>JAPTHA010000012.1:5886290-5897875 GCA_029814585.1 Gymnapogon annona | reverse complement strand
AGTACTTGTTTACTTTGAGTTTGTTGTAATACATATGTAATACATATGTATTGTGATGTTAGGGGGTTTGGAAAATCTGCTGAAAAGGAAAGATGGCAGTTAAACAAAAAAAGCAACATGTTACATTATCTCTTGTATGACTGAAATATCTTGGGATGGAAAAATACTGCCAACAAGTCATAAAGATTCATTAGACTTTTATCTTTATAATGATGCTGTCGTTGTCCATGTGATTATCTGGGCAGATGGATGAGGGAAAACTGTAATAAAAAAGGGCATAGTAACAGACAGAGGTTTAGAGGAAGAGCACAAAGGTTAAAGTTAATACTTCAACTCAGCGTCACCAGTTTTCTCTCCTGCCGCCTGTTATTTCAGCAAGTGCTGGGAGAAAGACAGATAAGGAAGGTTTGAATGAAAACATTGCTGGAATGAAGCTACTGTTCTGTCTGTTTTGATCAGGATGTGTATGGAGTCATGGTGAGGTTCGAGCCTTAAATCACTGTGCTGTGGTTGCGTCAGTGTTGCCATGTGAGCGCGAGATACTTCTGTTTTCCAAAGTATTAAAGAGGAAGTTGATTCTGGGTGATCTCAACTATGAGATAGCCCATCTTTTCACGCAAACACGCCAAGTGCACTGATGCACAAAACAACAGAGGCTCATTCATTTTAAATAAAAACCAAATATGAAGCTATAAATGAATGTGTTGTAGATCTATACAACTCTACTCAGAGGCCTTGACACCATCCAGCTGTCGTTTCATCCTGGGAGTGTCCATGATCTTCTCGAGTGCAATAAAGAAAAGCTCTCGAGATTCAGTGAGGACAAAAACGAAACAAAACTATAGCATTTCTAAAAACAGACAAACAAACAAAAAACAAACAAACAAAAACAACTGTTATCCTTGACCTGAAACATATTCTGCTATTCTGTCCAGGTAGAGTCCTCCATTGAGCCTGTGTTTGTACACAGACAAATGTTGGGGTTGTATCCCAAGAATCTGAAGTCACGGCAGCTCCTAAACCTTAAAACTAATCCTAATACATCTTGTAGACGAATCTATATTTAACTGGATTAAAAAAAGCGAGCTGCTGTTGGCACAGGATAAAAGCCAGGGAATCATCAAATTCATTTGCAGTAACCCCCGAGGCACTGTGGATATGTGCACCAAATGTTAAAGCAATCCATCTAACATTAATATAACTACAGTATCTATAAAGGCTGAGCTCAAGGCTCAAGGGAGCTGTCAGGTCAGGGGGGTTCATCCTCTGAAGGCCATAAATGCTTTTACATATGATAACGCTCTCAGTGTTTATTTAGATGGTTCATTTCTTACTAGTAGTGAACTATCAATCTGCATTTGCCGCCACACAGGTTAAAGGTTAATTCCAGTGGCCAATGATGCTCCTCTTGGAGTTCCAAGAAAGTTGGCATTTGGTACCATCCTGGTAGTATTTGACGAAGCACCAATCATTTTGACACACTAATTGTACACGTTGCTCATATACTATTGAATAACCACAACCACCACCATCAGTTTGACAAATGTACTCACAGTCCCTGTGATTCCCCCCATAGCTAAATGAAGGTATCTACCCTGGCACTGTCAATGGTGCCAACCTATTCATGAACACGTTACTACAGAGCAATTCCAAACACACTGTGAAACCATGGAGATGTCAAACAAATAAATGAAATAATGTAAAATATAAAATTAAAATCAATGGCTGCTTGTAAAAGTCTTTTTCTGATTCATCTTATAAATAAACTCATTACTGTAATCATGGGTTTTTACTTCCTTTTTCTATTTTTAGGTTGCTGCATCCATGGAAAAGCAAGCTTTCAGTGAGGCTTGGGGGAAGAAGGCCACTACCACCTTCAGTCAGGCAGTCATTGACACTGTCCCACCAGCAGACAAGAGACTGTATCAGAAGATAGTTGAACTGGGACCTGCAAACCTGCCTGAAGCAGACAGACAGGAGGTTTGCTTCTCTTTATTATATACGGAATTTGAAAAGATTCCTTGTATTTTTTTCCCTTTCATCAGTGTTTGTCTTCTCTCTTTCAAGAATCAAAGAGTGACATAAAATGTTTGTGCTTCTCTCCAGTATAATACGATCCTCAGCACCATGGACAATATTTATTCAACAGCCAAGGTGCATCCACAGCCTAATGTGAGCTGGAGCCTGGAGCCCGGTGAGTGGACACGCAATAACTGTTCCTTTTGACTTTCAATATACGTGAATCATCTGACACAGACATATGGGATTGGAGTTTCTGAAAAGGGCCATTTAACGGCACATTGTTAGCATAATTTTTTTTTTTTCTTTTGTTGAGACGGAACCCCAATGTGGAAGGGAAGTGTAGAAAGAAAAACACTTGTAAGTGGTTAAGACCTTATCGCATTCTGGACCAGTAACAGGATGGGCTAAATGACTTGAGAGAGGTCGCTACAGGAAGTGTCATGCATGTGCCCAGGGGTGTTGAGTGAAATGCAATAGAAACAACATGTCGGTCGCTCTTAAGGCTCCCAACATGCATTGTGAACAATAGCCGTGTGCTTTGTCACCATCAGGTGCCAACGATAACTGTGAGAAAAGCTCCACAACAAAGCAACACGTTTTTTTAAACAAAGCCCAAGGTGATGAAAGCGATTATTAAAAAGCAGTTATTTACCAGTATTAAGGCACTGTCACTGCAACCATAACCCATTATATATCCCTAAAAACAATATAGGGTGGAGCGAGGTGAGTGGAACATCCCTCCACATGAACATTAAAGGTTTTAAAATAACAAACAATCTCTTTTTCCATTCCATTCCAGTCTGAATATCTCCAGTGCCCTTCCTCTTCCACCTCTAGCTCGCCTTCATTTCCTTATTTCTGTTTTTTCTTTCAAGATAAGTGTGTCATGGATGCACGTATTCTCCCGCTGAAAGAGGCAGGAGGATGTCTGAACACCGACACATGTCAACTGATGTTGGAAAAAATGTGTGGGATTGCTTTCCTTTGCAGAGCTGACAGAGATCATGGCCAACTCTCGGAGCTATAAGAAGCTCCTTTTTGCCTGGGAAGGCTGGCACAATGCAGCGGGAATTCCACTGAAGGCTTTCTACCCCAAGTTTGTGCAGCTCAGCAACCAAGGCTCTCGTGCTGATGGTAAGAAACTTTGTATTATATTAAACCCGAACATGAATGAGGACACAAAGACACACAAAAAAGAGGGAGGCACGATTAAATATTCCTATTGACATTTTCCCATCTAGGTTTTGCCGACACAGGCGCCGTCTGGAGGTCTTGGTACGAAAGTCAAAACTTTGAAAATGATTTGAGGGAGCTGTATAAGACTGTTGAGCCCCTCTACCTACAGCTACACGCTTTTGTGCGACGCCAGCTCTACAACCAGTACGGCCCCAAGTACATCAACCTCAAAGGACCAATCCCAGCTCACCTGTTGGGTAGGAACAGGATGTTTATACTACATCTCTAATAGAATGATTAGATACCTTTGTACCTTTATTAGTCCCACACGGGGAAATTTCAGGTTACAGGAGCACATATAAGACAAGACACACAGAGAGATACTGCAAAATACGATGAAAAATAAGAGCGATTCCTAATAATATAGATATAGAAATAGAAATAAAGAAAAGAAAAGAACAGATTGAGTGCAGCAGTAAAGATCAATAAAGAGACATCGTCAGTTATGTAGTAATATACAGTTATGTAGTTATACAGTTCTATAGTTATACCGTTATATTGTTACATAATAATATACAGACACATCGTGAGTTGTATAGTAATATACAGTTGTCTAATAATTGTAGTAATGAATAATTAATAGTAATGAATAATAATAATAATTAACATTACTAGCGTTAGTTAACAGTACTGGCACCAGGGGGGTCCATAGACCAAATAACAATAATAATAACAACAATATTCATTGCTAATTAAGTAACGATAGTAATTATATATTACTCATAGTCAGTTAACTGTTATTACTGTTAAAACACCTAACAGCTGCAGGGAGGAACGACCTGCGATACCTCTCCTTCACACACTTAGGGTGTCTCAGTCTGTCACTGAAGGAACTCTTTAGTGACAATAAGAAGAAGAGAAGAAGAAAACTTTATTTATATAGCACCTCTCATACAAGTATTGGAGTCCAAAGGGCTTCACATAAGTTAAAAAAATACAAGGAATAAACACATTAATGTTTGATTAATGATGTAAACATTTTTTCACTGTTTGTTATTGGCCCGCTTCAGATCATATTGGGCTGAATGTGGAACCTGAACTAAGATGAGTTTCACAGCCCTGGTCTAATGTCACACCGCCCATACATTACACTGAGGTCATCAGCTGAGTAGATCGTCCTCTAGATTATCATGGGATGTATCTGATCATACAATAGGTAGAACACCTCTGATTAAGCCTTTTTATGTCATTTTTCTAAGTGCAGGGGTTTCCTAAAGCAAATGTGTTGATGTTGAATTTCTTCCTCCCTTTAGGAAACATGTGGTCTCAGACGTGGAACAATATTTATGGGATGATGATACCATTCCCCGACAAACCCAACCTGGACGTCACTGATGAAATGGTCAAACAAGTAAGTGAGGAGAACGCTTTTGAAAAAAACCCACAAAAAAACCCAAACATATTAATGTGGTTGTTCTTGGAGAACTTAAAGTCAATGGTAGAAAAACGTCACCACCAGGTGTATGTGAGGTGAACATGTGTTCATTTATTTATGGTCCTGTCTTGGTTTGTTTTGTCTTGTGTTGTCTTGTTTTGTGCTGGCTGTCGCCTGTGGCCCTGCCATTGTGGGTTGGGAGCTTGGTCTGGTGGTGTATGAATGTGACTGTAATGTGTTTTAATGTTTAATGTTTTTTAATTTTTAAAAAAATAAAGAAAAAAAAATTACCACGATTTGAGTGTTTCCTTATGTTTTGCTGGTCGATGATGACGTGAAGTGACTGTGAATTGTTTTTTCTCGCAGGGTTACAACGCCACACACATGTTCCGTGTCGCTGAGGAGTTCTTCACTTCTTTGGATTTAGCGCCAATGCCTGCAGAGTTTTGGAGTGGATCCATGCTGGAGAAGCCTAACGATCGAGAGGTGGTGTGTCACGCCTCTGCCTGGGACTTTTACAACCGCAGAGACTTCAGGTACATTTTACTGACGGTTAGTTGGAGACTGAGCTACACATGGATTTATGGACCATCTATGAATATCAACTTTATGACATTAGTGCCTGTGCATCTGAAGCAAAACGGAAAGTTTTTCCATAAGCTTGTATTTCTGAACCACTTCACTGTTTGTTTTCACCCTGTTCAGGATCAAGCAGTGCACCACAGTGACCATGGAGCAGCTGTCCACGGTGCACCATGAGATGGGACACATCCAATACTACCTCCAATACAAAGACCAGCCTGTGGGGTTCCGTCGTGGGGCCAATCCTGGTTTTCACGAGGCTATTGGAGATGTTTTGTCCCTCTCTGTTACTACCCCAAAACATTTGCACACCATTGGCCTTCTGGACAAAATGACAAATGACTCTGGTAATAACAATGAACCCTTTCATTACAGTGCACAGCCATTTTAAAGTTGTTTTCTCTTATATGAATAAGTCTTAATACCACAGTTGACAAAAATCCTGAAGTAGGTCGTCATCATTCATGCATGGAGTTGTTAATAGAGAAGTTATTAAAAATGCCATTGACAACACCTGACAGTTTTACTCTGATTAGAATGAAAGACTGAAACAGTGTCGTGTTTCTTCCAGAAACTGACATTAACTACCTGTTGAAGATGGCTCTGGAGAAGATCGCCTTCCTTCCCTTTGGCTACCTCATTGACCAGTGGAGATGGGACGTTTTCAGTGGACGCACCCCCACAGAACGTTACAACTCTGACTGGTGGTACCTCAGGTGGGCTTCGGTTTTAAAATGACTCTCCTGGTCTGATATGAATGATATAACAATGATTAAGACCTGGTGAAGAGGTTAAGTTTTAACCCGTGTTTGTATGACTGCTTTCTTGAAATCTAATCTGATGTGGTTCAGAATTAATCTGTGGTTCAGATCCAATAAATTTACGGCTGAGCCACAGTGGACCAGCTCCCTGAAAATCACTATATCCTCAAATTCAGCTGAAATAACTTTGCCTCCTGTTTTTCCCACAAAGAAAAAAACCGAAGCTTGTTTTAATTTTCTGGATCAATAAGTTTAAGTGCATAGTTAGAGGGTAACAAGATGTTGTTGCAAATTATTCTCTGTGCAGTCTGTGTCATGGCTGAGGACGGTGTTGTTCTCCAAATGTTTCACTGTTAATACGTCACTCTTTACACCTGGTCAGACTGTGCGCTGTCACGTCTGGGAAAGGAAAACCCAGGCTCAGCTGATGTCAAAACCACAACTCTATAAAAGTCCAGGTCTCCTCAGGACTGATTTAACCGATGCCTGTGTATTCAAATTCCATCTGTTCCTTTTAATTACAGGACAAAGTACCAAGGCATCTGCCCACCCACCAGACGCACAGAGGAGCACTTTGACGCCGGTGCAAAATACCACGTCCCTGGAAACACGCCATACATCAGGTAGAATCCTGTTCTAAACACCAGACCAGCGTGGATAAAAAAATAAACACTGCTATTGATATTCTTATGATGTGCATGTAATATTTCACTTGTTATGGTTGTTGTCAAAACATTGCACATGTGGGCTTAAATTTAATTAAACAACCTACTATTGAGTCTAGTTGTATTTAATTATGTATTTAATGAGAAGACTAGACTAGAATACGTGACTGAAAACCCTTTAATGTGCAACAACAGCCGGCATTCACATACAGTATTTTGTGTTACAATGTGAACTACACAACTGCCACTTCAGTGTAATTTTAAACTATGCAGTGGTTTTGCAATAGCAGGAAACTCGAAAGGGTCTATGAATAAAGGGTTGGAGTTAATATTGTTTACAGTGTGGAGAAAGGCACTCAAATACAAAGGAAGTTGAAGAGGCGTACGTAAAATACAGACGAGGTTTTACTGTTAATAGTCGCCATCGTTCTTCCCCTTATCACCAGCAATTATAAGCCTATAAATATAAATGACAGAGGTGACAGAAAGAATCACTTCCTTTGCAGGTATTTTGTCAGCTTCATCCTACAGTTCCAGTTCCATGAAAAACTCTGTGAGGCTGCGAATCACACTGGGCCCCTGCACACATGTGACATCTATTCCTCCAAAAAAGCAGGAGCCATCTTAAAGTAGGTGGAGCGGTTATTCCGGCGGTAATTAATTACCCGTTGTCAATGATGTGATGATGGAGCTTTAGAAAATACACCACCGGATCGTCCTTGTTCTTTCAGGAGAGTTCTTCAGGCAGGTTCCTCTGAAAGATGGCAGAAGGTTCTCATGGACGCTTTAGGCACCGACAAAATGGATTCGACCTCACTGATCAGATATTTTGATCCCATTCTGAAATGGCTGGAAAAGCAAAATGTGAACGAGACCATAGGGTGGCCTGATTTTGACTGGACTCCTCCCATACCCGAGGGCTACCCCGAAGATATTGGTAAGAAGAGGTCTTTCATCTTTGAAAGGACCAATAATGTCAAAGGTTTCTGTTAGAATGCACAAAAGCGAGAGAATTAACATGGTGCGGTCTCTTTATTTACATTCTTTTCTTGTCAAAATATCGTCACAAAAAGGAGCTTGTTCAAATTTCTACAGATCCAAATCTGATAGCAACACTTAAAAAATCTGCATTTAGACATTGCAACCCTCAGTTTTACACATCATTTAATGGTAAAATAATAGTGTTTAAGCTCAGTTTGATGGACGCATACACCTACATTCACATACATACACACACCTATACACACACATACATACACACCTATACATACATACCTATACATGTACATACAGACACACATACACATACATACACGCCCATACGCGTACATACAGACACATACGTATACACATACATGTGTCAAATTTACACTTTTCCCTCTCTTTTATGCAGACAAAAATACTGATGAGCTCAATGCAAAGGCGTTTTTGGCTGAATACAACAGAACGGCTGAGGTGGTGTTCAACACCTACACCGAAGCCTCCTGGAGCTACAATACCAACATCACTGAACCCAATAAGGAAGTCATGGTGAGACCCTTTGACTGCCAACTACCATTAAGATCATCTTAATGTCATGCAAATACCTACAGTTCATTTATTGCACTATAGTATGAAACACAGCGATGCTAAGAAGGATATTTCTTACAAACTCAGTCAGGCGTTCCCCCAACCTTTAACTATTTACTGTTTGCCTTTAGCTGCTTGCTTCTCAGATGTCTCCCTGCTGTCATAAAAACGCTGCATTGTTGATCGCCACAGAAGGAGTTAAACTACACATTAAACTTCATGAAACTGATCTATTAGAGTATTATTAGATGCTACTTATATTTTTTTATACAATCAACCCCATTGATGGTGTGGCTAAAAGTTCTGAATGTTTTTCACTGAGATTTCATGTCATATATGCATTTTTACTATTTCAAATTAAGTTATCTGAGGCGTTAAATACATTGAAATGTGAATGATTGTTGATATAAGGGTGACGTGTCATTAGTCACAGTCACAGTTCTGTAGTAAATACACCAGTTTATACAATATAACTTTTGTCAATATATACATGGTATACATTGCTATAAAGCTTAGATTTTCCACAACTGTGTTGCACGATTACTGACAGAATCACCTCGACAACGATCCAAAACTTTCCAGGGTATGCTAAGATTTTTTGTTCGCCATATTCTTAAAACGAGACGTTGTCTGATCTAATGAGATACGGTTTGAATGTTGATGTTGTAACTTGGTGAAAATGAACAAAAAAGTGTTTGGGAAGAAACAAGTTGAATGAATAAATGGCTGGATCAATGATTCACTAAACAATTAATCTACATATTCATATATGGATATCTATGGAAACATCAGTGCGTATTTGGAAACTACACTTTACACATCCATCCAACAAAAGCTAAAACTGTTAATCATTTTCCAGCTCCAAAAGAACTTGGAGATGTCTGCCCACACTCTGCAGTATGGACTGAAGGCCCGTCAGTATGACACCACCGACTTCCAGGATGCTTCAACCAAACGCATCATCAAGAAACTCAGTGACATTGAAAGAGCTGCACTGTCCTCAGACCAACTCAAGGAGGTATGAAGGAAATTGTTTTTGTCTTCTTCAATATTAATTCAAGATAGATCTGCTCTGAAGGTTGACATGGTTCAACAGCTTTATAGAAGTTACCGAAAGACACAAAACCAAGAAAAGAGATTTATTCCGCAATAAATCCAGAATCCACAATAGTCCGAATTGACCAATTTCTCTAAAGTGCTCAATCAATGCTAATTCTGCATGAATGAGGTGGAAAAGCACCAATGAATGGATAAATACTATGCGTTTGTATTAGAATCAGCTCAACAGTACTTGTGGTTTCTCTTTTCTGGATGCTTGTGTTGAACTATTTGCAAAGTGTTGTATTTATTTTATGAGGAAATCTATTTTAGCTTGTTATGATGAGATATAAATATTATGTAAATCAGTAATGCCAAATGGCACTGTTGAACGTTTCAATCATTTTTTTTCCACTCCCTTTTGGAATACCAGCACATTTCATTATCCAAATATGTAAGCTTGAGATCATTTCCCGATAGTGTTGGTGGATCTAAAGCCTCCTGGATGTCTTTGTCTTGTCAGTACAACCAGCTCTTATCGACTATGGAGACCAAGTACAGCGTGGCTGAGGTCTGCAGACAGAATGGGACGTGCCATCCATTGGACCCAGGTAAGACTGTTTAGGGGACTGGTCTTGACATCGAAGTTAACCTATCTGTAGGACAGAATGATTCTGGACATCTCTAGCTATGATTCATTGAAATCTTTCCACAGCAACAGCAACACTACTAAAAACCTGAAACATAATTATGCATAACTCATAAGGCAGGATATGTTCATTTGTGCTTCTTTCAGACCTTCAGAAGATTATGGCAGAGTCCAGGGACTATGATGAGCTGTTGTTTGCCTGGAAAGGGTGGAGAGATTCTGCCGGCAAAATACTCCGTCAGGATTACAAAAGATATGTAGAGTTGGCTAATAAAGCTGCAACACTCAATGGTATGACCATATATGAAATATTCGCATACTGCATCCACCTCACACTGTTTCTCTCTGACTGAAAAATGTAAATGTGGATTGACCTGTACTAGTATTTCCAAGATGTCTGACGGCATATATACACTCATGGATCACTTAACTCGGTGTCAGATACAGCTCACTTGGTCAAATAAACAGTGGGAGAGTAGATGGAATAAAAGCCATCACACTTTGTAGTCCAGTAAATGAGATCGTCATGGCGATAGGTTGATGTTCATTGGGTTACAACCGACTGTTTAAAAAAAGCTCGACATGTTAGTACAAGTGTTGTCACTTTGCACATGTGTTACAAAAGGCTTTTATGGAACCAGACACCTCTGACGATTGTATATTCCCGGTAATGTCTACAGGTCATACCGATAATGGAGCTTTCTGGCGCTCTCTGTATGAAACTCCAACCTTTGAGCAAGACCTGGAGGCGTTGTGGAAGGAACTGGAGCCGCTGTATCTAAACGTACACGCCTATGTTCGCAGGGCTCTGTACAAAAAGTATGGCGAAAAGCACATTAACCTGAAAGGACCCATTCCTGCACACTTACTGGGTGAGTTCAACGAGGAGAAATCACCCTTTGAAGGAGCAGCAATCCTATTGGGAGGACTTTGAGAAGGTCCGATATGTAAAAAGCACATTATACATGGGATTAGAAATTTTGTTTGTATTACACACAGCCAGCGTAAGTTGAAGCTAAGGTTACTTGACAAAACCCCTCATCAATCTCCATACACTGTGGAATCCAAACAATTTTAGCTCTACAGCCAAAACTCTTTATGTGAGTACCCGATTGATATTCTCTCCTAGACTGTAGGTGCACTTGGATTTAGCTGGGATTTCATGTGCTTTCAGAGGCATCAAGCGTGAGATTGTGTGTGACAGTTCCACATGGCTGGGGATTGGGCTGCCTCACGGTCACAAATCCCCCTTTGCTTCAGTGCCGAGCAAGGAATGACTTGCCCATAAGTTTCATGATTTAGAGAAGCGAAATATTATGGGTGATTTTTGTTGTCCTTTCAGGCAACATGTGGGCGCAGACCTGGTCTGGCATCATGGATTTGGTCATGCCTTACCCACATGCCACACAAGTCGATGCCACTCCGGCGATGGTTGCACAGGTGAATGAAAGCAAGAACCAGATGTTGCATAAAAATCACAGCTTCACACATGAATACACATTACGCAGTCTTTCATCGACTGTTTCACAGCTGTAAAGGTCAAGGAGTTTGTGTCGGTGAGCTTAAAAGTTGAGGATCTTTTGTAAAGAATTTTCAAATGTTTTTATTGTGTTTAAAAAAAAAAACAAGGTCAATTAAGTTACTGTATTTGGTTCCCTACCTGTAAGGAAGCAAAAAAAACCAAGAAG
>JAPTHA010000012.1:5854884-5865142 GCA_029814585.1 Gymnapogon annona | reverse complement strand
GTATATCTAATCTAATCTAATCTAATCTAATCTAATCTAATCTAATCTAATCTAATCTAATCTAATCTAATCTAATATATGGCATTTGACCTATTGAAGAGACAATTGCATCCAAGTTTAATTTTGAGACAAAACAACAAAGTCTGTCCATGTGATTTTCATGTCTTAAGCAAATTACAAAGGACTTTAAGGACTTGAGAAGCATGAATCCAGGACAGGTTGGTTTTACCTGGGGTATGGTCTTTTATATTTGTCAACGAACATGGCTGTCAGCTGCAGGTTACTGGTGCATTTATTATCCGTGCCACACTCTTTCTGAAAATTAATCTGCGAGAAGAAGAAAAAAACCCCACCAAGATCCAATCAGATGGTGTTAAATTTACCCACATTATGAGCAGAAAAAAGATGCACCACATACGTATATTAAGCAAGCAAAGACACACAAAGGTACTTCGAGGTACACATATCAGGGATTAGACCTGTTAGTCTTAATAATTAAATGCAGTTTTCAACTCATCGATTCTTACATGTTTAAGTAGCATCTGGTCCATGTGTTTGAAAAAATGAATCATTAAATAATCCACATCGCTATCAGGAAAGATGCAGAGGAACACATCCAGTGGATCCACAAAGATCAATGACAGCCTCGTTACCAATGTGAGTTTCCAGCCGCCATTGAATGCATCTGGAACCCTCACTTACTGACCATGGTCGGACTTAGCACTGTTTAATTATTTGAATTGTGAATGATGCATCACATAAAAACTCAACACATTAAATATTTTACATATAATTCATGGTAGGGGAATGGGAATAGAACATTTGAGGAGGGAAGAAAATAAGCCATACAATAAATACTGTTAAAACATTTTTTTATGTACTGACACTGTGTTAATAAACTATTGAAGTAACAAAATACCTCCTCCTTTGCGGTTTCCAAGTGTTCTCTCTTTTATCTATCAATGTGAGCTAATGTGATGTTAAAGATTCCCAGTATGATCACCAAACTGCCAGGTCAGGGTTGTTGGGATGGATCAGTTGGACTCATCTTTTCATTTTATTGCTTTGTATGTTAATGTTGTATTATTTGTACTGCCCTGTTTATGTCTCCCATCACTCTGCACTTTAACGGTAAGGTAATTTGTGATTTTACCAGTGAAAATTACCATAGATAGAAAGTTTTCTTAGATAATTTAGGGCAATGATGCACACTGGGTTGGAGATGTGACTTGAAATGACAACTCTTGGTTGATGTGGTGGTTCAGTGTGGTTTAGTACTGTTGGTTCCTGGGCTCAGTTTGTGGTTGGAGTAGAAAACATAACCCAGCACACACCCATAGGTCACACCCATAACCCAAAAACCCTACATGCATTCATGATGATTTGATCAAAGCTCACAGCTGGTTTTATGCATATTTTCAGAACGGATGGTGCATGTTCCCGATCATCGTTTCCCTAATATTTCCACTGATTGGGACCTACTTACATACATGATCAGGTCCATACCTCTGTATTTTCGGTGAGTTTCTGCTCGTGGCTGAAAATGGGGTAAGAGTCCAGGTTCTGTAGGGTACGTCTAGCCTTAGGTTTTTGTTCGTGTATGGACAAGGTGAGGGAAAAGGCAACCGGCTCCAGTTTGTCCTGTACAGGTCCCTATAAAGCAACAATGAACAGACAAGTTCAGCCTCCATTTATATCCAAATCTACACATTAGCTTCATGGAATATGCACATTTGTGTTTCAGATCTTACCACCACCCGGAGCTTCAGACTGCGACACTGACGTTTGGACGCAGGAAGACTCAACAAGCCCATGTGTGTGTCATCATTATTGTCGTGGAAAAGAACACGAGCGGTTCTTCTGCGCTCCATGTCGGCCTCCACTGTGTATTTCACCGCTTTACAAAGTGGAGGAACAGTACAGAGATGAGCCACTGAATGTGCAGTTTAAGGTGTTACTGATTTAAGGTTAATGGAGATGTCTTACTAATGTTTTTCTTTAAGTTTTTGTTTCCATTGCTGAGGGTGAAAGACATGCACAGAGTTGCTGTGATGCTGTGAAATTCAGAAAGAAAGAATTATAAACTTGCATGTTTACACGTAATTACATGCAGTGAAATTGTTTCCTAATTACACATTTTCTAAGGAGATACGTTACCACGGTGTGTTTCCAGGACACTTATTAGGGTCCACAATCTTTGGCTCCACGTTGAAGTCCTTAGTTAAGTGGATGACCGGTCGAGCTCTGGAGACAAACATAGTGTAAAATGTGTTATGGCTTAATCTATTCATTCATTTTCTCAACCCACTTTATCCTTTGCAGGGTTGCAAGTGTGTGTGCATGTGTGTGTGTTTGGGGGGGAGGCTGTTGTTGTCACTGGAGCCTGTCCCAGATGCTCAAGGGCGAAGGCGGGCACATTAGAGCAGGAATCGAACTGCCAACCCTTCGGTTATTGGTCGACTTGTTCTACCACCTGAGCCATGGCCGCGGACACCTGTTACTTAATCTATTTCAATATAATATGTATTATGTCAAATTATAAAGACATTATGCATTTAATATTTAAAATTCTCATAAAAACTGCTCATTCCTATTGAATATATGGAATATTGTCATCTGCGTCCTTCAACCTCTATTTAACAAATGCTTTGGATACCGGTGTTAATTTAATTAATAATAAAATAATGTAATTAACTACCGGTGCGTGAATTTCCAGTGTCAGTTTTGTTTCCACCTGTCATGTGGTATTTCTGTCCACATGTTCCCTCCTACCTGAGCAGTGCAATGCGATCATCCAGAGAGCCCACTAAGACGTCCGGATAACTGTTGTCGTCCATGTCTATCCCTCCGTTAATGGAGTAGCCGAAGGTCTGGAAGCCTTCACTTCCCACAGACTTCCCCTCGATCACCTGCAGAGGGCGACGGCAACACAGGACAGATCAACGTCATACACGTGGTCTCCTCAGAAACCTGACACATATCCATTACATCAAGTGGGATCTTACCTGACTGGCCTTCTCTGTGATTCCTTGTTTACTTCCCATCCATATGTAAACTTTCCCCGTGTCAGTGAATGGAGCCCCCACAGCAAAGTCTGCACAATTGAACACAGGAAATGGATGAGCGCGATGGCTCGGCCAACCCGGTAGGTGGTTGTACGACAACACGATACACTCTGTGCTTTTTTTTTAAAAACACCTTTCATATATTGTATGAAATACAACGCAGTCCATTATGTTCCCCTGTTGATATAATTGCCTGGCAACAGTTCACTTAAAACAATTAAACAAGTCTTCATGGGAAACACGGCTCTTCCTCTCCAGCGGAGCTTGGTTCCTTTTTACAACAAAGCAATCACTGCAGCACCGCTTGATTGAATACACACAGGAAGCAAAGTAAACACTACAATCTGCAGGGAACGCTCACGTCACCATTTTACATTCGCATGTGCATATTTTGGCAGGTGTTTTACAAAAATACCCTTTTTGCTTTCACTGTATACACCGCTACTTCTAGCTAGAGGTTGTTTATTACCAGTGATGCACATGATGTCGTACCTTGAAACCCATCTTGGTTGATGTCACCAATGGCTGCCAACGCAAAACCAAAACCAGAACCCGGTGAACCTGTCAGTATCATGGTGGCGGTCTTCTGGAAAGATCCGTTCTCGTTCATAAAGACGTACACAGCTCCTCCGCGCCTCTTCATACGGTCAAAGTAAAACGGGGCACCTATGATCAGGTCATTCCATCTGAAACACCCCCGAAAATAAAGACAAAATACCTGAAATATACAGATCTCATTCCCAAGTCAAATTAGTTTACCAATAGAGCAAAGTTTCTTTATGCACACAGAACATGACTTTGCTCAGATGTCATAGTGAACACCCTATCGCAGGTGATGAAAGGACTTTTTTTTCCCCTTCCTCCTCTAAGTTCACTGTCGTACATTCTCTGCATTACAGCGCAGATCCTAACAGCAGAGCATTCATGCATGAAACAGCTCAAAGACAAGATGTCCAAGATACAGTAACAGGTCATGCATTAACACATGCACTTGGACCCCCGCCCCCCTCCCCCTCCACACACACACACACACACACACACACACACACACACACACACACACACACTCCGACAGTGCAGCTTTTGCTTCCATGTTTGGACATTTTAGTTTTATTTTTGGTTCTCAGAAACATACTCATCATTGTTGAGGTCTGTGACAGCGAGGCTGTTCCCAAAATATGAGCCAACTTGTTCTCCAGAGATTTTAAAGACCGGTTTGATGCTACGCTCCAACTGGGTCCCAAACAAAACAGAGCCCTTACTCCCCTCATCTCTGGGAGACCCCGTCACCAGTGTGTACTCATCACGGCTCAGCAGCTTCTTCTCCTGAACAACTGAATAACCTGTTAATGACAAGGGTCAGTGTCAAGGTTTTAGACCTCTATCTAGATAATGCACATCATTTTCAACAGAGAAAATGTAACTTCATGTGATGCAGAGGGTGTGTTTCCCCTGTCTCTGGTTTCATGCTCATAGTGAGATGTTCAATGCAAAACATATTCACCGATATAGCTGTATCTGTATCCATTCAGTTGCCTAAAGTCTTTGTCAATGGAGTCCCACGAATTCAGGGGATCTGGGTTTCTCCATGTTGTGTGAACGTTTCCTAAATAAAGAAAAAACAGCAGGTTCAAGCATCAATATTAAGCACAATGACAGACACTCGACCTAGTACTACAGAATTACATCACCAACTCTGTGAATCCTGCCTATTGTTTCTACAGTGACAACAAGAATTTCAGCTTCAAATCTTTATTGGCCAAGTGACTATTTTCAATTCTACTTTATTATAAGTAATTTCCACACACCATGACAGCAACAGTAACAGTGTGGGCACCGAGGCAACAACTCCAGATCCAATGTGGTCTACAGGGTCTGTGAGGTCCAGTGTGGTCTACAGCGTCTGTGAGGTCCAATGTGGTCTACAGGGTCTGTGAGGTCCAATGTGGTCTACAGGGTCTGTGAGGTCCAGTGTGGTCTACAGGGTCTGTAAAGTCCAATGGGGTCTACAGGGTCTGTAAAGTCCAATGGGGTCTACAGGGTCTGTGAGGTCCAATGTGGTCTGCACACAACTTAACTGACCTTTATTTTCTGTATAACAATAAAAAATATATACTTCACAAAATGAATGAATTCTTGTTATGTCTTCCAATAACACACTGTGGTTGACATTTTGAATCTCTGAATATTTCCGAGTGGTCTACGAAGGTTTAATCATCAATGCCCACCTTGCCACAAAAAGCTGCCAGTGGAGCCAATGTAGACGTCGGTTTCTGTCATGCCTCCAGAGATGCCCATGTTGCACATGCCCTCGTCGTGCATGTCTAAGTTAGGGTTACAGACCTCGTAGCTGTAGGTTTGCCACTCGTCGGTGTCATTCAAGGTCAGGTCGTTACTCCGAACGTAACACTTGCCAATCATCCGACGCTGCTCCTCATTGCCCCCTCGGATGATTTTCATATAGCGATGCCCACATGCCTGGACACCACAGACCAATTACAGTGGATGTATTTACAGCACTGACAGTGACGATATCTACATTGCAGGTTCAGCGTAGGATGGAGCAGCATCTAGTGATGAAGCTGCAGACTGCAACCAATGAAACTTAACCCCTGAAGCCCTCACTGACAGTGGCCCAGAAACATGGAAGGGGTTTGTTTTGTCCATTGTAGGTGGAATCTGGTCTACACTGTGATACAGTCATGGATGATGCTTCACCCTAACACTCTGAGCAACCCACCACAGGACAGAAAAAATAACCAATTATATATCAATGTAAAAACACTGCAGACAATGGTTCTTATTTTCATGGGAGCATATGTCTGCCATACTATATGAAATATAGTACAGAAATATATGACTATGATATTCCACTTCTGCTATTATCGAGTTCCAACACACTGAACCTTTAGAGCAGGGGTATCAAACATGCGGCCTAGGGGCCATATGTGGCCCACTAAAGGTTTTGATCCAGGATGAATTCAGGAAATGTATAAATTACACCTAAGATATTTGTAGAAAATTAAAGTTCAGGTTCCCCGTACAGATTGAGAAAACTATTATCACAAAACGATATAAATAGAGCTTTTTAAAAACATTCTGTTTAAACAGAAATAGTTTTATGTAATTTTGCTACCACCCCGCAACCCTGCAAAAGATAAAGTGGATTCAGAAAATGAGTGAGTGAGAGTGAATGTAATTTCGCTGTATTTACACTAAAACTATTATTTCACAAAAATAAACAACCTGAACAAATATGAACATCCTGAAATGTCTGAAAAGAAATAAGTGCAGTTTTAACAATATTCTAACTTGTAACTTGTATATATTTTGTGTATTCGTAGATCCACTGTGATCTGTAAGTTATAATGTACATGTATACAATATAAACTGAGATATAATTTTGTTAAAATTGCTCTTATTTTGCTTAAGAGTTTTGAGGTTGTCAGTGTTATTCACATTGTTTGAAATGAGTTTGTAGATATACAAATTTTCATCATATGAGGAAAGTTTGGAGTTGACATTACTGATATGTAATTCTGTCATTATTTCACTGGCCCCGCCCCCTTCACACCAAATCTGTCTGAATTTGGCCCCTGACCTAAAATTAGTTTGACACGTGATTATTTATTTATTTAACATTTTCTATGATTTTATTTAGACTTTTAACTAAACAATGTTATAGTTACATTCATACACCACAAGACAACAATCGCAACCCACAATGGCAACAAAACACACACCCGAAGAGCACAAAAAAAACATAAAACAGGTGCAGTGACAAAAAACAAATTAAAAAACATAAATAAGTGAACAGCAGGGATGTTTTTAAGACATTTATCAATTTGTGTATCAATTGTGTCAAAAATGAAAACATTTACTGTATTTGTATAAATCTAAATATCTATGAGCAGCTTCGTATTTCTTTGTGAGCCATGTATTTACATTTGATTCGAAAGAAACTGTCACAGAGGTTGTACAATGCAATAGCTAAAATATAACAATGAAATCACAAATTTAAGGGAAGCAGTGTAATGATAAATTAGTATATTCATAGTTCTACCTGTTTTACTGATGTGTGTTATGTGATTGGACGACGGGGAAGTTGTGTCATCTGTCTCTAAATAAAGAATTAAACAAAGTACTTAAATGCATGTGCTTGGTGCCAGGTAGTGGTCTCACCAGTACACGTCCCTCCGGTTGACCCCGCTGAGTGGCCACGGTCACACCCAGCCACATGCCCTCCACCATTTCATTGGCGTTTACTGTGGATTTGTCGCACAAGTCGGGTTAGGTGTGGCCAAGTGTTTAGAAAGATTACTGAGCAGTGAACATAAGCTTCTACTGGGCTATTGTGTAAAACAGTCTTTGTGTGCACGTACAGTTCTCTCAGTCCAATATACAGCGACGGAAACGCAACCAGATGACTCAAATATTTCACCTTTCACTAAGGGATCAGTAATCCTCTTTTTTTCCAGAGAATTATTTCCGCTTCCTGAGCCTTTGTACCATTTAATGAACCAGTCGACATTTCCGCATTTAAGTGGTTGGAACCATTGTGGTCACATATGCATCATCAGTGGATGCTCAGTGCACAATGGATCATACAGTAGTAACATATAAACTCATCAAGCACCCTTTTCTTATCGGGTGGATTTTTAATTGTTTTTTCCCCATTTGTTCTCATGTTTAAGTGAGATCAGTTTAACATAAAGACAGAAAGCATGAGACTGATCTCATGCTTTCTGTCTTTATGTTAAATTCCGGGCGACTAAACTTACCATAGTGTTTACCACACCGTCCCCTTTTTCAGTTTCTCACCTTTGTTATTGTTATTTCAGTAACTTTCTAAGCCTTGAAATATGACACAGTCACAAGTACCTTTAGTTCAGAAACAAAGTATTTGCTTCTGAACAGTTTCAGGGTTATCAGATATGATAGATACGACGTGGCGATGAAAATTTACAATCACAAAAAAACTCTGAAAAGTAAAGCTTCTCTCGGTGCAGATCGTGCCCTGACAAATATTGACCACAAAAATGTGCAGTAACTGCAGCAACAGTGACTTCAGCCTCGACATCAAAAGTTCTGAGGAATCCTTTTATTATGGCTGTTACTAGTTTTACCCTCCCGGAGGCAGATTCAACTCCAGGTAGTTCAGAGGTAAATCTATCAGTTAATAACCTTCAATTTAGGTAGGATGCACTTTTTTTTAGACCCTGAGGCTAAAGATGTTCTGAAAGTGCCATGTCAAATATATAGTGTAGTGCATTGTGGGTAACAGAGAGATGCACTGCTCAAAAGAATAAATAAGAACACTGATTGATTTGTCTCTGCATTCTTTTTAATCCTTTAAACCCTGTGACATGATTAAATGTAAACATGCTGCTGTGTCGTCTGTTTTTGTGTCATAAAACCTGGCGTCAGTATGTGTTTGCACTGAAGTTTGGTTTTTACTAAATAAAGGCCCTCAGAATGTACATCAGTAACAGACTTTGGATGTTGAACATGAACAGTCAAATGGAACACATTGAACAAGTATTTGAATTTTGACCTGGTAATAATTGTTCTGTTTTCCAAAAAGCAGTTACACAGTCAAACCTCGAATACTTGAGGGAAATGACAAAAATGCAAACATAAAAACAAAACATAACAAGGAAAGTGTAAAATAAATAAATAAATAAATAACATTTTTAAAAATGCTCAGACCATCTGTTTTCATAACATGGTGGTCTGACTCCCTGTTTTGTGTTTTCCTCTCCATTCTACAAGTGGCAGGGGCTGCACTGAGCGTGCTCAGAAGTGTATGGAAAGAACAAGGTCTATTCTATCAGCATGTTTTGAAAGATTTTCCTATTGAGCAAACGGTTTAGTTTTTAATGATTGTTTAAAATAAATCATACCTTCAGAATGTTCACCACAGACATGTTAGGGGTTAAAGCCGACACTAAACTCCACCTGTGTTCACATATTTCATTCTCAGATGTGATTTTTCTATTGCATGCTGTAGTTATTTTCCTTTATTTACTTTTCTTCAACATCATAACCACTGGCATAACACATCTGTCATTTTCTGTGGTGCTTACTTGAGGTGACCAGGTCCATCCTGGAGCAGTCGGTGCTGTCGGTGGTAATGGGACAGGAGTAGACAGCCCCTGTTTCATTGACATTTTGGAGGGAAATGGCTTTTTCTTTGGGTGCTCCTGTGAGAAGCCTGTATGTACAGACAGACAACACAGACAGATGTCAGGATTAGGAGTGTGTTTAGATTATATCAGAGCCACATTGTGGACTCAGACAATACAACAAAGGGACAGCAGCAACAATAATAGCAACACCAGACGATGTCAGATAAATCTGTCCAGTCTAGATAGATGTTATCCTACAGATGTAAGTCTGCTCAACTATGAGCATCTTCTAACTTCTATACAGCTTTACAACTGCCTTCTGCCGTATGTATTGACATTATTAGCACATAGAGACCCAAACATCCACCGCTGAACAAAACCACCCACTGATCAAATCTGTTTAATACCTGTTGATCCACTAATCCCATCAATACCAGTTAATAATTGGTGTAGAATACAGTTATTCATCTTTTTATTGTCATCAGATACAGCCCGTTTGGATGTTCAGAAGCTACACCGTTACCATGGAAACACGGTCATCTTCTACAACATCGATTCACCAGTAAAACTCATAGAGTTGGATCATTAAGTGGATGGACACACTGGGTTACGTATGTTCAGGTAATAATCGATTTGACTGACAAAAAAAATGTTTTCTTCCCTTTTCTCTTTCTGACATAATAACCCTCAACTTCAACTTGAGATTGTTAGGATATCTACTGTATATGATCAGTAAATTAAGTATAGGATAATAGGTGATTATCATTTAAAACTGAAAAAGACACAAATTGGGAATAAATCACTTGAGGAACTTTAAAAATAGATCAAAACTCACTTAAGAAATGCCATAAAAGTAGCACTGGGTCTTAATTGACACCTATGATACTGAACATGTTCATATATCCTCAGAGAGGCAGTCAGGTGACCCGCAAAGTAAAAGTAGAGGATGTGTTGAAACCAGAACATGACCTGTGAGAAGTCTAGACACCAGACTTAGACTTAGACTTAGACTTCCTTTATTGTCATTACACAGACACACACAATGAATCTGGTAACGAAATGTCA
>JAPTHA010000012.1:5768374-5780942 GCA_029814585.1 Gymnapogon annona | reverse complement strand
ACACACACACACTCTCTCTCTCTCTCTCTCTCTCTCTCTCTCTCTCTCTCTCTCTCTCTCTCTCTCTCTCTCTCTCTTTCATTAGAAATCCTGCAGGCACACACAGTAACCTGTCCTGTTGAATCCACAGAGGGCCCGACTGACGGACAGACCCGGGGACAGTGGTGGCAGTGTGCTGAGCCCCAGCCTGCTGCGCGCTTGGAGCTGCGTCCACACTGCGCATGCTCCACATCTGGAACAAAGAACCCAGTCTGGGTCTTCGCTTGGTGTTTACAGCTCTGTTGTTTTTTCACACTCCTCACAAAATCTTGCCCAAACACACATTCCAGACTCACCAGCTCAACATGGGGGGAAAATATAGTATATTTTTCCGCTGTAAATCTTACCCCCTGTACCAAGAGGAGCCGGGTAGGAAAAACAAAAGCTGGAAGCTGGCATGGATCAGTGAGGCGACAGAGGGTGGCGGCAATCAGAGGAGCAGCAAACACTTAGAGACAGTTGTCTGTGTGAGAATCCTGCTCAGCTTTGGTGGTTGGGATGGCACATGAGTTCGGCTGAGGTCAAAACAGCTGGGGAGAGTGGCATCACGAGCCCCCAGAGCTGTTGGGTTTGTTAACTGTCTGTTTACAAGCATCTGAGGAGACATCTGAGGAGGCATCTGACATTACATTCACAGCAGTATTTCAAAGGGCATCCACTGAGGGCTTTTGTGAAGGATATAAAGTATGACGACTGCACAGACAATATGTTCGGCCCATAAATCTCTCTGAGAAACAATAAAAAGATCTGCAATGAAGCTGTAAAGTCACTTGAAAGGCCTGCTGGTTTAACAAATTACAGATGTTTAGATGAAAAATTATGTAAGAAGTGCAGGGCTTTCATAAACGTGTTGTTTTTATATATTTTTTTACACTGAGGGGCTGGGCAAAGAACAGATGGAGGTCGAAATACTGAACATGCACTGGACAACAATTTATGCAGGGGACTCACACATGCACAACCAATCACCACACAATGACAGGGCTGGGGGTTGCCAGGTTTAGGTACTAGGTCCTGTTAAAGACCGGTTTACCAGGTCCAAGGATTATCCATCTGGAGTTACCTGTCCCTCCGGTAACGTGAACCCCCTTTTGTGGTCTGCAGGGCAACTGTGTGTGAGGCAGGCATCGGTTTGAAATGCCAGAGGTGATGGAGATGACAAGGCTCTGGAGCACAGGACAACTGTCTGGGAAGCCCGGTAGAGTCTCTGGGGCAGGGTTGCCAGGTTAAGTACCTGCTCTGAACAACTGCGGGCACGCGATCCTCCGCCACTGAACCCTGTTATCTGACATCAAAAAAGGTTGGTGAGAAAGTAACAACGTTGTAGAACATGTCAGAACAAGTTTCCAGCAAAACAAAGACAGCTAGTAAAACGCAGAGGCCTCCTTCCACACATAACCACCCACTGAAGAAAGAATTAATTTTTGGCCTGCGATGGAGCTTGCACAGCCGTGAGGTCAAAGCCCTTTCTTTATAGCCCTTCAATGAGAACAACTTGATGGGATCAAGTTCAGCTCCTGACAACAAACCCCGGCTCTGTCAAGTGTTAAGTTCCATTGTGACCTACAATGGGACACAATGGCCCCACAGCACCCAGCCCGTACCCTGCTGCCGATCAAATGACACCGTCTCTCATAGAAAAACTTGGCAAACTCTTAGAAAGATATGCGTCCATTGTATGTTTCATTCTCCTTTCCACATTGTGTAGCCTGGTAATATGTTACTTAGCAGAGTGTCAGAGTCAGTACGCACTTGAGATGGTAATTTTTAGCAATGATTAACTGGTATGTGGAAGACAAAAAAAAATTCATTATGTGTCATTGTTTACATATTGTTAGCATCTTGGCATAATTGTTAAAGTTATTTTTTTGGCCAAAATGTGATCAAATGATGCAATTATTCAGATATCGCACTTTAGCCAAAAATATGACGTAGACAATTATGAGGCTAACGAGATGAATCATAAGACAAAAAAAGTGCTCTTAATTTCCTGATAAACTGCATAAATAAAAACTCATTTGATCTTAAAGAAAAAGGTATGGCCATAAAATGAACTAAAAAGAACAGATGATGCATTTATAGGTGCATGCACAGTTTTGTTACTTTGATTTGCGTGTATAGGCTCGTGTTGGATCTTATTATCTCTATTAAGCTCTGTTGACCTTTCCTCAAGACTAACTTTCCAAATAAACAGGTACCAGCGTTTTGTAAAGCAACCATGAATAAGTCAGGAGCCTTACTACAGCCGCGAGCTGCCTAATGTTTAAAGCTGCTCCTCTGACCTCGGCTCGGTTGTGACTATTGGGCTGCAGTGCTTCAGGTGTTTAACCTTGTCATATTAAAGCATTTGTCACTGGAGGAGCTAGACGACCAGGGCCAGGACAGGCCGGGGATTTAAAGACCTGTGTTCCCAGCTCATCAGTTTGTCAGTGACTGTCTGAAGCCTGCCAAGAAACATCAAAGACTCGCTCAGTTCATCTTTGAACCTCACCAAAACACGCCCTTTTCAGCTCCCTCCTCACATTCTTGCCCAACGCAACCAGTTTCTTTTCATCAGAAAAAAAGATCAAATGAAACAGATAAACATGAGAGCAATATCTGACTGTGAGGAACGTTCAACTCAGATTGCCTATGAGAGTTTTGTTGTGGACTTGTGTGACATTTCATGCCAGGCCTCTGTCAAAGCCGGGGAGACGCTCTGAGTCTGTGCAAGCCCGTGCACAGAGGGAGTAGACTTCTGTAGGCTCCTGGCAAAGATTGATGGCTATGAAAGTTTACCTGAGGCAGAGATCAAAGTCAGACAGGATACATACGCCTCGGCATTTAACTCTTTCATCTCTCACCTTTTTGGACCTGAGTCATGACCCTTTACCTGTCTATCTATTTGACCTTTGGCTGACAAATAGTATTGCCACTCAGCAAGAGAGCACTTTTGTTTAATTAATAAAAAATTACGATGCAGGAATGTGAGAATTGCAACACTGGGATGTCTGATCAATATTTGCAATTAATGAGGAATAAAACGTCACATTGCATTTTTATTGTGCATGGGATTTTTTCTTCCAATTCCCAACACCAGAAGAAATGGTACCTTTTACATTTCTCAACATCGGGCTCCAGTCTCAGTGGAGGCCGGCAGTGGAGGGCTATTTGCATTCCAGCAGTGAGAGTGAGGACAATTAAGCCATTTCCCCTCCAATCTATCTCCCTCCAGTCATCCAGGCAGCCCGGCAGATCAATGGGAAGTGCAGCTGTGCGGCCCATGTGTGCCAAGCTGGGAGACAGAGGACGAGATTGGGGTTAAAACCCTCATGGCCCTCAGATTGGCTCCATACCTGAGTCAAAGCGCAGACTCGCCAACAGCTGTTTCCGGGCGGAGCGGAGAAGCAGAAGTTCTCACCCCATCTGTGAAAGCATTACACACTCTCTGGCAACGACTGCCTGTTTATTTTCTTAATGATTTGAGCTGAGATGTCTGCAGTAGAGTCCAACTCTGTACCTGTAAGGGGAGGGTTCTTGGAGTGGCAGGTTGATTTCACCACCTGTGTATCCCTGCATAAATGAAACCAACAAAGCAGCCTCGCCTTCCATCACTATCCATCTCGGCACGTTTCCTCAGGCACTCTAAGACTGGCCACTCCAAAATCAATTAGCCAAATCACATTTCACAAAAGTAGCTGAGTTCTTCTTTCAGTGGCCAGGGCCCCTCAGGTGTCACAGAGTCAGCTTATAGGTGTGGGCAGTGAGCCTTGGTTTAAGTTGTGTGGGATTAGACCAAACAAAGAGCCATAGATATCTAGCCGCACCTGTGCAACTCACTCCTCAAGGACTGCTAATAGGGAGAGTCTTTGGTCCAAATGGCGGGTGCTCAGAACTTAATCTCCCGGCTTTCGGGCCATAGCAGGTATCTGTTTCCACTGTTCCCCGGCAGCAGAAACTGTCCCGAACTTGGACATAATCGCAGAGCCATCATGTAAGGACCATCTATAGTCCCCCCCTGCCAAGTCCAGGTGATCAATCATTTACATGTGTAATTAGGAACGGGTGTCAAAACAGAAACTGTACACTAGCCCGAGGACCCTGTGTGCAGCGGGCTGACATCAGACTTGGCAAGTGTTGGATAAACAGGGTCAGAGACGGAGGAGGAGGAAGAAAAATGAGATGCTGAGATGAGCAGGACACTCAGCTTCTCGCCACCCAAAGTGTGAAGGGCTCCTCGGCATATCAAGTTATGTAAGAGCATCTGATTATGCAGAGACTTAAGGGAAAAGATCCTCACTCTTAAGGGTAATATCTGTATAAAAGGGTGGTTATCGTTGTACATTTATCCCTTGTGTATTCAGTCGAAACTGTTTTGATAATAATAACCCCATTAAGTCACGTTTATTTGTGAAGCTCTTAGACATAATTACTTTCATAATAGCAGCCAAATTCTGATCCTGCACCACAATACTGAGAAAAAAAAGTGCACACACAGTCAATTTTATCACGGATCAGCAGCAACACACGAGCACTTTATAACTGATCCCTTCTCTCGGGCAAGACAAACTCCAATCTGTTTGACTCAAGTGGTTCTTTTGGGTGCCCTGCCAGCTTTAGCCCATTTAAGGCTAGAACAAGGGATTACGTAGCAACAACAAACACATCAGAGTGTAACGTGATGCTTCCAATACACAACATGAAAGGACGCTAACGGATATGACAGCATTAACACTGACTGTTATTGTGTGGAAGGAACAGGTGATGTAAATATGTGTGTTCTATATGTTAAATCCCATGTACAAAAAAATCATTTGCATAATCTCTTTACATGCTAGAAGAGACTGTTTTCCCGCAGCAAATGGTTTGCGAGAATGCAGAAAATACCAGTGTCCGGTAATCCACCTGTCACCTGGGGGGTTAGGTGTGGGCGCTGCAGGGCTAAGGAGGGGATGTGTGCAGGCCACCGTGACTTATGTGGACTCATCCAGCCGCCACCTCTGTGCCCAGAGGGTGAGTGGGTGTTTAACAGAGCCTGTCTGAGGCCTACGTTTAGAGTTTCCCGGTGAAGACTGGCTGAGCTTTGAAGAGGCGAGTCCAGTAATGAATTAGAGCATTGTGCGCTCGGAGGGAGAAGCCTCTGGGTGGGACATCAGATCAAAGCAGCTCTGACTTTATTACTTAGAGCGTTGGTTCAAGTATGCAGCTGGACAGAGCAGAGGGCATGCACGCAAACCTTCAGAAAGGACATCCCAGCATGCACCTTCATCTGGAGCAGGTAGGACCGATTTAAGGTCCGTCACGGTGATTGGCTGATTCGGCTCTTATTTTGAAAATCTAACAGGAAAACTAACATTTTGTGTTGCTAAGTGATGTATAATCTGAGTTACGTTGTGATGCACAGGACAGTTTTTCTGATTTAGCTACGAAGAATTTTGCAACCTTCTATTTTGCATCCAGCTGTTCATGTGATACACCTTTTACTGTTTAAACACAGTTGTTCCCTTTAACGCTCAAACACCCGACCAGTCACCATGGACCAGAAACGCCTACTGATCAATACTCAATTCATAACTTCTCAGTCACTCATTCAGTGAACATGTGTGAATTAATCAGGTAAAATGCAATTTCACTGCTTTTCACCTGAAAAACAACACCGGCAGTAGGAGCTTGTTTTTATATTTTGCACGAAAGCATTATTTCTCTACAGTTTTCTCTGTTTGGATATAATACGTGAATTAATTCTGAGCTAACGACTACTTTATCAGTAAATTAAATATAGGATGATTTAACTTAAAAATGTAAAATACAGATGAAATTATAATAGATTAAGATGTTAAATGTGGAAAAAATTTACTTGGAAATCACCACAAAAATAGTTAAATAGAAATATGTAATGTCATCTGAATGTACACTGCCATCAATGGAAACAAATCACTTTAAAGACTTAATGATGTATTCAATATGTTAAATATTTTCTGAGGTCCTTCCTGGGTGCGGCTCATCATCTACAGATGTTGTGTTTGGACTAATTGTTCCCCGACAGATTGATTACAACCAAACCTGATCACAACCAAACACTGAAAGATGGACCACGCCACTGTTATTCAAAAATGTATGGTGAGATTCCTCGCATGGTAAGACGTGGCATGAGTTACATACTGCATCCTTCTTTAAGCGCTGGGCTGATCCAAAAACAAATGTGAACAACAGCACGATTTAGTCTTTTTACATCGGTTTCAGACTATTGTGTCTAGACTTTATGAATAAAACCTGGTACGAGTGAAGGACCGAAAAGAAAAAAAAAAAAAACAGGTTTTAAAGTGATTTGCATACTGATGAACTGACGTTTCTCTGAACTGCATATACAAGCTATTGAAAGGCCTAAAATGCACCTCGCATTAAAAAGTCAATAGTTGATATCCTGAGTGTGACATGGTTTGTGTTGGGTGTGGTGTTTGGTTCTGCTGATGGGTTTAGAACTCGGAGCTGAAGTAGACATGCACGCGCTGCTCTTCTGTAATAAGTTTGATGACAGCTTTGCTTTTGAAAACATTAACAATATCATGGCTATTCATTATTATTGTAATTGCATAATTACAATAATTTAATTCTGGAATTTCCCTGAGTGGGACAATAAAGTTTAATGAAACTAATGCATGTGCCACTTTCGTGTCAGCACACTATATGATTTTTCAATTAAAAAAAATCTAATTGTGTGCTCACAAGCACACTGGATGTATACAGAAAACTCTGCCAGAAGAAGGCGCAGACACAATACAAAACATGGGACGACAACATCTGGATATGTGACACCTACTGGCTGTAGGACATCCCATTCCTTTTAATGTGGCGTATTGTGGTAAAAAAAAAAGCTCATGTCAGTTGTTATTAAATGTAAGGTCAGCATTTCTATTGTTTTTTAAATTGTTTAAAATAACCATTTCTGGTACATGGCAGCAGGATCTTTAAAATATATATCATGAAAAATCAATTAACTTTGAGTAAAATTATGCAAAAAACACACTGAAATACGCGGTAAGCAAAGTAAACTAAATTTATCTCAAGCAATTTATTGTATTAACATTATTTATCTCAACACTTGTTATTATTGTTTTGTGACATGCTGTTATCCATGTGTCACTTTTCTGTCACCACACTACAGTGAATCTTAACTGCGAATTCCTTAATACCTGATTATTACATTTTTCAAGAGGCAGTAACTCATTAATGAATGCTTTAACATTCTGGACAAGGATAGGATATTACATGATTCTCACTTTAACATGACATTTATTACATAACTATAAATGTTCTGTTTCTTCTCATTGGGTCAGCGGTCATACTAAATAGTGATATTAACCTTTACAACCCGTTTAGTTCAGGTTTTTGTTTTGTTTTTTTTTTGCCGGTCCTTTAAGGCTGTGCACACATTTCTCATATTTTCTTGTCACATTGCAAGAAAACAGAGTGAGAAATAAATACGTACAATGCATTTCAACCCTTCAAACTGGATATGCACATTACCCTTTATAAACAAATAGATGATACTGATTGAATGATCATCATCAGTATTATCCATTTCAGATTTGTACAATAAGGTATCCTATAATAATATTGTTACATCAGCCTCCCCTTCACTCAGCATGGGTCACGGGAATAAGGTTAATCCAACCCCACCACCACCCCCTAAAAAAATATGATTCCATCTACAGCTCAGCTGTGTGATGGCTTTCTGTGTGACAACAGGCCAGTGAGTCCTTCCAGCGCTGAGACCCAGAGGAATGTGCTGACCGCTCCTCTCAGGTGGCTCCACATCGTCCTGAGGCTGCGCTACAGCCTCTCGCAGGGTCATTCTCCCATGACACACTCCTTCAGCTCTAAGAGGCAACAACACACCTCTGCTTTGATGTCCAAGTGGTGGAGGATAGAAGATGAGGCAATGACATGAGAGGCACAAACACCTCGGTGGAGTGGAACCAAACAGGAATGCAGCGACGAGGTGGTGGAGAACAGACACACACTCCATTTATGTAAGAGTAAAACATGCACTCAACTGTATAAAATGTAAAAGTATATTTAAAATTATAGTATAACATGACACATGACTCAATAGAAGAATAAAAGATACATCCAGATTTGAAATATAAATAAACATCATTACATTCATTCATTCATTCATTCATCTTCCAAACCCGCTTTATCCTTTGCAGGGTTACGGGGGTCACCGGAGCCTATCTCAGCTACTCAAGGGCGAAGGCAAGGGGAGGACCCTGGACAAGTCGCCAGTTCATTGCAGGGTCATCAGTCACACACACATTCACACACAGGCAAGGTGGGTGAAGTGTCGTGCCCAAGGATACAACGACACGTGATCAGGAGAGAGGGGGAATCGAACCTCCAACCCTTCGGTTACCAGACGACCTGCTCCACCACCCGAGCCATGGCTACCCCACATCATTACATAATAATAAAAAATAAAACATTTATTATTTATTTATGGTACTTCTTATCAAGTATTAAGGTCATTATCACAAACACTGTGTTATAATTTAGATTATATTTCTGATTTTCTATAGAGGAACAGACACTGATTATAAGTTCTGCTGTCTTGGGATGATTCGCTTATGAAATGTGATTTATTTTTTTTATAAAAGTCAATAAAACCTACATAATCTGTCAAATTATTCTTCAATGTACCTCAAAAACAACATTTGCAACAAATTCTACCTAAACAATACATTCCCAAAATTTTTGAACACAACTAATCTCAAACATGATTTACCTGTGTTTATATCATGTTAATAGTGGAGAAATACTGTATCTGTGTCAATAGAGAAAGTGATAGTAGGTTTTGTTTGTCCGAGATCATTGCGCTGTAGTTTGATATATATTTGTACATGTCCAGGTTTAATCTTTTCGTTTGGACGTCTCGTGTTGCCCACTTTCTTCTGTCAGTCAATAGAAGTCAAACTATCAACTTAATTTGTCTTTTCAAAGTATTTTCAGAGCTTTGATTGACACTGAGTTTCTGTGAGTTCTACTACTTGCTTGTCAGAAAGTACAAGCTCAATTGAAGTTGAAGTACTGGATAGGTTTTTATTTTCACTGAGAAAAAAAGTTCCCCTTTCAGAACTTTGCAACTCGAGAATAGAAAATTAAACAATGCTAAACTGAAAAGAATGAATTTGCGAGTGCAGAATGGACTAAATAATGAGGGTTGGATTTTATGTACAAAAGAACCCAAAAATAATATACTGGAAAACAATAGACATTGTGAAAGTCTTATAAAATGGCACTTTAATGTGCAATTAAAATCATGAAAATACCAAAGTATAAAAGTTAATTATACGACTCCTCTTAAAAATCTTAATTGGTTCTAAAAGCTACATACTCTAGGGCTTTTCCATGATATGCACAACATAATCTATACGATCTAAAAATCAATATAAAATATAATATAAAAATATAAAAAGAAGCCATGTAAATGCAGCTGGGGTCAGAGTAACTGTGAGAAGTACTTGTCAGAAGTGCACTGCTGCATCCTGAATGAACCCAAACTGAGAATTAAATCCTAAATTCAGACTATCACAGCTGGTATTGAAATGAGTAGACATCAAATTGCCACTAAATTACCACAATGTTGACTTTTTCGACTTTAAGTTACAAGTTAAATGCTATCGAATAGTCATCGTAGCAAAAGTACAGTCACTATGATAATGTAAAATCCACTTTTTACTTCTCACTGCTTTACTGAAGGTAGAACATACAGGAGTTACATCTGCGGTTTGTTTATTTTTCAAGATAAATAAATATGTGCAAAGTAGTAAAATGTTTAATGATTAATAATAACAGAAATTAACCATCAGGAGGTGAAAGATTAGTAAAAATATGATGCAAATACAATAAAATCCCACCGACTATGGCTAAGTCATTCATTAAGACTGTGGCGTAACCTTTTCAATGCAAATCTATGAAATGAAGTATATTTATTATATATAGAGAAAAGACAGATATGTAATTACCAGTGTCACAGTGGTTAATACTGACATGATGGAAAACAAAAACCTGAAATTATTTCTGCTTTCTGTAATTGGACCATTAATTATTAAAAACCTTTAATCCAAGTAGATTTATGATGATGATAGTGATGTAGGAGATCTCTAAACAACCAGTAGCATATGGAAAACAAAAATAAAAGCAACAGCACTGTGTCTTAATCTGTAGAATTATATGACATTAAACACACATTTTCATCGGTGTTAAAGAGGATTAAAATCTACAATAGGAAGTGAATGACTTAAGACCCAGTGTTAGGTGTTGATGACGGACACCCTATTCACAGCAATGTCTGCAGTTTTAAATGTTTAAACGTTTTTTTTGTTAGTCCTGTGTTAGTCCTGTCTGATCCACTTTGTGAGCATGTGCTAGGGCAGAAAGTAGGGATATTTTTGGTCTAAAACGTTTTAAAATAAGTCTATTTACCTCAAAAATACTTCTTTAAGTTTATTTATGAGTGCTTGTTCCAATCTCTGGATGTCTCAAAACCGTTCCTAATTTTTTGGACCTTTTCTAAAGTCCATAGTGACAGTTCTACAGTCCCAACAGTGGGATTCTGCAGCCCGTCTGTGTGCTGGATTGCTTTCCTGGGGGGGATCAGTGACTCTCAGGTTGCCCCTTCCTCCTTTTTTGTTTCTCACCGACTGGGACTGCTGCTCAGCCACCCAGCCATAATGTCATAATTGTCCTGTTCCTCTGCTCCTCTTCAGCCGCTGAGACACAATGGATGGCAGTTTAAGATGGTGAGTATGAATGTGTGTGTGTGTGTGTGTGGGTGTGTGTGTGGTGGGGGTGGACTAACCGGGTGGGTCTCAGATTATTCCCACAGCTGTTGCTCACACCTTGTTGAGGTAAATACTCATGTACTGCAGGTAGATATGTAATGATCGTTATCAGATGTGTTCAGTTCAGTCCCGTAGAGATGCATCAGGAGCTCATGTTATTCTCAGGTTCTCAACAGTGAAATGAGAACAGTGACGTCACTCCACCACGAAACCAAACTGCATCAAAAAACTGTCCTGCCGCTTTTGTTTTTTTTTTCCCTCTGGTCTCAATTAGCCCCGATGACTTACCTAGAGGGAGTTTGTGTTTAAATCAACCACGGAAATTATTGCTGGGGAGGCATAATAATTGATTCTATGCCCCAGAACCACAAAACAATTACTGATCACTTATTTGTGTTTGTCAGCGATGGCAACAGGGATTTCAATAAAGCAACAGGAGAGAAAACAAAAGCACACGCATGGGACCACAAGACCCACGCCGTTGAAATTGATATCTTACTTTACATGGAGGACAAGTTATACAAGGTTTTATGATTAACCCACAAAACCCCAAATATCCACCAGTCAACAAAACCACCTACTGTTCTAAACTGTTTAATACCCGTTAATCCACTAATCCTGTCAACATGGGTAAATAAGTGGTGTAAATGCACTTATTCATCTTTTCATGGTCATCAGATATGGCTCATTTGGATGTTCAGAGGCTCCGTAGTTGCCATGGAAACACCATCATTTTCTACAACATTGATTCACCAGTAAAAGCAATTCCATGTTGGATCAGTGACAGTGGGTTTAAAGTTTAATTGTGATAGATTTGACTAAAAAAGTCACCTTTTCTTATATAAAAACCCTTAACTGTAATTCAGTATGATGCTTAAAAAGTACATGAGCAGTTAATTAACTACAAAAAAAACCCTTGATTTTCACTACAAAATGCCAAAATATATTTGGGAAATGTCATAAAAGAAGCACTGGGTCTTTATGGGTTAAACTCTTTCATGGAATAGCTCCAAATGTTGAGACAGAGACAAAATACCACTGAAAAGTTTGTAGAATGCACAAATAGCACTGTAGAGATTCCACAATTAGCAGGGGAGGGATCATGATAGGACATGAAAGCAGGATCCACCAAAGGCTGAGACTTGAGGTTTGCTACAAAGCCTGGCACAATTTCATGAGGGAACTGGACTCCAGAAACCCACGGACATTGTTGCTGTCATTGCTGCAACCAGAAATACAGATTCTGTGAAGAAATGGCAGTGAGATGGATCTAAAGGGCGTGGAAATGCGGTCAGATGAAAAAGAGTTCCCCATTTAAAAAAAAAAAAAAATCATATAGGATTTTATGTGTCAAAGACAAAAAACAGGGTCCAGATTGGTGCAAAAGGTGCAAAAGCAGCATCTGTGATGGTCTGGGGATGCATCAGTGTCAACGTGGCTGACCTGTATATGTGATTTGACCAATAGATACACATCGCCTCCCATCACATTGACATATTTAGACTTAAACTTAGACTTAGACTTCCTTTACTGTCATTACACAGACACACACAATGAATCTGGTAACGAAATGTCATAGAATTGGCAGCTGATTACCTCAAATAAACATGGAAATAGAAAAGTGCACAGTTGCTGAAATGAATCCAAAGCCAAAAGTGACTGCAGTGTAAATATGACAACACACACAGTCAATAATAAATAAGAAA
>JAPTHA010000012.1:5708804-5719412 GCA_029814585.1 Gymnapogon annona | reverse complement strand
AACTTTATTCATCCCCATGGGGGAAATTAAAAAATATGAAACATGAATGCTGGTAATACTTAGACAGTAGAGTCCTCATTACTAGAGGGTACAGGATGAGGTGCTCGGAGTACATAAATGATGATGATTCCTTTCAACTTTTTTCCTTCCAGGATCACCACAGCAAATCCAATTCCCATATTTGATATGGCAGGAGTTGTTACGTCGGACGCCCGTCCTGACACAACCCACTGGAAACTCCTGGGAATCCAACCCAGCTCCCCTATGCACCAGCCTGGTGCCTTACCAACTGAGCTATCCAGCCAGTTTGTTCAAGCTACATAAATAAATATGGAATACAGTTTGAAGGCAGCGTTTGACAAGCGCAAGCACAAATACTGAATAAGTTCTATATATAACGCTGACTTTTTTTACTTAAAATATAACTAGACACATGACAAATTCTTAAATCTAAAATTTCTCATTCTAAATTCTAAAATCTGAGTCTGGCCAAACTCTCTGCTTAGTTTTACAATACTTCACACAGCAATAAAAAAAGAGACTTCTGATTTTTTTTAACTAATGCCTCATATAACCATCATGCTTTTTTTCTGCATATCTCTATCATTTTGCACTTAAGAAAAACGTCAGATAAGAAAACCGAAAAAAAAAAAAGAAATTCTAAGATTCTCTGTTTTGTTTGTGTTGTAGAATGTTCAGGTTCCAGAGTAACATTCTTGGCCCTACTCAGAGGGTTCTGTCGTGGTCTTTAGTCTGTATAATGGCAGGAAATCACACATTTTACACTAATGTTTCTGCTCCTGCCTTCAGGGTAGAGTTACCCGTCAAGTAGGAAAGTGAGCCCTTTTCACTTTAAACGGGTCTATGTGATATTAGAATGGTTATGCATGTCAAAGCATTGAAGAGTTTCACATATACAGGAAGTGAAGAGTGTACGCTTTGTCTATTTAGTGTCAGCAGTTTCATTAAGGATTTAGCCGCCCAGCTCACTTTCAGCTCAGATATCATGACATGATGGATGGGCCTTGGGATGGATTCTAAACTGAGCGTGGATGCTCTCGAATACGGTCCAAATGGAACATTTGTACCCATGATATGTATATGTTCCTGCAAACATTCACATCATATCCTTAACGCAATTTCTTCCCTTGCTTTCTGCCTCACACACCCACACATACACACACAGGCAAGCAGCCATGGGAGGAGGGAATGCGAGGAATGCTCCAAACCCCGGGCTGGTGTTCTGACTCGTCCCAGACTTCATGCCGTCACCACCGGGGTCTGTGGCCAGACCTCCCTGTGCCAGACCCACTGGCTCCAACACCCGCCCAGGCCAGCCGAGCTGCAGCTCGCGACCCATAATTAACCAGCAAGCCGCACATCAGCGCATATCCCCTCCCCCTCCCCAGACTACTGCAGGGGCCCCTTCCAAACAGAGAGAATATACCACTGGCTGTATAGATCAGGATGTTCTGGGAGGTTTTGCAACATGCTTCCTATAAGAGGAGGTATCAGCTGGAGGGGGAGGTATCGATGATGGACTCTATCTGTGGATATCAACAGTTATGTATCCACACACTGAGTTTTTCAAACATCATGGCTGCACTTTATCACGTGACGTTAATGCGTAATTATAACCACTTAGGCCTTCTTGGCAAAGATCAAAGTTGTGGAAGAAAATGATTTTCTGAGGAGGTTTTGAACACGACACTTGGGGAAAAAAAGGAGCAAAGTACCTTTTGATTAAAAGGAGACAAGTGTGTGTATCTGTATTAGAAGTAATGCCAGGGTACCTGTGATTCTCCCAGACTGGCATAATTATGGCTGATGTGTTGGCTCGTTGACTTGTGCAGTAACCAGTGATCTTCTTCATTCTTTTAAGGTTGCTATCCTGTTCAGACAGGAAAGACCTTTATTCAGGGTGAGGTTTCTTTCGATCTCCCAGAGGGTCAATGCAAGAATCTTCTACCAACCATCTTTGGCATGCATGAGCTTTAGCGATAAACACCAGCAGAAGGGCTCAGAGATAAATGATTTATTGCATCGCACTCTATACTCAGCTTCTCTGTAATCCTGGCAGTTAGAAGACTATGATCGAAATGAACTCCAACGCGCATGCTCAACCCAGTCTGATTTTACAGACTCTCAAAAATTCATCATTAAACAGTTTGCAAAGCGATGACCTTGTTCTATCCAGCGCGAGACATAAAGTCATAAAACGCCATCACTGCCTCCTCTTCCATGTCAGAGGAGCCTCCTTCCCGCTGATGTGGGGTCATGGCTTGTAAATTTAACAGGGCTTCCTCAAGGAATACCTCATCCTTTGAAAGAGAAACAGGAAAATTACACGGTGGACAGCCCACTTGGTTTTTCACCCCCTTTCTTGCACTGTAATTTGCCTCTGGAGTGGGTCGGCCTAAAATAACCTTAACCTAATATTCACAAGGTAGGGAGACTTTGAGAGATGCTGGAGGTCTCCCCTTGGGTGGCGGCTGGTGAGTGGACCGTCCTGAACCTGTAGGCGTGTTAAGAGGTTGTTTACTTGCTTACCTCTTTAAGATAGACCCAGAGCATGTAGGCGAGGTACTCATTTGAGCTTGTGTACATGAAGGTTCTCTATGTTTGTAAGCATATCCGACATAAACACAGTCTCACACATCAGGTCGACTGAATCTGCTTATTTCAATACCACCCCTCGTGTTTGACTCAAAAATATTGCACATATCAAATTGTGTTGTACGATGAATTGGCGACTTGTCCAGGGTTACCCCCCCCACCCTTGAGTATCTGAGATAGGCTCCAGTGACACCCCCCAACCCCCACACCCCCATGACCCTGCAAAGGATAAAACGGGTTCAGAAAATAAAAATGAGATTGTCTTGGCCAATGGCTCCGCAGCCCCTTTTCAATATTATCCCTACGTCTGTGGCACTCGACGAAGAAAACCACTAAAACCAATTGATGGGCATCAAAAGAGAAATGATCTCACTTGAACCAAAAGTTTCCTACAGGCAGGTTTCTCATTAATCTGAGGCTCAGCTCTTCTTCGTATCCTCATCGTATTTCCATGATCAGCAGCCATGGCGCCCCCAAATGTTTATACAGGGAAGACTAGAAAAGGATAGGCTCAATCTCAGCCATGGTATGCATTCTTTCAATACAATATACTTCAACCTGACAGTGATGTGCGAGGTTATTGCGTTGCAGAATACAAGATTTCTGAGAAGCATTTTGTCAATGGCGTGTGACTATAGGGAGGCAGTGTGTTTAAAGGTGGACATTTTTTTTGTCTTTTGCTGCGGATTATGAGAAAATTGGCGTGAATAATAGGAGTAAATTAGCTTTTAATAAAACATTCAATTAATTCCTTTCCCAGGGCACACCACACACTTGCCTGCAGACTTAATCATCAAACACATTTCCTCATAAAAGCATTAACATACACACAAACTTACCCCACCACCCCATTCCTCTCTTTCTCTCTCTCTCTCTGTCTCTCTCTCTCTCTCTCTCTAATCGCCCCCGCCCGTCACCCCTCAACCCCCAACACTCACACACACACCACACCACAGGCACCACACACACTGGTTCTCATATGGAATATCGTGGGTGGCGCTGGACCGGTAGAGAGCTCTGTAAATAGCTCGGGAGCAACCCCTCCATTTGAACGACCCAAATTTCCTTTTCTGAGGTCGACTGCTGGGCCTGGAAGTGCTGTGCAGCAAGCCTCCAGTCGCCACGGGAGACCGCAAAGGCCACGCTGACAGCACTTCACAGCGACCACGCCATGGCAGGGGCGACCAGATGGCCCTCCGCACACATCACAAGAGCACACCGAGGCCTCACACACACACCTCATGCGTGCATATACAGCATGCACCGGTGCATTGAGCCATGCAGTTGTGCACTTCCTCTTCTCCATATATAGGTGCGTGTGGACAGAGATATGTGCACCGTCATTAAAACACAATTCTGTCCCAAATGAGTTCTTCTGCCTTCAAAGAGATAAATGCATAGGAACACACCACAGGTTCGTGTAACTATATTCTGTCACAGACACTGTCAAAGGCAGAGACAGTGGGCGGGACCACGGGAGGATGTGTGTGGTGCATGTTTGTACATTTGGTTTGCATCCGTATGTGTAGGAGGCGATTAGTTTGCTTTGCCGTTTGAGTTTAATTATTTGTGACATTGGGTTTGTATCGTATATGTGTGTGTTTGTTGGACTGGGGCGAAAATCCACAGAAAGGAAATGGAAAAACATTGAAATGGAAGAGGTCCTTAGCACTCAACCACATATCAGTTCAATTTCACGGTGAGGCATTTACACTGCAGGTAGACTGTACTTTGGTTAAGTAATACGTCAGCCGTTTGCAGCTGTTGTGGGACTGATTCTCTGACCACCTGTAGTCTCCTGATTAAATACAAAATCATTTCACATGTCAATCAAATGAGTCCAGTACCTCACCAAAAATAGTTATTTTCTCAACTAAATTGGAACAGTCTGTCTTAATGATTTAAGCAAGTGTTCCAGCCCCAAGAGCTGAATTGATTAACCACAGCACACTGTTATTTTTGAAAGCTAATATTGCAGTAAGTGACTTAAGACGCACAAAAATACATCTTATGTAGCTGCACTGTTAGACTTGAAGTTTGGGCTCATTGCAGTTTATAACAGTGTATTTGAGCTGACCTTTTGAGGTTTAATTCCCTTTTGAATGTTGTGCGGTGGGATAGTTTTATGATTCCGTACAATCCTGAAAATACAAAGACAGAAGAAATAAATAACAATAACCAAAGAAGAGTGTTAAGTTCAGCCAGATATGTGAACTATTGTTGCATCATAACACATTCATGCACTTCTCTCATGTTTATAATGTTACAGGAAATCTTTGCTCATCAGCACCTCTTCTCTTCACCAGAGTCCAAGTGAATTATTGGGTCCGATTTTAAGACATCGCTTCAAACTGACATCTGTCACACTCCATCTCACTATAATATGATACAACAGGAAACTACAGACGTGTACATAGATGTGCATGGATGCGTCCAATAAAATACTATCTAATATATTATCTAGAATACTCAATAGTATATTAGTACTATCTAGAATACTATCACTTTAATACTGAAGAGGGACAAATAAATAAAATTATTCATAGACTAATGGGTACTTCTGATTTACATTTACGAGGAACGGAACAAGCAGAATATTTGGTATTGAGTTTATTACCTGGTGATTCCAGGTAGTTGGAAGCCAAGGCCATGGCGTTCTAATAATAAACAGTCGAAGGACCGTGATGTGAGGTTTTTACACCAGATATTATGCAATAGCTCTTCCAAGAAACATATAACCCTGACAAGAAATTTAAATGAACTATGAGAGACAGTGAAACATGAGGGTTTGGCCAGTGAAGACTGCAAAAACAAAAGTGTCCACCCCGTGACTCTCCTTCAAAGGCTGTTTGTTTGTAGTGGAGCGACTGAATGTTGCCATTCACGTCGGCCGTTTTTACCCAGGACAATATTTTATAAGCCCTTCAGAGAGGACCTTTTCGCTTCCTTTTTTCCTGTGGTTTGGCGGGGGCTGAGCAGTCGGGAGAGGGGAACAGCCAAACGCAAATGTAGATGCACGGCTTGGCAGACTCTGCACGGAGTGTCCTGACCAGACAAAAGCAGGCAGAGAAATACAGCCATTTATTTATATTCCCTGTGGTTTTGCGTGTTGCGTCCTAGACATCCAGACCCCGGGTGGATATTCCATCTAAAGATGAAGACAGATGGATGGCTTTCCATTGACATAGTTAAAGGAACTTCAGGATTAATGTCAGATCCATATGTGTTAATCGAGTGTGATCTTTTGATGTGTGGTCCAACCCTGCCAACCCACCCCTCCACACCACTCCCCGTAACCCAACCTTTTTTTTCTTTTTTTTTGAAGTATAATGCAGGTTATGCTTGAAGACAGACTAGCCTTCTCCTAAAATCTGACATTTTGTGTGATGGTCTATAATGACAGCAACAGGGAAAGTATGAAATGTGAGTGTTGTCAGATTGAGCGGATCGGACGTTTTCTGTGGGGGGATGACCTCACCACTGTCAGACAAGGTATGGAACCAATTTAGAGGAGCTCCCCTGAATTACTTGAGCGTTCAGTCTTGTCAAACTCCAATACATGTATACCTTACTTTTGGGGGGAAACAAATACAATATGGGAGATGGGGATATGGATCAGTGTTGGGGCACGGGGGCGTTAAACAAAAACTCAAAACCAACAGAACTTCTTCCAAATAGAACCTTGTGCCCGAGCCTCTCTGACTCACACCTAGGTACTGTTTCTGTGTGGGAGAGCCCATAAATGAGTCAACCAAAGCTATTTCTATATAGGCATAGGAGTTGCAAGGGGGAAGGGTTATATATGTTCACACACAAACACATGCGCCCTCTCACACACACACACAGTGGCTGCGGGTAGCTAGACCTCACTGGTCAGGAACCGGTGCCAAGAGCAAGCCGAACAGTGGAACACTGGGAGTCTTGTGCCTGATTTTGGAGCCTCTGGCGCTCTCCCGACCTTGCTTCAAAATACACTGCGGCTTCGAGGAACAGCACTCTCAGCAGTAGGGAGGCCAGGCATGGAAAATTTAGACGCAACAAGAAAGACGCAGGGAAAAAAAAAAAAAAAGAAACAGGCAAAATTTATGTGCTCATTCACAGTTGCGGCCATGAGCGTTTTCTTAATGCTTTTAACACACTTGCCGTGAAAAGGGAGAGGGGTTCTCAGAGAAATGTTCAAATCTGAAAGTGAAAGAGAAAACTGCACTGTAAGAGAAGACGTTTGTCACCAGATTCTAACAATAGAGAGATGGTGTGTTGCACTGAGACGACGAGCCCACATCTGAAAATTGTCGTGTCGCGTCACATTTAGTCCAAAATTTGTTCCACTAAATCATGCCCAGTCATGCAGATAAATGTTGGAACTACAGCGTGCCGTTGGTATTGAGAATAGATTTATGTCATTGACTTTTTCCTAATGTGTTTTCTTTAGTCACTTGTTTCTGTAAGCCTGCTGATCCAGCAATTGTAAGCATGACACAGATGACTTGCTCTGACATTACACCTGACACCAGAGGCATAATAACACCTCGTCTTGCTAATAGTGTGTGTTACTACTGCTCTACCCTGTAATCTCTTCCCTTTCTGACGCTCATAATGACTCAAAATATCGAACCGGCCTACAGTGACGGCTGATGGTACAGTGCATAGAAACACAAATAGTATGTCATAATGTGACACAAACATTCAGTCCAACACACACAGCATCCAGTGAGCTCAGCCCAGACAACAGTCATTCAAAGACTGGTCGGACTTTTGTTTTTATGTTCAAGTTTTTGTCCGCGACTGATATGGTCTTAGCGTTGTGGATCTGATTCCATGTTCCTAATTTAGAAACAAATTCAATGCGGTTTTAGAATCTCTTCATCCACTTTGACTATCTTCCCACTCACCTTGGGGAAAACACGCATCTTAGAAGTCTGCTTCTGCACTTGGGATGATAGTTTACAGGGTGTTGCTTATACGCCTCCTCTTTAAAGGAAACGCAGGTGAGAAGGCAGCCACATAAGAACAGGTAGGTATGGTTGAAGTACAATCACATCCTATATCAAAGTCTGTGGAAACTTTCCTCCTCTCCGGTCGACGCTTCAGTTTTCCTTTCATCATTTTATTTGCTCGACATTTTGCTAAGTGTGTGCGTTCGCGTCGGGTGTTTTCTGCTGTATATGCCAAACAAAGCCAGACTTCCCCATACATTCACCAGAGCACATCTGAGAGGACGTTTGATCATCTCTGTGTGGCCCCATCCTGTCTGGCTCAGTGCATATCCCACAACACAAATTAGTACACAAACTCAGCATTCCTTCAGAGGAAATAAAAACACTTAAATACCTGAGTGAGCAACATTCAAGGTATTTTATTGGCCTATAATCTATTTTTTCCTTCTCGTTTATTACATTTGGTGAATACATTCAGTCAGTCCTTTCAGTGGTCTGGGTTTGCATATAATATCTCAATACATTTTTTTTAAATATTGAAAGAAACACAAAGTAAAGGGAAATAATGTTGGGTAGGATGACTATATATCATCACATTCTACATTACTGTAAAATACTGAATAAAGGAGTCATTGGGTTAAACTACAAGTAACACAAAGAGACCATTTCTTTCCTCGACCTCAAATTTTCCATAGCATTAAGTTAAAGTGAAAAACCAGTAAACAAAGGTAAAGATAAATCTGTGTATTTACACTGTCATAGTAGTAAACCACTTTGTTCCCACTTACTTTCCCAGATAAACAAATTTAAACGGCATTGGAGAAGATGTGTTCACCCTCTTTGTTTCCCTGCAGCATAAAATGAGTGAAAAATATAGGCTGCGTTTAGTGTTTAGCCCATAGACTGTGTATAAATAGTAGAAGAAGCCTCTGTCACGTCACTCATTGGTTTGTGGACTGCTGGATTGAAGTCTGGAGAGTGTTGTCACTATAATGAAAACATACACAATGGTATCAATGCCGCTGAGCAATTTCAGCCACAGAGTACTCGTGTGTGTGTGTGTGTGTGTGTGTTTTATTACAGTAATATTGACTTCATATAATATATGGAGTGGCATTACAGCCTCGAGGGTAACAGTTCTGGCTCACGCCACCTTATGTGTGTTTAATGCCTTAATGCTAAGCACTGTGTGTATGTGTGTATTACGATGGGTAACATACACAATACAGAGAAAATTGCCTAATGGGGATAATAACAGGATTTAATTTTAACCTAATATAAACACACCAACCACTACGAGCCACCAGCTGAGAGACTACGTTTAAATATGAAATAAAAACACCCAAATCTGTCAAAGGTGGTGATCAGATCACAACCCGTGTGAGTGAGTTACGGGTTGTGATCTGTTGCGGCTAGGATAACGGTTAGCGGTTAGCAGCTAAAGCGCTATGCTAACAGTAGCCTGCGACAACAGTCGCTACATCTCAGCTCCGAACAACGCCTCTCTGTCCTCGTTATCGTCATCGACTCTGAGACTTCAATCATGTATACTGTATATACTGTTTATGTTGTGCAAGAATTTCAATTTTGTTGTACATCTGCTCTGCCCTTTTTTTTTATACTCTGTGCTGCTGCTTCATGACATTTCGTTGCCAGACCATTGGTCTGTGCAATGACAATATAGGAAATCTGAATCTGAATCTCTCTCTCTGCCTCTGCTCTGAAAATATGTCTGCAGCTGCAACAAGATGAGAGTTGTAGTGATTGTGACTTGTGTCGAAATGTTTGCACCATGCTAAGACAAGATGAGAGGACGGACACAGAAATAAAGGTTGTTTTAGTTTGAGTGCCTTAATCACATAAATCAGTAGATTTACTTAAACTGAGCCTTTTGAACTAGATGCTGCATTTAAAATGAAAACACCACATGCGAAAATTATACAGAAATGACACGTCCACGGTGGCACACAGGGGTGGGGGGGTGCTTCGCCTTTTTATAATAATATATACAATATTACCATCAGCAAATGCTAATTTATACTAAGGTTAATTTTTGCATTTCATCGGAGCATTAGAGCACCACACGTCTTTATTCTGCTATTACTGTTGCTTATTTTGCATCGTGGACTGTATCCTAAGAAAAAAAAAATCAATCAATTTATGCTATATGCGATGAACTGGCGACTTGCCCAGGGTCCCCTCCCTGCCTTCGCCCTGAGTAACTGGGATAGGCTCCAGTGACCCCCGCAACCCTGCAAAGTATTCAGCGGGTTTGGAAGATGAATGAATGAATGAATGAATGAATGAATGAATGAATGAATGAATGAATGAATGAATATATGCTATAACGCTGATATGTTACTCTGTATGCATTGTACATTAACCCATAAAGACCCAAACATCTACAACTGAATAAAAATATATACTGATGTAAACAGTTTAAGACCTGTTGATCCACTAACCCTGTCAATACATGTAAATGATTGATGTCAAACACAGTCATCCGTCTTTTCATGGTCATCAGATTTGTTAAAGTCAGTAAATTGAATGTAGGAAAGTATAGTGTTTTCCCCTGAAACCCACACGTACACACAAACACACACACAGATACTGAGGTTATAATAATATTGTAATAAATAGTAATATTCAAGAACAGTTAAATATAGTGAAAAAAATCATTTGAGACCTGCCACAAAGGGAGCACTGTCTTTATGGGTGTACAGTGTTATGGAGAAATGATTTTCATTGAAAAAAAATTATGAACCTTAAAAAAATAACCCTTAACATAATATATTGATTTTTAATCATGTAGCTCTCATTAACCATTTAAATGTAATGCAACTCTTAGACATAGACTCTATATAAATAACATTTGTTGTAGACATGGAAAAACACTGCGTCCTTCTGTCAAGTGAGTAATGCCTGAGAGGTAATGAAATCAAATGTTTTGTCTGCGACTCAGCGTTTACACCTCAACACACCTCATCACACTTCAACGCAAAGTGACTTATGATGAACGGACACGCCCGTGTCAGACAGACAGCAGGAGATGGGG
>JAPTHA010000012.1:5661396-5673391 GCA_029814585.1 Gymnapogon annona | reverse complement strand
ACGCAGTTCTCCTACCTCATCGTAGGGGGCGCTGGTGACGCCAGCAGTTCAGTCAATGACAGTTAAGCTGAAGTTAGCGAGTCAAGTGCACACATCCTGTTGAATTTTACCTCCGGAGGTTGTATGTTTTATTTTGAAATATACCGGATATTCACTGCCGCATCTCAGGGACTCAGACTTGACGCGTGTCCAGATTCTGCTTCGATCGTATGTTTCCGTATTTTGTTTTCATCCGCCACAACTTTAAGGCCGATCCGTGAAAATATTGACACACATTCGGTGTCGTAAAAAATTACAGCGCGTTTTTTGCGCTGCAATTCATGTGTGTGATCAAAGCTAATGAGATTTTTAACGTAACCCGTTCACTGTCAATCAAATATTGAATAGGTACTCTGTAGATTCACGTTTGTAAACTGATAGTAATGAAGTCTGTGCCTCACCAGACAACAACCCCACCGCACGTCACTGAGTTTAATGTACTGTACAACAAAATTAAAATGTCATTTGAAAAAACAGCCAAGACCAGGCTTATGCGTTATTTTTTTAATGTATTTATTCATTTCAATCTAAATGACTGGGAAGGAGTAGAATAAAGAAAACGTGTAATACCTGCCCGTTTCCTAAAGCGTGCTTACATCAGATAAGTTACCATTACCATAAAAGACTGTTTACACAAAGTCAATGAAAATAATCAAATCCATAAGTAAAACTAATTCATTACATTTTGTATAAAGCTTAAACTCACTATTTGTACAGGTTTTCTCTTCCATAATACTGAATCACATCATGGACCTGTGAGTGAAAACATCCATGGCTTGTATTAAAAAGGACAATTTGTGGTCATTGAAGCGCAATATATTTTTAATTTACAAGATATGTGAACATACAAAATCACAGACACCCTTGACATGACTTTTCGTGGTTGCAGAACATTTACTCTGAGAAAATAGAAGATCCTGTACATTGATCCAATCAAATAGTCATTTTACAATACTTGGGTTTTCTGGTCTTTTCTACACCAAGTACACAAGATTAAACACTTTAAAAAATGTGCGATCCATTAAAAAACCCCACAAATGACATTTTAAAAATCACAGAATAGTCCATCTGTCCAACCTTTGGAGATTGTAAAAGTGTATCCATGAGATGACAAGTGCACAGGAATTTGTATTTTCTAAGCATGGATGGTTTTGTCTCATAGTATAACAGTGTGGGTTGAGTGTTTATGGTAAATTAAGTGCGTAAATATATAGTGCAAATGTGCAAACTACCCATCCCATTCAATTAGCATAAAAAAAGCATCCATCACTCATTCTGCAGTGGTTTTCCAGTTAATGTAGTCTTGCAGACCCTCTGTGGACTCGTTTTACACATTTGGTTTCACAATCTTCATGGAGATGTAGTTCTGAAAAAGACAAAAAAGAACAATCAGTTGTCTTCTGTGGACATGAACCATCTGCACTACCAGCCTTTATTTAAAAACATTGATAGTTCATGTGCGTTTGATGTAGATATTAGATTTAAGAACTGGATCAAATATTGTCCTGTTTATTGTGTTGTCAGACGACTACTAAATGGTTTTACTCACCGGTAAAGAGTACAAGAGGATGGCCACAAACAGAACCACTATAAACAGAATGAGGAGACCGAGGAAGAGCCACTTGAACCTGCGCCATACAATGAACTTCATGGTCTTGCATGGGTTGGTGAACCAGAAGAAGGAGGTTTCAGGGCGTCTGTTATGGGCAATGATAACAGGAGAGAGGTTTGTTAGCTTCCTTTGTGTACTTGGTTGCTGTGTACAAATATGTGGGTTCTTACTTGGGAGGGTCCAGTTTTGGATTCATGTTGGGTTCATCTCGGCCTTTTCCTGCAGGTTTCTCATCTACGTCTGCTTCACCTATGATCTCCAATGTCATCTCCACTTTGCCCTGTACACATGTGATTGTCTTTAATGACTATGGACACCACTGATGATCAATGACACAGAATAACCCAAAATACACCAGTCAGATTTCATGATTCATCATTTATCTATCATCATCTGCCCCATATTATTAAGGCTGCTGAAAATGACTCAATAGATCATGGTGTAATATGCCAGTGTCCCCGAGTACATATTTACCCATACTTACACCCAGGGCCCTACTTCCTTCCTGTTCAATGAAACAAGGCCACCATCCATTGACAGACTGTTGAGCAAACAGAGATTTTGCCTGCTCCATCTTGGATGGCGTGCCCATTTCAACATCATCCATCATCTTCAGGGAGCATTTCTCGGGGGTCTTGGCAGGGGGAACCAGGTTACGCAGGTCCAGTTCCAGCATACCTGAAGTGACAAGGCAGAGGTTTCATATTGAGCATACATTATCTGTAAGTACATGTCTCATATTGGGTCCATTAAGGCTTACACCATGACACTTTTTTCGAAAAATGTATTTGTCTAAAAATGTGTGCATCTCACCAAGATAATCATCCAATGAGAATTTGTCATTATCCCATATTTGAATAATCAGCTTGGGAGGGATCCTAAATTCTGTTTTATCCAGACTCCAAAAGTATTCCTGTCAACGCAACAGATAATGTTTAATTTATGTCACACTTACTCTTCTATGCTACTCTTCTAAGAACTTTACCTTCTTGGACACGAGGCACAGTTGTTCTGCAGGCAGGTACTCAAACTGAAAGACAAACCTCCAGTTAAAGTTACCATCACCGTCCAGAGACCTGTAATGGACATCAGTCTTCTGCTTGTCCTCCTCCATCCCTGGCATCCACCTGACACATGCAGGAACAGCTGTTATTTCACGCATTTTGTACTTCTACGATCAATTTACACATCTGATATTAATGTCATCAATACCATCATCGTAGTCATGTAGAAATAGTGTTTAACAAACATACTATTTTACAAATAATAATAAGAGTAAAACTTAATTAAACATTTATTTGAAGTTGCATACCCTTTGACATAGATGTCACTCATGTGTTCTCCAGTGATGCTGGTCTCATCTAGTGTCACATCAGTGGTGTTCCAGATAACCACACGCAAGAAATACCTTCACACCCAAACATAATGTCAACACTGTCACTTTAAGTGGAGGTTTTGACAACAGGTACTAAAGAATAACCCCACACTTACTTCTTTGGCTTCCGTGGCATGATGTCAAATGGAGGTCCAGGAATCCCGATACTTTTGGGGAAAACGTCCACCCACATCTGAAGCCGTCCCTATTCAGCCAAATGTGGGGTTTGTACAAAGTTAAAAGTGAGTCATATTTAAAGGGGATCACACTGTAAAGGTCGTCCAGACATCTGACCTGGGACAAGTTGGGCTGGAAGGTGCTGTAAAGTGTTCTGGTTTCCACGTGTTCAGGGACGAGACCCTGTGTTCGCAGCACGTGCAGACAGATTCGTTCTCGGGGTGGACCCAGGTGCTGATGAATTTCCTTGGTACCCTCTAAATGTATAAGAATATTTGATGCAGTCATTACACACGATTGGTGTTTACCAAAGCCATCAGGTGTGTATGAAGTAGTGACTGAAGAGACTAGATAGTGAGTGTGGGCTATTTCATGACATCAGTTGGTGCATTCGTAGACCTTTCATTACTGTCAGTGTCTGGTGTGTCTATTCTGAACATATTCACAGGTAATACATGATGGTAATGCAACATGACACTAGATAGCATAAACTCTAAAAACATGAAAAATTATTCTGGTCAGATTTGCTGTAGAACAGGGTGGGCAATTCTAATCCTTGAAGGCCAGTGACCAGCACGTTTTAGGCATTTCTCTCTGACAACACACCTGGACCCCAAATAAACAGGTGTGATGGAAGAGGGAAACTTCTAAAACATGCAGGACACCAGCCATCGAGGACCAGAGTTAGACAGCCCTGCTTTAGAATTCTGACACATGATATGAGGGACAGCATGAACATACAGTAAATCAGGGAGAAATATACAGTAAATGACTCATCATAAAAAAGGGAAAAAAATCTCTTCCATTTGATTATAGACTAAAACAAAATTGTGTTTGACAAATTCAATTTCCATAATTAGCAGCAAAATCCTTCATACAACCCTTTAATAAGAGAAATCTGAAAAAAAAAAAAAGTTTCACTTGTAGTCTTCAAAAAGTTGTATTGCATTATTACGTCCAAAAATGGAAATGTAACTGTTCATTTTTGTACAATAAATGTACAAATATCTCTGATTGTATTTGCTTCACTGTCTTTAGCAAACATGCGGGACATTTGATAAAGTGAATTTACAGTGATGCCAAGTCTGAGATGAAACTACTACTGCTACTAAATCCCAGTTAGATTCCATCATACTTGCTGATATCACTCTACAGTACTAACAGAACTTACCAAACTCAGCCAGTGTGTACTCTTTGCCATTGAAGGTCAACGATGTGCCATTGTCTTCAGTTCTAGGTCTGGACAGGCCTTTAAGCCGGGCCAGGTTGTCCAGGATCTGAGACGGCTTTAACTGGTCTCGCCATTGATTGATCCCTGTGCTGCAATTAATATAAATAATAAAGTTAATTGCATGTGTCTAAGAGTATTCACACTTGTGTCTCTGAACTGACTGTGTTCTGCATTATTCTCACATGCAGTAGGTTTGTGGCAGGCCGCAGTAGGAGTTGTATCGGGACAGGAAGCGGTTCTCCAGGTCAATCACTGTCTCGCCAACCTTCTCATCTCGGCTCAGGAGATCATAGTCATATACTGAGATTTTTAGGTCCTTGTCCTGGGGCAGGAAGCACGTCATCTCAAACATCCTACACAAAAACCACAGTGTTTGAGAATGATGCAATCATGTCCTCTGTTTTGTCACTGTTTCTGGGTCAGTGTTTTCATTACTGTTTGTAGTTGTTTACCTTCCAAACACGGGGTTGGTGGTGTTGGGCAGGTAATGGTCTCTATCATCAATAGACTTCTTTCCCAATGATATCTTTATATATGGATCACACTGAGCAGAAGAGACAGTCCAAAGTTAGTCAGAATAAGGTGAGTGTTCAGTGAGTCTTTTGCTGGTTTTACACAGATTCTCACTTTGCCGTTGTTGTCCTTGGGCTGAAGATCAATGGCCCGAACCACATAAATCCTAACCAGACACTCCTGAGGACCGCTCTCAGGCAGTTCTCTGAACTGACGGGGAGGAGCAGCGACACCAGGGTCATCTGACAGAGGGTACACTTTAAAGGAACCCTGAAGGACACACATGATCCATTAGGTGTCTCTGGTTTCTCTGGTTGAGAGTAACATTACTTCAACCAACAAATATGAGCTACTACTAAAAACCACAACCTCTGTACAGTAATGTGTTGGAACTACCTTGAACTCTCCCACCACAGAAGGGTCATCATCCCCATTTTCATTCTTGCCTCGCTGCAGTTTGAAGGTGTCGCAGAAGTCGGTCAGACCTTTGAATTCTGGGACCATTTCCAAATGAGTGTCATACACCTGAAAAAAGATGTTCAGTGGTGGAAGAAACACCATTTATTTAGTAAAAAATAAACAAAAACCCACTTGAAATATTCCATCACAAGAAAAACGACTATATTCAGATCCTTGGTTTAGTACAAGTATGTTTTCCACTTATCTTCGCAGCAAGTACTAAATGTGTGTCATAAGTTGGGCTTTCCTGTTTTTTTTTATCTTTTAAATGTCAACTTTTAATATGGTCAAAAACAGAAGTTTCCATATTTGTGGTAATATGCTTTAAAGATAAAAGCATGGGGGTGAATTTGACCCTTTAGTTTGTCAGACAAATGTAGTGAATCACATTTTTCACTCAGATGTAGTACAGCTCCAGTACTAACAAACATAAACAAAAATTATTAAGTAAAACAAGCTCCACAAATTTGTACTTCAGTGCATCGTGGTGGAACGCAACTAGTACTTTTTACAGAAGAGATTCCAATAATTCAAGCAACACACATGCAGTGTCCGTCTTACTTTAAGCGTGTCATATCCTTTCTTGAGGTAAGGGCCACACTTCTCCTGGTCTCCAGTTGAAGCGTAGAATTTACTCCACCAGTCAACTGTCTCCTTTTCCTGAGGATTGAATTGCTCAGTGTTAAATTAAAACACAATAAAAATGGGACGAAAGTGTATGCAGTTTAAGATAAATGAATTCTCACCTTTTCTAAATGCTTTGGAAAAGGAAGAGAACACAGAGAGATGAACATAAGTCAATAAGCAGTGGCAAAATTGTATGAAGACATTCATACAGCGCATTACACATATTAACAGGGTAGTGAAACAGTGAATTATTGTGAAGAGAAGTGGAGAAAGATCCCAGGTGCAATTTCAGTGAGGATGAAAGAATTGGAAAACAAGGGCGTAACCATGGGTGTTACAAAATTTGCTAAAAGGAAATAAAGGCAAACAAGCCCCACCTTTATTTGGTCCTTTTGTATTATAACTTGGCACAAAAGACAACAACCTTCAATTCTGATCAAATTATGATTACATTGAGTTCACTGAGAAGTAACTCCGTTATTAAAGACTGCAGCATATAGTATTTGTATTGCATATACAGCCATAGCATTGAACTGCACATGTATACATGACACTGCATAATATATGCTGAGTATGTTGCGCCCCTGCTCTGACAAACAGTATTAATTCATGGTGCTCATTGAAGGCGTGCAGATTTATTGACATACAATCATAGCTGTGACCTTTGCTACACATATTAATGGCATTGTGATATTACTCTGAGGATGTTGATTGAGCAGTCTCTACTGTATAATTGGTGCCCAGCCTTGTGAATTAGAAAGCTACAATAAGTGACCATACATACAAAGTGGGAGGAAGTGGGAGAAGCCATTTTGTCGACAGCAGCCGACATGCTGTACATAAACTGAAAGCCAGAGTGATAAAAGGTCAAATTTGACTGGAGTCAAATTGTGCACTTGTCAGTGAAAACAGACAGTGATGGGCATTTTTAAGGGAGAACCAGAAACATACAGATGCCAGTAAACCTGTGTGAACAATCTGCAAAGCTACAGTTACCTGAGCTTCCAGAAGGGGCCTTGTTTCATCCATGTTAATAGAAAGATGTTTGGAAGGGATGGCTGCCATCAGAGCCACTGTCAGCAAAGTACATGACTAGTAAGAGGTTTGTGTGTGAGTGTTATAATTGTGCAGATTATTTTTTGTATCTTTCCATACTTTTTGAAGACATAGCTCCTTCTGCAGTGATGACATATGGATCACATCTGAAGTCCTCCAGAGAGGTGATGGTGCACTGACCCACCACAGGCTTCCTGCCAAATGGACGGTGATCGATCACCTTCAGCACGATTGGGGGGGTGTACATCTCATCCTTAGGAAGAAGCTAGTTTATGATGCAGACAAAATCCAAAACAAACCAGTTATGTATGCAACTCTGCACAGCATTTTCAATAAAGAAATTTCAAAATGCAATTGTTTTATCACTAAAAAGAGAGAAAACGGTACATTAAACATAGAATGCAACTTCTGCCATTAGATGTCTTGATTCAAACAATGTGTAATGTTGGAAGTCGAATGAGGTCATATGAGTTGGTGTTTAGAATTTTTTTTTTTTAAAAAAGGTGATATGCAACTGATACATGACAGTTAATTTGAAAAAGTCTTTGAAACAGTAAACTAAATCTATATCAGGGGAAAAGTTCTTGTTTAGTTCTTTTCATGCATAAATGTAACATGTTAACTTTCTTACAAGAAACCCTGGGCTATTTCCACACCTCTTTCAGGGGTTTATCTATATTCACTCATTAGCTATAACTTCTGTAGGTTGTGTAATGATGTTACCACTTTGATGAAGAGCACTGAGCTGGGGAAATTGGGGCTCTTCTTCATGTTCTTGATGACTGCTGACTCCACTCGCTGCCCACCGCACTCCACCACCAGACTGGGTGAGGACACAGAGGCCAGCTGAAAAGGCTTCATGTTCCTCAGACCCCAGGCTAGAATCTGAAAAATGCAACAAAAGATTAAGACACACTATGTACAACATGCATTATTAGATTCAGACATCAATTGAGGTTGTGCATTACCTCCACAGCCGTGAGCTGCACCACGGGCCGAATGCCCTGAGGAACCATATAGAGGTTCTCTGCTCTCTTTGGGGGAACTAGAGGAAGATCTGTCTCACCTGACTACAGAGACAAACACGTGTGAGCATCTGGAATTTCATGTTTAGAACCACACATGATAATATATAAAGGGGAGGCAGTTGTATGAATAAAAGTAATGTATGGATTTCACATGTTCAAAGGTGGTCACGTTAAAAAAGGCCGATGTGGTCATTTATCTCTGCTTTCAGTCCACACCTTGTCTTTCAGGATGAGCTCAGCAGCCACCAGTACCTCCCCTGCCCTCTGGCCCTTCTGGATGATGGGATGCCACAGCAGTCTAGGGGTCTGCTCCATTCCTGGATTTAACTTCACTATTGGGCAACAAATGCTACGGCCCAGCATCTCATCTTTCCCCTGAGGAAATGACCATTACATTAGAGAATAGTTCATTCTGATACCCTCCCCACACCCAGCCTGTCCCACAGACTCAACACTTCACGATTACCAGCCACACACTTGTGTAGATAATGTATATATAGAAATATTTATTTGAAGTGTACCTTAATTCCAAGAAAAAAACATTTGTATTAATATGCACACTTGGCAATAAAGGTGATTTGGATTCTATATAAAAGAAATATGATGGAAAATCTGGGGGAAAAAAAAAAAAAACAAACTACCACAACTTACCACTTGGTCTTGATCATAGAACTCCATCACAACATCAGGGGGGCGGCTAGCAATGCTCTGAGGGTCTCCATAAATCTGCACGTCGTTGAAAATCAGAGTTTGGTCCCAGGTGGGGTTCAGCGTTGCTTGCAGCTTCTCTGTTGTCTTACTGACATGCAAGAAGGAGATGTGTGCATATGGATCTAAGCAAAGAAAAGCAGACAGTAGTTCATGCTCATCTTGTTTTCAAGTTGCTACAGTGGAAAATATTTCACCCTCTGAATATTTATTAAGTAATTTAATTTCATTGTGTGCATTTCAGCGTAGGCCCTTACCAGAAAAACTATCTTTGTCCATAGATGCCAAGTTTCTTGCTTGATAAATATAGACACGAAGATGGTACATGTATGGTGCTGTAGTGGGGAAAGGAACAGAAGTGGAAGTTGAATCAATGTAGTACGTCTATCATCATTATCATTATGTGTGACTGTTCACTCACTGTCGAAGGAGCAGGACACAGTGGGTGTATTGGCACCAAACAGTTTGGTAGCATCTCCTTTGGAACCCTTCTCTTTCTCCTCAGTATCAATGCCCTAGAGTCAAACAACCAAACACCTTAAAGCTTTGATGTGAAAACACACCACTGCTTTATTATCGTTTAATGCATAAAGAAATATTTGTCTGTCTGTGACTCTGATGTTGGATCTGGTTATTGCTTTTAGATATGCAGGATGGACGTACTAGATATGATTGAAAACTCAACTGGAGTGACCATTTTTCAGTTGAATTTTAACAGAAATATCTGTACTCTCTACACACTCAAACAGAGGCTTGAAGTAATTGAAATATGAAAAGTAGTTGAAATATGCATCATTGAATGCAAGTAAGAACAAATCAAAGGCAAAACAGAATAGATGAGATCAAACAAAAAACCTGCAAGAAAACAATATTTAAAAGACAAAAATGACAATTACAAAAGTTAACACTAATATATAATTAGAATCATTTTGCATGATGAACATTAAAGATACTGCAACACTATGTGATGTTCAGTTACTGTTCCACTAAAACAGCCTTTAAAATGTTCTTCAATAGGCTTATTTTTTTTAAAGTCCATTTCAAAACCCTACTTGTGCATGTCTATTTGAGTAAAAAAAAAAAGTTTAGTTTTAATACCTTTGGCATAAATCATGTACATTGGTTTTAAATGTTTCCAGCTAATTTTCATTAGTCTACAAATACTTTTCCAATACTTATACTGCCATACAACATTTCTTTCTGAAAAACTATCTTCAGTCCTTCAGTAAAACCATTACTTTAACGTCCATAACTCACAAGCGCCCCCTCCAGTTGGAAGATAGCAGATGCACCCAGGCGGTCCTCTGGCGCCATCTTCCGTCTCCAGCGCCTGCGACGGAATGTGTCAGAAGACCGTTCCTTTTGGTGAAACTTCCATCCAATAAGAGAAGAGAATTCCCAGCCCTCTGGATCCCCTTGGTCACGTCTCTGTGAATCAACAAGTAGCAAAACATTGATTTTGAGAATGAAAGGACTGTTAGACTCATCAGTAATACAAAATGAGACCATAAAAACTTCTTCATAATCAGTTTTGTTTATTATTAGTATATTATTTAGTTTTTAACTGATTAAAGTTTGATGATTGTATAAATAACCCAGCTTCTACAGTACCTCTGCAGCAGATCCTGCTGGAACAGCGGCCCTCTTCCGGGGTCGAACCAGCCGTCTCCTCCGGTGAACATGGTAAACCTTCTCCGCGGCAACCCAAGACCGAGGCTTGTCATCAGGTGGAATGGTCACTCCATACTCCCACCCTTAACACAGAAAATACCAACACATGAGCACAAAGTCATGTCTTTAGAGAAAAATATGGATGAAATGTCACCAGGTTTATTGTTTTATAACAAAATCCCTCTGTGATCTGGAAACAAAGTCAGAGTGAGTAAGAGCTTTGGGAAAACAAACTCTACTAGTACTTCAGTAAGCATAATAACAAATTGCTGTAAAAGTGGAAATGTGTAGTGTGTCGATGTGAAGAAAACATCCACACCCTGATCATCCACAGCTCTGTTGTCATCTACCGTCCACTCGTCCTCCCACATCCACCCAGAAGGACATTCAAATTCTCCAGGATTGCGACTCTTTTCTCCATTCTGTCAATAAAATACCTCAGTTAGGTAGTTCTCTGCGTTGATCACACGCATCTGCCCTGCAAAAGGGAAGCTTCTCCATCAGAAGAGTCTCCAGTGAAGGAGCAATAATCGTGACATTCATGTTGATGAATGTGCATTTGATGTGTCAATTTGCACAAGCGAGACTACAGTTATGGAGTATGCACCACCCTGTGCACATTATTTGCATAGAAGCGCCGTGTTCTCACCACATCGGTGAAGGGCTCAGAGGCAGCTTTCCACTCTCCACCAGGGAAGCGAGTCTCATTTTGGAAGACCTCGTCCATGAATTCAGTGTGACCTGCATCAGCTTCTGTTAGCAGTCTAAAACAAAACACATGAGGCATGATCGTACTCTGCAAGCATCACTGAAAACCGTGGGGAAAAGTCATGTTTTGATAAGGACTGTTTATACATGCTGGTATTAACGATGCATTTATTGTGTCAGTTAATCTTGAGGGTGCGTTCTTCCCGATATCCCTGACAGACGACTTTGTGTTCCATGTTCTCTAGCGGTTCCTGTTATGTAACATGCAGTGAGGGCATTAACACAATATCTGGGTGCTCAGAGCGCTGTATCTAAATTTTGTAGAGATTTTTTTCAGACATGTGATCATCTGTCACATGTCTGTACATAACAGAAAGTTACTAGCTTATACAAACATATGCCAGATATTCCATTTGGCGCACATTCCGCAGTCATGCATCCTTCAGTCTGATCCAGGGCAGCTGTCACTACCAAAGATAATTTACCACCACCAGAGTGAGAATGTGAGAGTAAATGGATAATGGATCACTTGATACACATGCTTTCAGTTCTCTGGAGGAAAAGCGTTATATAAAGGTGATATAAAAATAATAATTATCATTATGATTATGCTGTAGAAAACCACCTACACAGACAGCGGCTATGCATAAGTAGAAAGGGGTGGATTTAAAAAAAATTTAAATACACTGCTACAATCTGGTACTTTAATCTGTGATGTATGGCATGGGAGGAATGTAAACAGTACAGGGCAGATGTATCCCTCTTCCAATTCCACACAACCCAAATAATTT
>JAPTHA010000012.1:5628485-5642318 GCA_029814585.1 Gymnapogon annona | reverse complement strand
CATCCTGTACATTTGAGTCATTTTATACCCTGTATATACCTAGAGATGTGTAAACACTCATACCTTTTAAGAAATTATCGATAGACTTGCTCTAGACACTGTATTGTAAAGATTTTGTTTCTTATTTGAATGCTGTTGACAAAATTATGTTGGAGTTGTAGCACACAGGTGAGTAAAATCCTAATATTAGCTGTGTCTGTGTAAGGCATTATCTACTGCCCAGCAAATCACGCTCCACTGGGACTCGACTTTGTCATTAAACATTGTGGGAGTTCACTGTGGTTCACTCATAGTCATTGCATTGATAGAAGCTTCAGTAGTCTGGTAATAATTAAATTGTATTAAATATGACAAGGTGTTATTGCTTTTCCTTACGCTTTACTTTTTTAATGAATTGGATACAGACTACTTAATTCTGTTGTTGTTGAAATCCTAATTATTTTAGAGAAGGCTACTCCTTTAACTCTCCAGGGTTCTACCTAACTGCCTCCTCAAATGATTAACTCTCCGAGGGCTTGTCTGTAGGCTTTGTGGTTCTGTTACCCCCAGCAGACTTATAGTTAATTTGGAACTCTACTTTTCCACAGTTGTCTCGAGTGATGTGTTGACTCTCGTCTCCCAGTGTGGTCAAACCCTTGTGAAGGACAGATTATTGTTCTGTGGACCTGGGCCCCGTTCCAGAGAGCAGGTTCAGCAAACTCGGAGTCTAAACTCCAAGTTGACGTACTCTGAGCTGAGAAGTCCTGAGTATCCCAGTCCAGAACAGCTGCTTTGAAGTAGTTCAGTCAACTCAGAGTCTGTTTATTCAGAATTAGGTGCGTGCACGAACCACAATAACAAGCCTTTATCAATGGATTCACCATGGTAACCACTGCCAACAAGCATGCCTGTTATTTCACTCCACTCGAGCAAAAGGTTCTAATTGAAGCATATGTGGAATACGAAGCAGTATTTAGTAGAAAATCCAGCACTGCTGCTGCTGTGAAGGAAAAAGAAACATCTTATCTTATCATGAGAGAAATCTGACTTCGGAGTCAATGTCTACGTCTGAATACACTAGTCCACTGACTAAATAGTCTACTTGGCTAAATTAAAACTGTAGGGTGTAAGCCAAAACATTATTGGTTTGACTAAAATTGGTGTATAAAATAAAATCTTAGTTGTTTTCAAGGCCAACCCCACTGTAAAAAAAAAACAGAGGAAACTGAATATGAAATCTAGAAACAATATTCATAAAGGTAATGGTGTATTATTCTAGGCCCTGATTGGACGTCATTTATTCCGGTTTAACACTGGCTAATATACAAAGTAAATGCTCACTAGGCATTTAAACCTCCAATTTATGCTGTTTTAACAACTATATGTCCTCTCGTCTCATTCTGGATAGTATAGATTAATATTTCAGCTTCACTCAACAGGAAGAAAGCAGAAACCATATAAAACCCTACTGTTCTAAGTAACCTACTCAATACTTAGATCTTCTATGGTAGTTCAACACATACTAAATCAGACTGCTGTCCTTTATGTATGTTTGGTTGGTTGGTTGTGTTGCTGCTGTGCCAAAGAAATTTCTTTGCCAAAGAAAGATCTTAATTGTTGGAACAATATTACAGATCCTAAGTGCATTTTTACTGTTAGGGAGTAAGACAAATATGAACTCTTTGTCTTTGACTGGTGATGGTCATAGCCGTGACTTAATCTCCAAAGTAATTCCTACTAATGAAATCGGATGCTCTTCCATCCTGGTCATTCATCTTGTCAATAGGAGCATTCGTATATATATAGCAGACAACATTCGTCTATGACTTTGAATAATGAGGTTAAGGTGCTATTTTTGATCATGGGTTGTTTCGTATCACATTTTCAGTTTTATATTAGATTAACCAAGTGTCATATGTAAGAATAGACTATGAATATATGTCAACTGCCTCATAGTGTATGAATGTGTATTAGAATTCAGCAAGAACCGGTAATAGAATATAATTAGTATTATTTATAATAACCTCTTCTCAGCAATGAGTGACGCTTGAGTAGCTGCCCGAGAATTAACTGACAAATCAGGCAGTTAATGAAAAGAGCCTTTCCATTAAAGAGCCTTTCCAGCCAATCAGAGGCGAGGAAGGCGGTGCTATACTCGGGGTACATCCGACGCGAGTGTTAAACGTCATATTTACACTGCGTTGCGTTACCGCCCCTTTGGTCCCGGGACGTCGGCCTGCTGTGTAAAAGTCCAACCCGTTTCACCCCAGTTACTTGTTTTGCCCTGGCTGTAAATCGGTCAGTGGAGGCGTAAAGCTGGGACCACCATGTCTGTGTAATGTATAACGACGTGTTTCACGTGGGCGGAGTCAGGTGAAACTCCGGGTTTCATAAAGAAAACCTGCCACCGAGCAGGTTATGTTCACGGAGTTAGTTACCATGGTGACAGACTCGGGGTTTGACTTGCCTCTCTTTCAGGAACGGAAAAGTTTCCCCCCTTTTCCCAGGGTTAAGTTACTCGGAGTTTTCACATAACCCGCTTTCTGGGACGGGGCTCCGGACATTCCTTCTCTGTTTGGAGACCAGCGGCTTTGTTTGAGAAAATCAAATTTGCATGAAAAGACAGAGGAAGTGGAAACAATGGCCATAGACGAGTACAGCCTGGACACACAGAGGAACCAGACTGCCCTCGGCATCTTTCAGAGGAGCTCGTTCTCTCTCTTCGGCACTTTGGCTTGACATGTGGATTCAGGGATATGAAACATTTACGCATGGGATTAAATCTGCATTAAACGGGGCAGGAACTGGTGTCCAGGATACTCTGAAGAGAGATTCATGGCTCAGTTCATCACAGCAAAGAAAAGAAGTCCATGGTTGGTTTATGAGACAGAGGTCCCTCACAGCAGGTTTTGGTGAGTTATGAGTCCGTTCAAGAACGAAACTGGAGAGTAACATATTTGAGCATATGAATGTTTCCCGTTTTGGTTCTGGGCATTATGTTGACTACTGTGTTTTCTGAACTTGTGTTTAATCGTAGATCCTCCTTTCAAACATTGACAATAGCTTCCCCCTGACTCCCACACATTAACATATACAGTAGTATCCTTTGCACCTCTCTTCAGTGCAGCCCTTTATTGTTTAATTGTTTTATGGTCGCATTACTTAATTAGGAAAGATGTGAACATTGTCAAAGACCACTCATGAGTGTCCTCACGGACCGGTCCATGGACCCTTGTTGTGCATTGTGTGCTTATTGTTCCCGTCTGTAAGTGTCTGTGGACCACACAGGAGTGGTGACGGATACTTCTGATGCTTGAAACACCCCCCAAACCTCTACTCCTCCATCAGGAGTAGAGGTTTGGGCGAGGCAGCTGACAAAGTTCAACATGTGGACGTGCAAACATCAGCATGTATGTAAAAAAGATACATACATGAAGGCATTTTAAAGATTGTGTTTAGTGACATTTTGGATTACTTTGAAGGATGCAAAATGAACGTTTTTTGTTTTTATTTTTTAAAATCAATATTCATTCATTTATTCATTTATTTATTTAGTATTTTTCTGAAATGCTTAACCTTTTAGAGGAGGGTGTCAAACATGCACCCCGTAAGCCAAAACCATCCTGCCAGAGTCCAGTCCACATAAGAAGAATGAACAAAGTGCAAAAAGTGCACTGAAGACAAAGGGGAATGCATGTTAGTTTAGGGGCCACAGTCAGTCCAATCCGATCTTAAGTCACATGAAGAATTATAACAATTCTCGATTTCTCTTTGTTTTATTGCAAAAAAAGAATGAAAAGTACTTGAGGAAACTTTCCTTTCATAAAAAAATGTGAATATTCTAAGACATAGATGGAAAATGTGAATATTTACAATATTCTGCCTGTTTATAAGTATTTGTGATATTTGTAGTTACGATGCACATATTAAAATGATAAGCAATGCATTGTATTGTTAAGGGCGTACTTTTACTTTTTGCACAGAGACAAAACAAATTGAAGTTGTTATTTAGAGGTAGTTGTGCTATTATTTTTGTGAACCAACGTGCTTTGGGATTAAATTGGGCTGTATGTGGCTCCTGAAGTGAAATGGATTTCACAGACGTGCTCTGGAGGGTCGCTGTGATGCTGCAGCTTATCTCAGCTCCCATCGGGTCGTTGCAGGGCTAACATAGAGAGATGAGTAATGCTCACATTCACATTTGTAGCTGATTTTTACCCACTCGTGAGAAAAGCGTGCAAACTCCACACAGAACGTAGAATTATTTGGATTTTTGGAAATTCAATCTCTGCACCCTCCAATAACGGAAACAAATGAAATATCTGAAATGACCAAAATGCAGTAATTTGTCACTAGGCCCTAAAATAAAGTGATATTTAACATTATTTAGAGGGTTTAAAGTTTAAGTCCTTAGGCCAATAAGCATGTTTGTATTTTTAAGAAGTGTATCATGTTATGGTGTAGTGTATAAATACATTTTGACTTTACTCATTTTACAGTATGTTGAACCCTGTTGCCAAATTTCTGAAATCAATACTGTTTTTTTTGTACACTGAGTATTTTGACCCCACTTCGCACAATTAATAGCGGAAATATGTCATGGATGTTGGTTTGTGTGTAGGGAGTGTGTTTCCCTGGTGCTGCCACATGGGAGTGCTGTATTCATCTGGATGTAGGGTTTCCACTCAGTGAAAGAAACGGTTGAGCACCATGAAAGTCATGGATTTGCCTGATGACCGATGCTTTCATGTGTCCGTGTGTGTGATTATTACTTCCTCTGCTAGGTGTTAGTTACTTAATGGCTCAAAGACAATGGACTTTATTTGAAATAAGTGGTTTGTGAGGAAATGCAACCTCTAAAAGGTACGGTACCAAATGGAAAATTGAATTTGCTGATGGTGACTCATCAGCAAATCCCCACCAGAAAAGACAATCCAATAACTCAAGATCTTCACTGACCTTTGCAAAAGGGCTCCACTGGCATTAGCTTTCACTTAATACTGTAGTTTTTCTCCAAATATCAATTTTTCCCCCTTCAGCGATTCAGCAGCAGTGAGTCCTGCAGAGAAACTGAGCCTCAAGAACCTGCAGCTACTGAGAAATGCATATAGCTGCCTTAAAGCTGAACCGACAAAGGAAAGACAAAGTGGAAGGACCAAGAGAAACAGAGAAGCAGAGGAAGAACGTGGAATGAAGTTTGAGGAGTTTCGGGAGGTTATAAGGACTGTGATTGGTCCAGGCGTAGAGGACACATGGGCTGAGCATTTCTTCAGTGAGGTAAACATGTTTTTTAACATACACTTTCTTTTTAGTGCTGGCATAAGTTCAGTGTTCCATTAGCAGAGGGAAATTAAGGTTTTAAACCTTTCTAGTGCACTTATGGGAATACTCTGAATTTCAACTATTAGAGGACATAACAGGACCTATTTATTTTTTTTAAATATTTCTAAATGTTTTATTGTCATGTAGAAGATCAAGGTCAGTGAAGTTAACATGTGGTTCCTTACTCATAAGGAGCTAAAGAAAAAAAATCCAATAAGTGTGTATATTTTTAAAAAAAATAACTCGTAAGGTGAAAGGAAAACGTATTTTAGAAGATCAGAACACCTGTCAACACCCATTTTGAACATAATTTCTTACATTAGTACCATAAGTATCTAAAAAATGTACACTTATTGTTCACGCAGAGGCGGACCTTCCTGTAGACCATATTAGACCTTACAGACCCTGTAGATTATATTGGACCTTACAGACCCTGTAGACCATACTGGACCTGATACTGTTGACATACTGGACCTGAAGTGTTGCTGTCACTGTCTTGTAACATATGTGGGATTGACCAAAAATGGCCACTTTCCCAATAAAGGGTTGAAGTCATTCCTTTATGTGTATTCCTTTGCTTCCTTGACAGGTAGATATATGTTGCACAGGGCAGGTGACATGGCAGCAGCTGTGCTCCTACCTGCTCATGGAGTTCAATGAACGAGAACGAGCCTCCATTCCCGTCGCTGCTCTCTTAGACTCCCCGCAAACTGTCAGACACTGCTCCAACAATAAGGTACACCAAGCACAATCTATTGCAGATGAAGGATTCACAATTTTGGGCTTCTGGTGCACGCTTCAGCTGCTTACACTGGTTTGTCCAGATAAGGGCAATCTGCCTCTGAGATCAAAAGTGCTAAAACTAACATACAGTACATTAATAAAATGAATTGGAAAACACACAATGAATGTGCTAGTTACAGGGTTCCAGAACGGTCTTAAAAAGTTTGTACAGCAGGAGCCAACAGTGCGTGCGGGGGCTGTTTCCTATACACCTCCATTCCACTGTATGAGTTATCATTAAGGGGGGTCAGGTCACCGTCTGGAACCATAGTTTACAGATCTGCATTTACTTCCTTATAAAATACTCTTTATTAAGTAATTAATTAATTAAACTAATTAAAAGGCATTAAAGTTATTCTGTTAGGACTTCAGTAATGTTGGTTTAAATCTTTCCGCAAAGTGAATGCATTGTACAGATAGTTTTACAGTACTATTTTACTTTATTACAGTTATATTATTTCATTATTATTACTATTATTGCTATTTTACTTTATTGGTTTTTTTTTTAGATTATAGTATATGGATCAGGCATTAAGGGATGTTGTTTCTGGTCCACTGTCAAACATAGTTGACAGTAATGCACTGTAATGGATGCAACCTGTTAGAAAACCTCAAAAAACAAGCAGTTGATGCTGGAGGCATTTGTTACTTGTAGTATCCTTACTTTTTCTAAAGTGTCTATTTTCAGCCAATTTACTTAAGTATAAAACATGCCAGTCAGTTAAGATGAATTAAACTGGACATAAACAGACCTGAATACAGACTGAAACCATTTGTGGTTAAAAAAAAATGTTTATGGGACCAATTCAATTTAATGGCCAAGAAAAGTAATAGTTTATGTGTAAAGTATATGTTCAGTTAAATGTAGAAAAGATCTGCCGAATCTTTACTATACAAGTAAATTAATTTGTTCCCCCACTGAAAATGAAAAACAAGAGTTAACATTTTGATGTCATTATTTAAGGTCACGTCAGTCTTAATGTCCAGTTGTTTAAAAAACAAATACATGTTACAATAAACAAACAAAAAATAATTTTATATTGTAGTCATTCAAATCTGCGTTATATGTCATCCATTAGTGGGCTTGAATATTTTCTGTGAGACCAGACAGATTATGGATTTCTCTTTCTCGACAAAAGTGGCTGTTTGGACGGTAACATTTCCTACCCTCTGTGACTCCAGAGGACAAAATGGAACATATTATTCATAATTTGGCTTTCATTTGTATCCAATCATCTGGGTATTAGTTGCATGTCATCATCCTTGCATCAATATATTCACTATTCCCTGCCATGTTTTTCTACAGTTTTCTTTTATGTGGCACTAAACTGAGAACCTATTATCACGCCACCTATGGGTTACACTGAACATCTTTAAATCTATTCACATCAGAGTTGAATAAACTGAAAGAAAACTATAGAGAACTATTACTAATAGTTCTCTTTAGTTTATTAGACATGCACTCATCCATATGTAGCCAAAACATGACTCAAATGTAGGGAGGACAGGGTGAGTCTGTTTGACTGTGTTTATGCACTCCAATGTTTTTTAACATTTAACCCTTTCAGCCAGCGTCTGTCTGCCTGTTCAGTTAAAATATCAAACAAAAACAAGCTCAGTCAAACCCTAGACTTTGAATTTTGCTGAGTAAATGAGCTGGAAATAAATGCTCATCATGATTCATATCCAAAAGGTCTTTTTATTCAATTTGACTTTTTCTTCTTCTATTTTTATGTGATGACGTGAGCTATAACAGCTTGTTTCCATTCTTCTACAAAATGTCTTTTTCTAAATTCCTTTTTTCATAAAACTAGCACTTCAATTTCTTCAGTAACCTACACATAAACTCTCCTGATTATGTTTGTACAGCGGGAGCCAACAGTGCGTGCTGTGGCTGTTTCCTATCCACCTCCACTCCGCTATATTAGTGTCAGTAAGGGGGGTCAGGTCACCGTCTGGAACCGCAGCTTACACATCCTCAAAACTGTAGGGGTGAGTGACATCATGGCACTACACAGATTTAACAAATCTCAAAGACATACTTGGACTGAGCCTGTTTGTTCCTCAGCTTGCTGGAGACCCATCAGATGAAATAGCCAATACTAGACGATTCAGAGGCTGGACCACTGATGCTGTCTATATGGGCAACGTCAACAAGGTTGCCATATCAACCAATTGCAGGGATCTGCACTTCATCAACGTCTCCACCAACAGTATATATGAAGACGTCCATCTGTTTGGTAGATGTGGTTCCTTATGTACCGTATCACACATTCTAAAATGATGAACTTGACAAGAATTTAAAGCTACTTCACAGAATATGATGCAATAATCACTTTTGTCTCATGTAGGGTTTCCTTGCATCCTGACTGCTTTATGTTATTGGTGTGACATCCAGGTAGGACCTCGACCCTTACATATCTGTTCAGCTGAATTTACAGCACACAGAATATATGCATCTGTTAAAACTACCATGTGTTTTTGTTGCTCCAAAGTACATAAAGCAACCCTCGCTGCTGCTGCTGGGAGATGACAGGGGTGGTGTTCACCTCATGCAATTCCTGAACCCATCAGAGGGACTTTTTAAGCAACCCACTAAGAGAGAAGGCTTGCCACAGAGGATCCTTTTCCAGGTAAACTTTGTTTGCCTTTAGTTCTGCAGGAAAAAAGATAATTAAATAAAACATATGTTTTTTTCCACCTGTGACTCTCCACTATTCCTCCCCAACAAGTATGTCTTTATGAAACTCCATACTAGTTGATACCCAGTCATCAGGTATAAGGATATCATTACAACCAATTATTTCAAAAGGTTACATATAAATATAATTAACGTTGTGTGATCAAGGCAAAAGTCATATTTCTTCCCATAACACAAAAAAAATATTTTGATGTGATTTAAAAGTATCTAGATTTGTATAGAAGATGTAGCTAATTAACTACTTTAGCTAATATTCAGTCTCCTTCAAAGCTAACACTATTTTACTACAGCCCTCAATGTACTACATTGAGGCCTATAGTAATTCCCATGTATTGACTGCAGATAATACAGACAATGCAGACAATACATGGGTAATTTAGAGAAATATTTGCTACTGTTAGTCTTGACTAATCTGGAAAAAAATCCTCCTTTTCAAAAAACTTGGAAAATGCAAGACGAGACACAGATGAAGAATAAATCTGGTCTCTTATAGTTCATTTCTGCTTAAAACATTTACTGAGTGAAATTCTGGAACTGTTTAGTTTCTCTCATTTCTGGTAAATATGAACTGTTTTCTTTGCCTCTGTGTTCTAAATATCCTCTTCTGTTTCATCATCATTGGTCTAATTTACTTCCATCAAGTGAACAGTTCAGAGTTAATGTGCACTTTTGGTCAGTTCTCTTGTTTTTAAACATGCTTTATCAATGAATTTAGATTGGACTGTATTTGGTCATAATGGAGGCTATGAATATGTGTGTGTACCTCCCATAGAAGTCAACCTAACATTTTAGAAGGGCTTAACTTCCTAGCCACATTAATAACATTTGACATCTTTTTTTTTCCCATCTCATGTTGCACACAGCTGACTATTTGTTATTCTCATACGCCATGAGGGAATACTATGGTTTGTTTGCAGCAGCCTCAGAAGACACTTATTTTATCAACTAGACCAGTCACATGTTTATACTTTTTTCATTTTCATGCACAACAATAGGGCTATTTAGAACTCAATATATTGAATTTCCATGGGAAATACCTTACTTTGTTAATTGTGATACTTGATAGGTACAAGTAGAGGCAGATAATATAAGATTTCTGTTCTTTCTGATCCTTTTCATTCAAGATGGGGTCAGTCTGCTGACATGTAGAAGCAGATTTTCTATTGTTTTATGAGTGAAATAAATAAACTAACACTGTCAAAATAAATTCAAGTAACTACATGACATGTTAAAACCCTTTTTTTATACAATGTAAGGATTGCATCCATACTGGACATGTCTTTTTAGTTTTTTTGTAGTTGTATTTAAAAGATAATAGTAAGTTAGGACCAACAGAAATGTGACTCCTACATATCAGTTTTCCTAATGGCACTGTGTTTGTCTCCATTACAGGACCTGAGTAAACACAACAGCATGGTCTCATACCGTTACATTCCCGCCATCAGCCAAGGGCCAATCAATAGGGTGATGTTTGAGATTGACACTAATGTCGTCATGACGTCATCTGAGAGCAGCAGTACCTCTGTGGTCTTTTATAACGTGTCGGTGAAACGGGAGCCGTACATTTGGAAAATTAAGGAGGTAACTGTCTGACTTCACATACTTACACTGGGAACACCAGGAAATTAATCTGATGTGCTGGTAGATTTTCCATACAATTTTACATTTTTTACCATGTCTTGTAAAAAGTCCAACTTCTTTTTTGCATCCAGTAAGTTCTTTTCTCTAGGGGCACATGTTGACTGAATTCACAAAGCCACATTTTGATTGGACGGAGAGTGTTGAATGAATGAATGAATGAATGAATAAAAGAATGGAGAGTGTTTTAGTTCCACTTTATCGCAATACATTTCTCAGCAATTATCAAAAGGATTTCTGTAAGTTTTATTGGATACTTTGTCTCAGGATTGGATTTAGCTACATTTCTTAAAGTGACTTGCAATATTTGCCAGGTATTATCCTTCAGCATTTAAAAAAAAGTAAATATGAATTAATTCTTTTTCGAGGTGCTGTCATTCATATTTGTTTGTGTTATCTTTCAGCTAACTTTTTGCCAACTAAATCAGTTAGAACATAAATGAAATGATAAATCTCACAGGAGTGATGTCACCATAACATAACTATTTTTTTTAAATGCTCTGTGTGAATCAAATCCGCTTGATTTGAGATTAGATGGTAGGGGCGATCATTCCAGCTCCACCATGGCCTTGAGGTCCAGTGCTCCTGTTATGTGTCACGGTGTTCTAGTCCAGGTGACACTGACCATGTTGTGTGGATCAGTGTTTGCAAACCACTGCTGACTGTTTCAAAGTCTATATGCGTAGAAAAACTATTTTAGATTTCAAGGCATGTTCTTGTGCAGCAATATTTTATAACCCAACTTTAAATTACTTCTACACATGATGAGTACAAGTTTATCTAGTAGAACAAATATCATGGCAATTGAAGTTATTTCTAAGTAATATTTGCTCTCGCTGTGCACACAGACTGTGTTACTGACTTTAGAGAACAGAAGCTACACTGCGGTACAAAACCTTATTAAACTGGGAGGTGACGTTTCCTGTTTTTACACAATGTCTCTTCTGAACATACAGACTCCAATGAAGTGTCTGAACAAATATACAAAATATAACCGCCCTAGAAACTCATATTGTGGACTAATAAAACAAAGCTGCTTTCATTCGGGTCCTTACAAGTCATGTTCTAACTTGATGTTCAAAGCTGGGGTTTTGCCCCTGCCAGTATACCATTTAGTGTGACCTTTCACTGTTTTTCAGGGAGCCAAATGTTTTGACTACAACCCTTCCATGCAACTGATTGTAACTGGAGGTTGTGACCGCGCAGTCAGACTGTGGGCCCGATTTGTCACTACGTGTCCTATGGCTACACTACGGGGTCACCGCACAGCAGTACTCGATGTTGCAATCTACCAACCTGCTGAGCAGATCTTCAGCTACTCCAGAGATGCAGTGAGTTTTCAAAGCTCATAAAAGGGGGAGATGGTGAGATGACTGCAGGTCTGTGCAGAACTGTAGTTATCTTGTTAGTTTATTCAGTTCACTTTGCTTTACATATATACTTTGGCTTCTGCACACACACACACACACACACACACACAGACACACAGCTCGATACATGATGAACACATTGCTGTTGCTGCGACATATCCTGAAGCCAGGGTCTGCCACAGTCTGGGGCTGTGTCAGTGTCCTCAGAAAAAGTCACCTACTTACTGCTGAAAAGTTCCAAGATTTAGGAACAAATACAACCTGCAATATGAAAATGGTGACAAAGACACTCGTGCATAATTTCAACAAGATAATACCAGGTTTTGGACAAGCACCTTGAAACTAAAAATAAATGTACTGTTGCAAACCTGAAGACTCCTTTACTGGAAAAGTATTACAAAACTACATCTCAAATGCTGCCCAGAGACCCCAATTATCTTTGTTTAGAGTTAAGTGACAAAGCAGTGACATTCATTGTCCCAGCTTTTTAATGTGTTGTTAAAATCAACATTGAAATAAGGCTTTATAAAAAACAACAACGTGTTTCAAGAAGTTAAATGCTAAAGAAATGTCAGTTGTATTGCTTTAATGCAGGTCAAAGATAACTTTAACATCTTTTAACATACTATTTAATGTTGTCTGATTTGGGATTGTATATTTTGATTGTATATTAATATTTTTAGATGCACAGTGTTGTATTTTACAGTTGCTTGTTTGTTATCCGATGGATGCATCTTTCTTCCCACCAGGAGCTGAGGATTTGGGATATCTCCACCCATCTCTGTCTGAAAAGCATTAGTCTGCCCTTCCCCTGCCTGAAGCCAGGCTACATCCCAGAGAATGGCAACTTCCCCTTCCTGCTGCTAAGTCCTCCTCTCCCTGAACAGACACAGCCTCATTTACTGGTCGGATGTAAAGACTACCTAGCGCTACTCAGTCTTGCTGAAAAAGGACGAGGAGGGCGAGGAGGATGGGTGACAGATGAAGAAAGTGAACCTGAACCAAAGACGGCTCTGTCCTGTGCGCTATATAATCCCACCCTGAGACAGGTGGTGACTGGTCATGTCAACTCCACTGTGACGATGTGGGATGTACAGACAGGAAGAAGGAGGCTACAAATTTCCAACACTCACGGAGAAGAGGAGCTCACCTGCATGACACTGGACTCATCGCACAGAAGACTCATCACTGGGGCTCGGAATGGCACTATTAAGGTTTAACATAAAAAAAGACATAGACATAAAGTGAACTGCTTCTTCACGTGGGGGATAAATGTATTCCGGTGGATATTTATTGTGCAGAACAGGTGTTAAGTTTTTTTTGCTATGGCCAACAGGTGTGGAATATGTTTAATGGTCTTAACCTGCATAAGCTGGAGCCAGTCACCGACGCTGATGTGACTGGGGTGGTTTGTCTCCATGGCAACCAATTGATTGCTGTTGGGTGGAGTCAGCGTATTTCTCAGTATGACATTGCAACGTCCAAGGTAAAATTTGTCATTTTTTTCTCTATAATTTATTGCTGAAGAAAATTATAACTACCAAAGAGGGGGTGCACATTTACAAACACAAGACTTAACACCTGTAATGAATTTTCACTCATAGCAATTTCAAAACATCACGTATAATTAAAGTGTTGTGGTCTGTTATAACTACATGTATGTGCCAAGTCAATGTTCTATCAGTCAGACGTGGTCACCTCTTTCATGGGCTGTCTCAGTGCCGGTAGTAATGTTGATGTGGATTTCTCTGATTACCTGGGCTGCGATGGACTGGTCACTGACCCTGTGCAACACTGCTGGTTGTGGCTCTAGGACAATGGCAGAGTGCAGAACTTATGACTGCACAAACAACAAGAGCAAACACGTGCTTTCCACTCAGTCTCATTCACTGCTTCTTGTTTACTCACGCTCAATCACCCAGACCCACACTCTGACTTCTGGTAGACAATGGCTGCTCCCGATAGGTTCTCTCCCCGCCCAGTGTGGTGGATTCATGGAGATTTGCCCTTCTCCTGCTTATAAGTCATGTGCAAAGCGCA
>JAPTHA010000012.1:5615594-5625857 GCA_029814585.1 Gymnapogon annona | reverse complement strand
TGCATTTTTGTATATATGGGCATGCTGCATTTTTGTCGCAGAAAGAATTCAAGACTGGGACATGAAGCTGTGATGTATAACACATTAAAGGACAATAATTTGTCTCAAAACCACATTTGTCCTTTCAAATCCAATCAGTTTTCAAGAAATTGGCATTGTGTTGTGAATATAAATGGATTTGCCTGTGTGCAACTTTGTGTGAACAGGCTGTTCCCCACCGTAGACTGTTGTTAGAATAGAACTTTATCTAAGTATATACTGAATTCTTGTCTTTATCCCAGGGTACTTTTATGCACCCAAGCAGCCTGATGAACTCGTGTTGACCCTGAGCTCAGATCACAGTAAGAACACCTTCCTCATCTCTGGAGACACAATGGGCTGGCTCCAGATATGGGACATCTCTCATTATGCACTGGAAATCCAACATAAGGTGACAGGATATGTATTTATCTTTTGTGTGAAATAACTGAGTTCTCAGAGTTTTCTGTGACATAAGGTGTGCTGTTTTACAGGCGAGTTATGAGCAGCCTCCTCTGCTGCAGAGCTGGAGGGCTCATACCAGATCGGTGGTGGGCATGGAGGTCCTGGAGATAGCTGAGAAACTGTTTGTCCTCACAGCCTCAGCTGACGGCACTGCTGGACTGTGGACAATGGATGGAGAACATGTGGGATCCTTTGGGCAGGAAGGCATGTGGAATATAACAGACTCCTATTCTTACCAGACTAAGAGGTATATGAGCCCATCTCTGTTATACATCTCTAAGAGCACAAGTCTGATCATAAATGAAATGAGAAAAATGTTGCAGGTCAACCAAATTATACTAGAATTATGTAACGTGCTTGATAAATTTTACTCATTTATCTTTAGTTTATTGCACCTGATAGGATTTATTTTTTTAAGCTGCAATGTTTTAACGTTAATTTACAAACCACTAAATTAATCACCAACTCTTCTGATTATCGTTTAATTTCTGACTAAGGCCTCTAAAGTTATTTATTGCTTTTGTTTATTTTTTTGGGTATGTCTTTGGGGATGCTGAGTATGTTAGGATGTCATCTTGGGCTTTAGGAAACATTTTTAGGCCAACCAAACATGAGTGACAGAAAAAAGCCCATCTTGTTAGAGGTGAGATAGTTCACCAGATAACAAGTAATTAGAAATGCTGCTGAGAGTAGAAAAGAAAATCATCCAGCTGTCACTGTCAACTAATTCAGGGACTATTTCCAGTTTTTCCAGTATCTTTCACATTTTACAGAATATTGTCTCAGAAAGTTTTACTCTCTAGCCTTTTTGCCAGCAGCCAGTAATAATTTTTGCAGAAGGTATCTGTCCTGTTGTCCAGTTGTCTGAAACACACTGAAACTCTCAAGTTGTAACCCAGTAATCAGTTTGGGCTTCAGGAAACATTGATCAGCATCACTGATTAACTGATTTTCACTTGGTTACACTTTCCAAAATTACTACTAGGCTTTTCTAAAAAAAAAAAAAATCATTTAGTACCTTTTCTCTATTAGTCCTTATCTACGAGCTCAAATCTAATTTTAACTTCTAAGAATGCTCTGGGTGTCTTTGTTATGTAATGATTTAAGGAAAGGTTACTAAGAGAGGGATGCTTTCACTGTTGAATGCAAGTACAACAAAAAACAAATGGGTTATGATTTCCAGAAAATACTAGATGAGGGAATATGTTTGTATGTCATGGTCCGTTCAACGCTTTTCACTCGCTATGTTAATGATGCATCCTCCAGTAGAATGGTCCTGAACGGAACGTCCTGAAATCCTGAATGGAAAAGGTTCATGAACCAGAACTAATTTGATGGAAAAGGCCCGCGTATTTCTCAGTAGCTGCTAACTCCCCCTCGGTTAGTTCATCATGCCACAGGGTATAAAAATGTTAGCACAGACGCAGTTGTGAAGAATATTGGTTTGTATAGTGGAGCATATACTGTACATGGTAGTCTTACCAGCGTAAGCGCAGTTTACCAGTGCCTTATCAAAGCTCCCAGTAATTGAATACAGGAACAGTCTGAACAAGTAATAATGTCAGCATTAGGCCCCGAATCATTTTAGCTAAATCTAATATAGGGGCGAATGCGTCATTGTTGAATGGTTTCTCCAAAAGAAACTTCCCTTACTGTTTTCCACAGATGCCTGAGTCTTTAATAGAAGCTTCAGTTTGGTTGGAGGTTATAAACTCTGGCTTGGCTCAGCCGTAGCATGACTGTATTTCTGTCGCATGTTGGGTAACACCGGACCATAAAGGGGAGATCTGTCCAAGGTAGCTTAATTTAAGAGCACCAAGAAAAGTGCAGACAGAGTTTGCACAGACGGGTGCACAAATAGACAGTATGTATACATTTATGAAGGCCATGTAGGCCAAATTATCTGTAGTTACATGTGTGGATGAACTGGGCAAGACGCGTTGAGGCTGGGACAAATATGCGTTGTAACTTCTTAAGCTGTTTTATTTGTTGGACCAATTATGTCTTGTAAATATCAAATCAGTGTAAAAAGATCTTCCACAATTTGAACTATAATGTCAGCTTTAATTTGCTACATAAAGTATTTTTAAAAAGTGGCCTCAGACACGCATCCAGGAGCCATACATCACAGAGCAGCCAAGTACAACAGAGATGCGGAACAGTTACACTTCAGGTTTCTATCAAATCAGACGTTCACACAGATATGGGAAGATATGGGATTACTTGCTTGATTACTTGGTAAATGTTTGGTAGATGTGAATCTGTAGGAACCTTTGTGTGTGCATAAAACAGGAAGACGCCAAAGAACGAGACAGAACCAGGACTCGATAAGAACAGGAGCCAAGCATCCGACCCTGCTCACAGAAGTCAGACTTCAGAGAGACACGGCTCTTCTGAAGGTAACTATTCAGCACAAACAGGTGTTTTCGGGTGCTCCACCTCCCCTCACCTCACACACACACACACACACACACACACACACACACACTCACATAGATACCATATGTCCTTTCCTTGACCTGGTGGACTTGGCAATTCGCAGGGAATGTCCCAGCACTAATTACTACTTTTGTTGGGATGCGTGTGCATGCATCTGTGTGTGTACGTGTAGAAGAAAGGGGTGAAACCTACAGGTCAGGACCGCCTTCCAAGCCAATTAAACCTGATACTCTGATTCAATCACGTCCAATTTCACCACATTATGAAGAGAAGATTCAGAGCATTCTTCACATTCTCCTCCTGTGAAAGCTGGAGCTGGGCTTGGGAACATTTGGGCAATGTTCTGCTCCAGAGACACGAGCCAGGTTTAAAAAAAAAAAAAAAGTGCAAAAATGCTGAAGGCTTGTGCGTGTGTATGTGTACATGCAAGACATTTCCTACACTTTCCCTTTCACTGTCTGCCCGATGTTTAACGTTGCCAAAATAAGAGATTAGCTGTGCTTTCTGCACAGCCACACCCAGGCAGACACACAAGCACACACATTAACTTATTCAACATTGTCTCCTTTCGTCCACTTCAGCGTTTTCTCCCAGAGCAAAAGAGAAGGACTGTGAGCAACCGCAGCAGCCCAAGGTAACACGCAAACATATAATGAGCCTGTGTGTGTAGGCCTGGCCGTCAGCACTTATCATACTCACCTTAATGTTCTCTGTGGTCACTGACTGCCACGCTTGCATGCACATCTGTCCCATTCTATATCATCTGCACGTCTCTTTATCAGTATCAATGCAAGGAGAAATCTAAGAGGAACGCATGGTGGCGTGACAGCACATGATAAGACCGACCACCGTTGACAATTTCAGACTCATGTTTCAGGTGAGGTTTAGGCAAAAGAGTGGATCCTTCGCTGTTTATCTTTTATGGACAGATAAAGAACCCCTCGTAGTTGTATTCTGGGGCTACGTGGCAGTCGTGATAAATAATTAATGAAAAATTGTGTATTCTTTGTATTTTACTTCTCTACTGTTGCAGAAGATGTACAAAGAAACCCTCCAATTCCCCCATCACACTTCCTGATGCGTTATGTGCAGTAAATCCTCTGGTGTGGTGACCACCGCCTGCGGCTGTATCACCTTTTTCCATCCAGTAGTTGTTGCGAGCATGAAAATACCAGTCTGCAGCACAACATCACTGTAACAGCGTGATCAGTTGTGTGGGAATGCAACAGCGCAGTTCCACTCGCTTTGCTTTGGGTGCTGTGGCTGCAGCAGGCACAGTCAGGCTATGAAAGGGACATTTAGCAAAGGATAATGAAAGGCGGATACAAGTGAAAAGCTTTTCTATTTTAGAATCAACTGACGGGGAAAAAAGTGATTTGTACTTTTTAATTTGTCCTTTGGTCCCTTCTCCATTTTATTTCAGCTACTTTAAATCTCTCTCTTAATTGTTGCATCTGCTTCTTATCTGTTCACTTACTGTTCATTTCATCTCTGCATTTTGATGATTTCCAAAGGAGTAATGTTCAAAACGCTATGACGGTGAGCTCTGTTACTTCTTTATAAATCCAAGTCTCTTTTCTTTAACACTTGTGTTTTTCTACCCATATTGCTTTTCCAGGAGATGCCTCCTCTGAGAATTCACCCACAATTCCCTGCCTGGTATTGGCAGCAGAAAGCTTGGCTCCCAGTGTCTGGAGGGAAAAGTGAGCAACCGGTCAAGTCAGACATATGCAGAGATAGAGACTGAAAGGACGCTTACACATGTTCCATATTTTTGTCTTTGTCATATGTAGTCATGTTATTGCTGGGATTGTGAATGGATGTCAGGGCTGCCATTATCAGGTATTTGAAACTTTGGGGTCATCCACAAAGACCGACATATCCAGTCAACCTACCTTCACAGCAACACTCCCTGCACTTCATCATCACAGCTCGACCGAATTGCACAAATTGTTGATGCAACACTCCCTGCCCTATTTTTTGTTTGTTTTCCAGATGTGATTTAGTAACTTCTTTGCATGTGCTTGTCTGCTCAACCCTGAAAACTGGGTTATTTTAAGCCCCAGTCTGGTTATATTTTTTTCGCGGGGGAGGAAATGAGTGCGGATCCTTTTCTTGACAAACAGAGCTCAGGGATATATACAAACACACAGCTGAGACAAACTGGGAAAGTCAAATGAACTTCAATTTGCCCTTTAAGCAGCTCTGAGATAATGCCCCATTTAGTGCACCTTTGAAGCACATTAGCCGAACCTCCTGAATACTGACAAGCACACATTAATGAATCATTGACTTCTTGGACATGTATTAATTATGGTACTTCTATGCATGAGTAGAATATTATTAAAATTTGATGTGTTTATTACTCTTTTATTGCTTTTTGTCTTTTAATTTCGTGTATGTGACCCCATTACCTCCATCAGACATTGTAACACCTGTCTATAAGAAACACTGTTATCTGTATATGTAAGAGAGTTTTTGTAGAGTGTTATGACATATCACTTTAAACCATTAAGTAACCATGGCAACGAATTTGAAAAAAAAAAAGTATTTTCAATGGTAAATTGATCAAACCCATGTCCCCTTTAACATCTCATTACTCTGTCATGCTTTAACATAAAAACTTGAGACGTGCAGACTCTTTCAACTTCCAATAATTTCTCAGTATGTGGTAGAGTTTGACAAAATCACATGTACGCTTTGCATAATGTCTGAATGCTTCACACAGTGTTCAGCCTTACAGTGGAGAGGGGGCACAACAATGGAGACACATTTGCAGTTTTTTGTGGAGGGAGAGTCTCAAATCCCAGTCACTTACAGAATACAGAGAATAAGAAAAAGAGTTCCATAAACTGCCCCATCAAACCCAACAATAAATCAGAGCAGGCATCTGTACCTTTTTTTCATTGTCTTTTCCACGCGTTGCAATAAACACTAATAAGATTTACATCAGTGCCTTCATGAGAGCTCTCCCCCACCCCCCAACCTCAAGGAGAAAAGAAACTATGAATGTGTACCAATGACATTGAAATATTTACAACATATTTTATATGTCAGAATAGCATTTTAAGAGACTATGTACCTATGTACAACCCCCCCCCCCAAAAAAAATAAAATAAATAAAGCTCATTCTGTTGTGAAAATTACACCCGTGCCTGTCTAAAAAATTGCTATTTTTAGATTATGCATTTGGGTCAGAAGAAAAACAATACTACTATTATCTAGGCAGCTACAGTACAAAAAAACATTCCAGTCTGTGAGTAGGTGTGTGTGTGTCAGGGTTGTGCAAAATTCAGAACTGAATGGAGAATGACCTCAAAATTTCACTTTGTTGAACTTAAATTCCATGTAATTCAAAGAAATTCATGATACACGATTAAGGCGTATTTAAAAAAGAAGCTTTTCAGTGTATATTACATATGATTACAACATGAATTTCATACAGAAATCATTTATGTACTGCATTATATATATATATTTTTTTTTTTTTTACCACAAATTAACATACTCTAGGGGCGGCCGTGGCTCAGGTGGTAGAGCGGGTCGTCTGTTAACCGAAGGGTTGGCGGTTTGATCTCGCTCTCTCCGGATCATGAGCCGTTGTGTCCTTGGGCAAGACACTTCACCCACCTTGCCCATAATGACCCTGGGATGAACTGGCAACTGGTCCAGGGTCCCCCCCTCCCCCCGCCTTCGCCCTATGTGGCTGGGATAGGCTCCAGCGACCCCCCGCCCCTACAAAGGAGTCAGCGGGTTGGATGATGAATGAATGAATAACATACTCTACAAAACATCATTAAAATTGTAATAACTTTCTAACTCTGGAAAAAGATTGCACTTCATTTCCCACAATTGCTTTGCTGTAGCGAAGTCTTCAAAATGGTTCTCCTAACTTTTAGAACATTTTTAGGGGGGGGTTGGAGGTTGGGGGTACACTCTAGTGAAATAAGCTAATTAAGGTCCAGAGGTGGGTTGTACTTTTGATTTTTGTAATTACAGCAACATGCAAAATGCTAATATGTAAAAGGACATCTGTAGTCGTTCGTTATGGTGAGGATTCACTACACACGGAAACCACAGAGCAGTCTACAATTACTGCAGTGCTCCAGTCTGTGCGTCCATCAAGAACACCTCAAATTTCAAAGGGCACCTCCAGGTAACTTCACACATTTGCAATGTGTCTTATTTTGGTGATCATGTACTTGCATTGGGAACTGTGCATTGATCAATAATTACACTTTACTTACCACTTGACCTTATACCCTGCTCTCTTTGAAATGCAGTCACACTTTTCCCTTGGCTTGTAAAAGTCTAAATCATGAGTCTGGGTTTATCGTGAATGAAAAGTAGGCTTTGAGGCAAAGCATATAGAGAAACAGAGAATCCACAAAACATCCCAGTACTAATGTACAAGAGATAAGAGAAAGCGAAAAGCAGTCAGTTTTATGCAAAGCAAATTAAATGAGATACCTTTATTGTCCCACAAGGAGAAATTCCAGATACAGCAGCAGAACACAGAGTAGAAAAAAAAACCATGGAACGGATATACAACTGAATTGTTGTACAACATAAACATAGACAGTATACATGATTGAAGTCCCAGAGATGATAACGAGGGGCTATGATGCGTCATCCGGAGCTGAGAGACTGAAGTGAATGTCCTCGATGATGTCCTGATGAGTGTGTAGACTTGGGAGAATACTGATCGTCTTTTCTCATTTGAGAAGAAACACCCTCAAATCCAGCAGAGGCACAAACCGAGTGAATCCAGATGAAGCTGTCCATCCTTCAACTTTAACCTCTAAATGATGATCAACCAATACACATCTAGCTGCTCTGACAGTCTTGTATTCATTTCAAATGGTCTCCTCCGAGCCTCTACTGTTGAAAATAAGGATTTCATTAATATGTCACAACTGGCTCATCCTTCATTCACACTGCCTCCTGAGGAGCTCTCGGAGATTCTATGAAACCACATCTAGTTAATCTGAGGGAAAAAGCCAGTCACGTTTACCTGACCGTCAAATTTATGCTCAAATTGATCAGTGAGGGCCATTTTTTGGGATGACAGTCCATTTCCTGGTTAAATTAAATTTGCACAACACAATACGGAACTGTCAGCGTTCTAAAAGGAGCCACACAGCCGAAAACACTTTGCAAAAGACTTTCCCATACCTAGCTGCACATGCATGGCAATATTTGGCTCCACCTGTTTCCACCTGTTGAGGAGGATATTTAATGGTGTAGGAAAGATACGCAAACAGCCACGATGAGGAACTGCTGACTATTAGATGCGATGGGGGTGGGGGGGTTAAAAGTATGATTCTCACTGATATGTAAGGGGGGAGGACTGGAGGTGCATGTGCGTGAGTTACGGTTATGATCTGTTGCGGCTAGGATAGCGGTTAGCAGTTAAAGCGCTATGCTAACGGTAGCCTGCTACGACAGTCACTCTCTCGGCTCCGAAGAATCACTGCCCTCGTTATCGTTATCAACTCCGGGACTTCAATCATGTATGTATTTTCTATGTTGTGCAAGGATTTCAATTTTGTTGTACATCTGCTCTGCCCTTTTTTTCTTCTCTGTGCTGCTGCTTTATGACATTTTGTTGCCAGATCATTGATCTGTGCAATGACAATCAAATTAATCTGAATCTGAATCTGATGTGATAAGGATGCATTCTGTCTGGACTGCAGTGAATTCCTGTCATTTTGATTCAAATTCAAGTCAACATCCTATAGGCTGGAGTCTATTCAAGTTCAAATCCATTCACTGAATTGATTTATATTGAAATTCTGAATCTGGCACAGCCCTGGTGGCAGTACAGTCTGGTTAAATGGCAGGTTAAAGCTTCCTTTCACTAATTTCCGACATCAGTAAAAACTCCTTTCAGCCTGTTTTCTCTTCAGAGGTGGTCAAACACCCTGGAGATCCGCTTCCAGACACTGACACGTAGTTTTTGCCAGACTTCCACGTGTGTACACACCAACACACACCCAAACACATGACAGATGTTCCAAAATACAGCTGTGACGACAACAATAAATGCAAGCTGGGAAATGCTCTGCCAGATCTCCCTTTGCTTTAAGTGTAAAGAAGCTCAAAGCTTTCAGGCGGGCGTTGGCAACTGGTGCTGGTGATGGTAATTTATGTACCGTGTGTGTGTGTGTTTTTACAGGAATCAGGAAGAGCAAGAGTGAAGAAAAGGTGGCCTGTGAGCGAGGGGTGGTGTTATTTTCCCTGCATGTTTCCTCGTTTCAGAGCGGTGGTGTTTTTTTTCCAGCGCTGACTTTTTCTGAACTTGTGTGTCTGTATGTGTGTGTGTGTGTGCGTGTGTGTGTGTCTGTAGATCAGCATAAACAGGGAGAACGTTGAGGGATTGGTGTGTGTCGGGAGCTGCAGCTGGGATTTTAGCCCCGAGTCAAAGACAGTGAAAGGTCTGCAGCAAACAAAAGACAAGAGAAGAATGGCAGAGGAACCCAGGAGATCAAAGTTTGGTGCAGGGATGACATGACGGGAGGAGAGGAGAGAAGAGAAGAATAGCTGATGAGGAGAGGGAGGAGTGAAAGTGGATTTTTGTGAATGAGGAGGAGCGGAGACGGGAGAGATGACAGAGCGTGGGCTGATGTCGCCTGCGTGGGGGTGTCCAGAAGGAGAGCAGAGCCTCCTGGGATGAGAGCGGTCGCCACACAAACAGCTGTGGGTCTTACACTACACACTGGCAGGAGGACACGGAGAGAGAAAGGCAGCTGGCTCGTACATGTGAAAAGTGGACTTGAACCTACAGTGAAAGCAAACACAAACACGTGCATTGCATCAGAGTGGAGACGGCGGCTGGATACGGTTTCATTCAGATCAGTGGTGATAAGAAGTGCACTGTCTCCACCTCTTCCTGCTTTCTTTCAAGGACGTCTGCTCTAAGCCTCAGGGTGTCAGTCAGACAGTGAGTAAAACAGTCGACCAGTGTGTGTTTGCACTCACTCAATCTGATAACCTGTCATTTGATGTTTAGCTCCACACACTCTCTCTCTCTCTCTCTTTCTCTCTCTCTCTCTCTCTCTCACACACATTCGCTGCAATTCCTCTCTCACACTGGCTGTCGTCCTTAGAGCAGCAGGTCTGTGGAAGCAGCCAAACTGTCAGTGACTGTTGCTAACACATGCTCGCTCTCTGCTCGGCTCTTTCTTCATTTCCTGCCAAAGGAGGAGGAGGAGAAGTAGAAGAAGAAGTGAAGCTAGAAGGAACAGACTGAAACACAGAGATAGAAGGCAGGGACCGAGAGGGAGACCTGCAGCAGCCTGTGCCTGTGTGTGTGTGTGTGTGTGTGTGTGTGTGTGTGTG
>JAPTHA010000012.1:5524582-5536534 GCA_029814585.1 Gymnapogon annona | reverse complement strand
GTTACGTTGCAGTGAACTTTAATACAAGTTGCTCATTGCTGGACAGCCGTGTGTCCGTGTTGTTCCTTCGCTGACAACGTGATGACGTCATCACGACCTGTCGACTCGACTTCGACTTTATTGGCGGATAAGTCGACTTGAAAAAAACTGAAGTCGTTAATGCCCTACTACTAACTAGTACTGTTAACACATCAGTGCTAGAAATGTTAACACTGTTTATAGCACTGTTAACACTGATGTGCAGTATTTTCACTGTTTATAGTACTGTTTACACTGATGTACAGTATTTTCTCTGTTTATAGTACTGTTTACATTGTTACATTGTTATTGTCCATCTTATTTATTTCTTATTTATATTGTCTGTGTGTGTTGTCACATTTCACTGCAGCCACTTATAGCTTTGGATTCACTTCAGCAATCTTATACTTTGTATTTTCCATATTTATTTGTGTTATCACTTCCCAATCTATGACATTTCGTTACCAGATTCATTGTGTGTGTCTGTGTAATGACAATAAAGGAAGTCTAAGTCTAAGTCTAACATTTAGTCATTGAAGCTCATGTGTTGGAAGCAGCAAGACGAACAACATAAGGGATGGAGTCACATTGACCAGGTCCATATTGTATACGCGATGCCTCAGTCAGAAATGTATTGATGTTAGTCATGTTCATTTGATTTCGGCTGTTTATGATGAGTCTGTAGTAGATAAACTGATGAGTGGTTAACCTTCAGACCTCAATTCAGTTTTTATACTTGCACACAGGTGATAAGATAATGAGTGAATTTTGAATGGTTCTGTAAGAAATGAAGCCAAGTGCATGGTTTGTAAAGAAATCTATTCCACTTGTCAGTTTCTGACGACAGCCTCAAAACAGGGCACTTAGATGAAAGGCCTGTTGAAGCACTATAAACAGTTTTTCACTGTTTATAGTACTGTTTACACTGGTGTGTAGAATTTTCACTGTTTATAGTACTGTTCACACTGAATTATTGTTTATAGTACTGTTTACATTGATGTGTAGTATTTTCACTGTTTATAGTTCTGTTTACACTGATGTGCAGTATTTTCACTGTTTATAGTACTGTTTACACTGATGTGTAGTATGTTCACTGTTTATAGTACTGTTTAATTGTAGTACATTTTTAAACACTGTTTTCAGTACTGTTTACATTGTCACTATCCATTTTATTTATTGCTATTTATACCGACTGTGTGAATTTTTGTTGTCACTTTGCACTGCAGCCACTTATGGCTTTGGATTCACTTCTGCAATCTTGCACTTTTGGATTCCATATTTATTTGTGTCATCAGTTGCCAATCTATGACATTTTGTTACCAGATTCACTGTGTGTGTCTGTGTAATGACAATAAAGGAAGTCTAAGTCTAAGTCTAAAGTTCAAGTCAACACAGACTGCAATGATTCGATTTTCTTCCTCAGGACACCTACATATCGAGTAACTTGCTTATTTATCCAGTCACTGCGAAACAAACAAACAAAAAGAAATATCCAGCACCCTGTGAGTGGAGGAAAAACTTTTAAAATGTACCGATTATTAAACAAAGTATTTTAAACGTCTCCCTCATCATGTGTAGCAGAGTATATCTAAATGACTTCAACGAATGATTTCTTTCGGCTTTTTCCCTTCCAGGGCCACCACAACAAATCAAATTTGCAGTTTGCAGTTTTTACGTTGGATGCCCTTCCTGACACAAACCATGCTCGTCAATTGAACCCGGGTTTTGACTTCAATAGCACTTTAAATAATTGATGTGAAGAATACGGGCACTTAATTCCATTGCATGCCTCTTTATATTTCACTGTTACCTTCCAGCAACAAATAGCATTACATTTTTCTGACAGCTTTAGATAGATAAATCGAATATATTTAGAAATGACAGGAAATTCATTTGTAGGTCTGGAACGCTTTGAATGTATGAAAAGGCGATGGCGCATACAGTACAGTATAGTAAGGTTTCAATTGACAATTCTGCTGGAAATTACAACGACAAATGCACAAGTATTTTGTTAAAGAGCGGCAGAAAATACGAGAGTGTTCCATTTTCTGCTTCTTTCCGTTCAGAATTGCGGGTATTTTATTGAAATGGGAGCGCGGACTTCCTTTTTCTGTCTTTAGTTTAATGACAAAACTGAACTAAAGTGCCTCAATATTTGTTTTGTTCGTGTGTTGTGGATACGATTACAGAGAACTGGCTGTGACTAGTCCAGAGCCTTTATGCGTGGGAGGGGCTGTGTATGAATGCGTGTCTGTGGAGGACAGGGTGTGGGTGTGTGTGTGTGTATGTGTGTGTAAAGTACATTCATGTTTGTGGACATACCGTATACACGTGAAAAGGCGTGACGGTGTGGTCTTGGACGCGTCGGATTACAGCAACCGATCCGGGACTATTTGTATCTGAGTATCTTCATACAGGTGAGAGACAACTTCTTCAACCGGGTTTAACCATTGGATACTCGGGTACAGGTGGTAAACTTCTCTACATTTAGGCGGATCCTTATCTTCGGGTAAATATAAGATTAATGGAGCCCAAAGAGCGCACACAAGTACTTACAGAAGTGTGTAATCAGATATTACACGTTACGCACGGACCACGTGAGCCCCTGCCGTATCCTTGCGTCAGCCGGTCCGGGACCATATGGCTCCGGTCACCCCTCCTGCCCTTTATAAGCGAAACAGAAAAAAAAAAAAAACTCTAAAATGCTGTCAAACCAGTCAAGACAATGCAGGGCTGTCAAACCCAGAAAACCCCAGCCGAGGGTTTGAGTAGTATTACTACTACTATTAACAGATACTACAACTACCCGTGTTACGTGGATTCATGAGTAGTTTTAGGTCTCAGAGTAGGATAAATTGTTTCATTGCCCATGTGTGGATCTCACGAACACAACCTGAATTTTTATGATTGGTTTTTACCTTCAAAGAGAGATTTAAGTCCCAGCAGAGGGTAACAAAAGGTTAAAAGAAAAAAAACCTAATTTATACTACAACTCCCATGATGCACTTCTGCAACAAACGTCTGACTTCGAAAATCTCACATTTCTGCCAAATTAAGCCTCTTTTTCGTAGGCAACAACTGAGCAATGTAACAACTGGGTAATGTAGCATTTAGTCTCTCAATATTGTAATTAAAACTTCGTTGTGGAATGTTTTGTGCACATGAATGTATAATGTAGTGACGTTCATTTACAACAATTGCCCATTGACACACTGCTTCAACAACTTTATACAGGAAAGTACATGAGAATATATTTAAATAGTGTTGAGGCTCACTAAAAACCCAGTTTTGGGTTGGACCTTGTTGACAAGCAATCACTACTATTACCACTACTTCTGTCTCTTGTATTGTGGTGCTTTATGTTCATTTACAGGTTTCTGATTAAGTTAAATAGTTGAAATTCCACATTTGTAGAGCTGACCAGTTTCACTTGAGTTTTTGTTGGGTTTTAAGATCCAAAGAGGGTTAACGCCATCAAAAGGCTAAGCTGGCATTAGACTACAACTCCCAGGATGCATTCTGACAAACAACCAATTACAGATACACGTCACATCATTTCTATGATAAATGTGATACAATAGATTCTACATTTTGTACAAACAGTCTGAGGCCTCTTTTCCATGTCAACTGCAACTGAGTGAGTATGGATCTTTGTTCTGTTCATCATAATTTTGTTTTTAGTTTGGGGTAAAAACATCATGTTTAGTTTACAAAGCATATTTTAAAATTTGGAGAATGTTATTAAATATTGTCTGCGATGAACTGGTAACTTGTCCCCCATTTGTGTCACAAGAGTCCAGCAGATCATTTAAGTAAGCAATGTGTGTTTTTCATCCTGAGGAAATAATGCACGACCAATAAAGAGAATTTCTCACCAGCTTTTTTTAATGTAAAACTGTTTCTCTACTGACTTACATACCAATCTAGCTTACCTCCAAACCACAAAAAATGTTTCACAATAGCCTTCTTAAATAGACACTTAAGTCAAACAAAATTCACTGTGAACAGGTGCTGTCCCACTGTCGGAACCTTTTGTAGTTCTTAGAACCTTTTTAGTTCTTAACTTTTTTTTTTGCACATTCACTCACCAGAGGAACTATGAACCACGACCATAGTTCATAGAACCTTTTTCGTTCCTATTTTGAGGCATAGTCTTTTCATGGTTCTCCAGGAATTATATGGCATGGGTGTTCGGTGATTGGTTGCCCTCAAGCCACATACATTTCCATGTCTTGCAGAAAGGAGAATGCGTTATGATGACCACAGCTGTGATTAGATCGTAGACATACAAACGGTATACATCAGTTTATAAAACAGATCTACAAATTACTTTTATTAGTTAACAATAATAAACACTAATAAATGCACACAATAATACACACTTCTTGGGGTCTTTTCGTCTTTCCTGTTGGCACGTGATCAGTTGCGTTTCCCCCTCTCATATCCGTAGCGGTTCAATGTCTTGTATCTATGTGAACTTCTGAGAAGGAAGGAACACGTCTGGTCCATGAACAAATGAAGAGAAAACAGTAGAGTGTGGACATGTTCATTCTGTAGTTCATCAATGATAATGGGATGTATGACACTAAATCCACATTTATTCAGCTGTTGACATGGGCAGCGACGAGACGACACTGAACACTTTACTTAGATCATCACTCCATGGGATTTGTATTATATTATACAGGGCATAGGGGCTCTTTACAATTAAAACAATTTATTACAAAGGCAGTTGTTGAAATATTTTAACTAGATTTATTTTATTTGAATCATCCATCCATCCTCAACCGCTTATCCAGGGCCGGGTCGCTCCTCACCCTATCTTTAAGGGTGCGCCCGGCCTCCCTCCGAAGGAAACTCATTTCGGCCGCTTGTATCTGGGATCTAGTCCTTTCGGTCATGACCCAAAGTTCATGATCATAGGTGAGGGTAGGAACGTAGATCGACTGGTAAATTGAGAGCCTCGCCTTTTGGCTCAGCTCCCTCTTCACTGTTTATTTGAATCAGTGTTTACTCAAGTTTTTTTTTAACTCTTATTTAATAGACCTCTATATGGGCACCGTTAGTTGCAGGAAGCACATCAAGATGGTAATTGGTTTCTTGTCATATTGGCTGTCGGATAGCCTCATCAATGGTGGCCATGGAATACACATTGTGCCTTTTATTGAGGCGTAGCCATTTTATAGGGGTTCAGTTTCCCTTCCATCAACGGAGTATCTGAAACACAAAATCTTAATGTGAATAAAAACTTTAATAAACACTGATTAAAATAAAACAAATCTGTTTCAGATCTCATCAACTGCGGTTTTAATCATTGTAAAGAGATTTTATGTAAACCCTGTATATTATTCTGTGGAGTTCCTCAAATGGGGACTTACAGTTTGAACACAAATAAAGCTCATTTTCCATCCGTGTGTGTGTGTGAAAGTTGTACAGATACAGATACAGAATAATATTATGTCACACTGTTCCACACATGGTTCCTGCTACCTGTGGGAACGTGAAACAAAAAATTTCACCTGGGAGGAGCAGTTTGTAGAACAAAATTTGATGTGGATACTTCTTGGAACTAAGTTCTTAGAACTACTCTGTGGGAAAGTACCTAATACATGGAGCCTGTTTCTGTTGACCTGGGGGTGACCTGGTATGGCCATAGTTCAGTCCCCTTGTGAATAGCATGTGCTTGGTATCTTGGAAACAGTAGACCACAGTACAGTAGACTTACTGTAAAGATAGTGACATAAAGGTACATAAAGTATGCAGGAACTTTTGTCGTTGTGATTTTAGTGATAAAGATTTGTCTAAAATGAGACACAAACTTGAAACAATTTGCGTAAATTATATACTCAGATCACCACGTAAACAGAGATAATGGATATTAAAAAGTACTACTTTATTTTACACTCATTCTCTCTCATATTCTCAGTGTGTGAGAACATGAGAAAGTCTGAGTAGCCTGTAAAGCCTTAAAAATACATTTATGGACCCACAGAGTCCTGGTTATGTTATAGACCAGGGGTCAGGAACCTATGGCTCGGGAGCCAGATGTGTCTCTTCTGACGACTGAATCTGGCTCCCGTATAAGTTGAAAGGGTCAACAAGACAAGTTATTCAAGTCTTTCATTGAGTTCATTAAAGAAAAATTGTGCGTTGTGAATGTCGTCTTGTAGTGTATGAACAGAACTGTAATATTTGTCTAATGAAAAATACAAATAAAATAACGTAAAGAAATAATGTACATAAAGTAAATTATTTAGTACAATAAAATAATGTAAAAAGAAGAATAAATTCCTGGCTGGATAGCTCAGTTGGTAAGGCACCAGGCTGGTGCAAAGGGGACCCGGGTTTGATTCCCGGTACCAGCGTCCATTGGTTTGTGTCAGGAAGAGCATCCGATGTACAAACTCCTGCCAAATCAAATATGCAAACTGGATTTGCTGTGGCAACCCCGGAAGGGAAAAAGCCAAAAGAAATCATCAAAAAGAAGAATAAATTAAGAGAGTCATTAGTATAAATTCTTGGTCTTACTTGAAATATCATATGGCTCTCACAGAAATAATATTTTAAAACATTTGACTTTCATGGCTCTTTAAGACAAAAAGGTTCCCGACCCCTGTTATAGACTGACCCTTAATAGCCCCTATGTGCGCTTTTTCCTGTATAGTTGGGGGGATGATTTTCTTTTCAGACACATTCCTTTTTTGTTTCTACATACCATTAATAACCATTGACCACGTTTACACTTTATCTATGAAGAATAAATAACTTTGTCTCAATCACATTTGCACAGGTTTAGCCATTGCAAAAGCAGCACAATACTTTTGAGGAACTGGTCCTCAATGTCTATTTGAATCCTAGTATTTATGGGGAAAAAAACCCGCCAAATGTATCTTCTTGTAGTAAACTAAAAATGCCGTCCTCTCTGTGTGTATGGAATTAGATTTGTTTCAAAACGTTCAAGCAAAACTTATTAAAAGTCAAACAAAAAAAATGGATTTGAGAAAGAAATAGATTAAATCAATCAAAAAAACAATAAACTTAAAAATAAAAAATTTCACTTGAAAACAAATCACTTGGATAAACAATTTTATTTTGAGAGAGCATGTAGTTTTGTTTACGTTTCCATATGCTCTCTCTCCCTCTCTCTCTCTCTTTTGTTTGCGTTTCTGGTTTTTTGTTTGACTTCACATTCCTATTGGCTGATGAGTTTTTGAGTTTTCTGTTAGCCTACCTGGGACTGCATTCTGTGTCTTTAATATGTCCTGGAGAAAGACGGAAACAAAAGACTCATTCTTCTGACAAGGTTAGCTCAAATTAAAAAAACAACATAAGGTGATTGATACTGACTTAAATCTGCAAACAGTTGGTGTCTCCCTCTGCTTCCTCTGCGAGCACGGTGACATGGTGAGAAATTCAACCTCCGGGTCCCCGCCTGCCACTCAAAAACTCATCAGCCAAAAGGAACGCGTCCCTGAAGAGCCCGCCCACACGTGAGATTTGTGTCAAAACGCAAACCAAGATTCAGTGAAGTCAAATGAAAAACCAGAAGCGCAACCAAAAGAGAGAGAGAGAGAGAGAGAGAGCATATGGAAACGTAAACAAAACTACATGCTGTATCAAAATAAAATAGTTTATCCAAGTGATTTGTTTTCAAGTGAAAATTTTCATTTTTAAGTTTATTATTTTTTTGATCGATTTAATCTATTTCTTTCTCAAATCCATTTTTTTGTTTGACTTTTAATAAATTTTCCTTGAACGTTTTAAAACCAATCTAATTCCATGCTGTGTGCTGTCATCTTTATGCTGTCAACCTGAATGATAAAAGGTCTTTTTCACTGAACAATGAGAAATATGAATGTATACAAAAGGAAATTAAAATATCTATCATATTTGGTTAATGTGATTTCTGCTCCTGAACCTCAGCGTCTGCACCCTCAGTCTGCATGACGTCACCTGCACCTTCACACAGGATTGTAAACTGTCATCTGTGAAGCCTGTGCAATGTTTGCTTTTAATAAAATTCCTGTTGTAGAACACCTGCGTGTCCGTGTTAAGTGTGTCAAAAATGTTGTGACCAGCTGCAGGGGGATCGTTTTGGGGACAAGATATGTTGAGTCACATCACTCATGTTTATATTTCAGGGTCATATGACCATGCACATTGTTAAATGGTAAATGGAAAGCGCTTTACATTGCCTCACACTTCTACACCAGCACACAGGCAACTGCTGCCTTGCTGAAGGGCCACATGTTAGTTTACCTTAGTGTATGTTAGGATGAACTACATGTTAGTGTACCTTACATAACTGCGTGAACCCATATTGCTCAATACAATTCTGTACATTTTTTCCCCTTACCTTACTCTGATGAATTGCACTGAATGGAATCAGCCCGCGATGCATTATCTGGACATTAGCTGCTGATAGCCAGCACACTTCCAAATGATCTTCAGTCATGGTGGAATGGAGCTATTTTTTTTTTTTATACAAGGTACGATTTTAATTTTCCAGAGTGTGACTAATAAAGGAATATGTTATCTTGGACATAATGATCTTCATGTGGGAAACGGCTGACTCACATAAATATGTAATAATAAGCCAAATAATGCAGTCGAGGTTGCACATTTCCTCATGTTGGGATACTTTTCCTCTGTAAGTCAGCACCATGAGCTCTGGACTTCAGCTCAACGTCGGCTTGAAGTGTCAAAATGTCATCTTCCACTCCAGAAGAGTTCAGGTGAAACAGCGTTGCAATTTTTCATGCGAGTAAAACAACCTAAGCATCTTCCCGAAAAGGGTAGCACATGAATGTAGCAATTAGCTCGAGTAAAGCAAAGTCTTGAAATTGTTTGTCAAACTGTGACAGACAGCTGTCAATCTCTTTTGTGTTGCGTACACTGTCAAGCTGCACACATGACTTCCCTTGCGTGTCCAGGTATGACACGAGGTTCTGGAGGTTTGCCAAGTCATGGCACTGGAGCTTTGAGCGAAGACAGATGTTGCATTTTACAATTGAAAGCATTAACTGAGCTTTTCGTATTGATCACAGTTTTGTCTTTTCCTTCAAATTCAAATTCAAAAGACTATTTATTCTGAAGGACAGCTCTAGATTAAGACCATTCAACATGTCGGTCAGATCGGATAAAAATGCCAAGTCTATCAGTCACTGGTTGTGATTTAGTTGGTTATATTCTGTATGTTTAGCTTCAAAGAAAAAAACCTTAACCTCCAGAGGTCTCCAAATCTTTGCAGGATAGATTACATTAGATGCCTTTATTCGTCCCACTCGGGGAAATTTTCAAATTTGATATTGATATATAATAATATTGATTTAATATATAATTTGGTAATATTCCCATGACTTATCCATCTGATATCAGTGTCCCACAATAACTCAGAGTGCTCACTCTCAGCATTATCCAGATGTGTGCGGAATAGCCATCTTTGAACAGATGATCTTCATTGCCACATGATCCATTATTTCTTTCTCTGTTGAGCATTTTTGTACATAAAGCTTGTTGGTGTATTATGCAGTGGTAATTAAGGAAGTCCGGAAAAGCATTGTTCTCCCTGCACTTTGGAATAAACCCCATTCGACCGGCCAACCATCGCAGGTGCACCATCCTTGGTGATGGACACCAATTTGCACACTGGGATCTGAGTACTCTCCATAAAGTTTTAAAAAAACTGCAATATGTATAATAAGTGTGTTCTTTCATGGGCAGGACTGTTAACGGCTCCTCTTTTGCAGTCATATCAGTAAACACCATCTGAATAAAAATGCACAGCTGGGCTGTGTCACTGGCGTCTATAGACTGACCCAACTGCAGCGAGAAGCACTCGCAGTCAGTGATGTCCTTCCAAAGTTTGCTTGGTCAAATCCTCAGCCATAGCTTCACCGCGCTGCGTAACTTGTTCTTTAGAGCTGGAGAGCCCTGATCAAAGATAGTATTTCTGTTTTGTTTTAAAAGTCTTGAAATAACGAGTCAGCTACTTCAACGAATGCTTGTTTTACCATTTCTTGTTCTTGTTGACGTAAAGTGACTCACCCAGAATGAAGCTTTGGTGGCTGCCTTTGCTTTTGAATTTAGCTGTGTGAAACTGCTAACTTCAAAGCAGTTGAAGTTAGAGAAAAGTTTGAGTCCCTTCACCTTTCTCCTTCTGAACTCACTTTTTGGAGGGAAGTGAGGTTTGTAGTTTCTATGAACAGTTTTTATCGATGTCATTTATGGGAGATTGCATCATATCCATGTCGATGTTGACATAAACCAATGACACCCTATACAAAAATTTCCCCTCGTGGGACAATTAAAGGTATATCCAATCTAATCTAATATTAAAAGTACATTTTCATTCTTTGTAAGAAAACAGAAAATGTGCACAGCTTTTCTGAATGATTAATAATTACAATAATATTGTAGTATTTTGCCCGGCTGGATAGCTCAGTTAAGGCACAGGGCTGGTGCATAGGGGGCCTGGGTTCGATTCCCGGGATGAGAATCCAGTGGGTTGTGTCAGGGAGGGCATCCGAGGTTAAAAAAAAAAACTCCTGCTGAATCAAATATGCAAATTGGATTCGCTGTGGCAACCCCAGAAGGGAAGAAGCCAAAAGAAATCATCATTATAGTATTTTAACAATACTGAATTCAACATACTGTAAACAATGTTTGAATCCACAACAAACTACATTACATTCCCCCCATGCTACATGGCAGGAGGCGTGGCCCTAGCTTTCTAAAACCTCAAAGGTGACGGTTGCCAACAGAAACAGTTGCGGAGCGATGGTTGCCAGGATGCTGTAAAACGACAGAAGTGGCTGCTGAAGCGACGTGAACTACGAAGCAAATATCAAATGTCATGACTGGTTGGAAATATTAATGTATGAATTGTATATTGTAACTTTTACTTTTATGTTAAAATACTGATTCTGTGAATGTCTGGGAGTGTCCCTCATGCAGTTTAGAGCATCTATCAATTAGCTACAAAGGTGCTCCTGTTATAACTCATTCACACTCACTTTTAAAAGGTTCCTTCATGAAAACATTCATGCTGACACACTCTGTTCAATTTCTTCACATTTTTGTAAGTCGTGATTACAAAATGCTCACAAAATTGTCATACATTAAAAACATACTGAAATTAATCTGAACTTACTGAAGTTACTGAATACAGAATGTTAAGTGTACTAGTTTATATTGTACCATGAAGGGTATGTGTTATTCTGTATTTTAAATTCTTCAATTGCTTTGTGTGTTAGATACATAAAACACTTTTTCTCATATTGTGGTGAGGTGCAGTTTGCCACATGGCGTGACACTCATGTCAATTGGTGTGACGTTCACAATTGTGACCAAAAAAATGGCTGTCACCACTTACACATATTTGTCAGTAGAAAAGATCATTCCTTGTACCATAGTTGCAGCAATTTGTTATACCTTGTAAGTTTGTTGCAGTTTATTAACATTGGTAAAACGATCTTATTTAGGGAAAAATGTCAGCCACTGGTAATGTTAATTGTTAACTGTTAATTTTGATCATTTCTTTCTACAGGCTATGGCACCGTGTGGCTCACTGCACAGGTCTTTCTTGGGACCCAATGTGTACTCCGAGGTCCCTGATGGAGGCTGGGGGTGGCTAGTGGCTGTGGCCTTTTTCGTGGTGGAGGTCTTCACTTATGGCACCATCAAGATCTTTGGCATCTTCCTCCAGGACCTGATGGAGGAGTTTGGAGAAACCAACAGTCGAGTCTCCTGGATTGTTTCAATATGTGTGTTTGTCATGACCTTCAATGGTGAGTGTCGATGTGGTTTAAATGGCACAAACTTACGAAACCCAATAACATAGGAACTGAAGTAACTATACAGCACAGGTGTCAAACATGTGGCCCGGGGGCCAAATCCGGCCCGCCAAAGGGTCCAGTCTGGCCCTTCAGATGA
>JAPTHA010000012.1:5502831-5514646 GCA_029814585.1 Gymnapogon annona | reverse complement strand
CTTGTATCCTAATGGCTAATAAAACACCTTCTGCCTCTTAACCTCTCCGCCTCCGTCTCCTTACCTCCGGCACCACAACAGTCTTCTTTAAGATGTAATATTTCTCTTGCACTGTCTTTTTGTACTACCTTCTATAATTGCACGGTTGTGGGAGCTGCTACTTTTAAATGTCTGATGTGCTTTTGTAGTACAATAGTACAATTACAATATAAAGAATTCTGATTCTGAAACCAAGAGGCAAACTCTTTTGCACAGCACAGTAAATCTTATCCAAGTGAAACTTTTATATGTTCACAATGTCTATGTCTACTTAATTCACTGATAAAAACAGCTGTGATTATAATAACATTCACTGACAAATGGATTCAGTGTTACAATGTGGCTACGTGGTTCTGCATCAGCTTGTTTAATACACCAGCACTGTTCACCTTTGACCCAGCCACACCAATTTAGTCCGGTCTCCGTCCAGATAACAGCCTAATAGTAGGTCAATCAAATACGAGTAGCCAAATCTAGAAGTGATTTACTTTTGCGGAAACCAGGAAGCAGCAGGGTGAAAGTAACAGGAAGCCGTGATTACCTTATTACAGTGGGACCTGTCAGTGGGTGGATATATTAGACAGCCAGTGAACATTTAATCCTCAAAGTTGATGTGTTAGAAACCGCAAAATGGACAAGAACAGGAATCTGAGCTACACTAACAAGGGAGAAATTGTGATGTTAAATCCCTGTGTCAGAGTGTCTCCAGATCTTGTTCATTCTCAGTATATAGTGAATAGTACCTACCAAAGTATCTCCACACCCACCACTGGAGCACCTATGGGAGCAACACATTACTACCTTCTAATATTGTGTAGGTCCCTCTTTTTCCACCAAAACAGCTTAGATCCAATACTCCACCAGACCTCTGAAGGTGCACTGTGGTATCGAGACCAAGACAGATCCCCAAAGTCCTGGAAGTAGTGAGGTGGACCTCCAAGAATCAGACACAAAACAATAACTGAAAGTGAAATTAGTCTGTGAACAATGAATTTTGCTCGGACTATTAGGACTATTATTATACTGGTAGTTTCCTGTCCTGTGCTTCAGGTTTTTGTCTTTCTATGTTCTAACTTCCAAGAACAGTGGTTGCAAAAAAAAAAACCTAAGCTGGAAACTAAATGCATGACGTGTTTTATATTCCTGATCAAATAATGTCTTATGCATTTGTCCCCTTTTCAATAAATGTCTAAAGCACTGATTCTCAACTGGTGGGTCACGACCCAGAAGTGAGTCAGGGATGCATTTTCAGTGGGTCACAGGCCTTTGCCAGGGCAATAATTAATAAATAAATAAATAAATAAATAAATAAATAAATAAATAAGCTGTGCTTTTATTTTGAAGATGATTTTTATACGCTTTGGGGACAAAAACTGAATAAACTGAATTTATTCCATAAAAAGCACAATGTTTTTATGTATTTACTGACTGAAAAGGTAATAAGAAGAAAAATTAATCTTGTATGCTTGAAATCTTTTCAAATTTTACTTTTTGTTTAATTTATTGAGTTTGTGGGTAAAAACTGATGAAACTGAAAGTGATAGTGCATAGAGCACGGTTGGTTGACATATTTGCACTCATCATTCATTCATCTTCCAACCCGCTTTATCCTTTTTTATTTTATTTTTAATTAAGTTTTTATTGCCAGAATAAGTGACTGATTAAACTTTAACAGTACAGTATTAATTTAAAAGTTGATACATTTCTTTCATTTGGGTCACAGCTCATCATTAAAATTGAATTGAATATACCTTTATTAGTCCTGCGAGGGGAAATTTCACACACAGCAGTGTAATACAAAGAGTAGAAAAAAAGAACAGAGCAGAACAGAACAGATAAACAACAAATTGAATTCTTGCACAACATGGAGGTGGGTCCTCAAGCCGGACCAATTAAGAGCCACTGGTCTATAGGACTTACACAGATTGTTCATTGGTCCTGAGATTGACCCTTTTTTGTCAGCACTAACCACTGCAGACCAGGAACACCCAACAAGACCTTTGGTTACAATATAGTCCATAGTCACTCATTTCCTTTTGTTGCTCATTTCGTTAATCTCTAATTCTCTACACATCAGAATCTTGGCCACCTCCTGACTTCAATCATCTGTTTGCATTTGTCTGTGTAACTGTGACTGTGATGATCATCTTTGTAAAAGTCATCTATGTGTTTACCTTTATCTCTCTCTACTCACCCCTCTCACTCATTCTTTCCCTCTGTGTCTTTCTCTGGCCTCATCCCCTCTCCCTTTCACCCCAGCTTCATTTATAAAGCGCTGAGAGATAACTGTTGTTACGAGTTGGCGCCATATAAATCCACACAGGCTTGACTTGATCAGATACATTTCTGCCTAATACACTATATTACCAAAAGTATTTGCTCACCTGCCTCGACTTGCATATGAACTTCAGTGACATCCCATTCCTAATCCATAGGTTCAATATGAGGTGGTTCCACCCTTTGCAGATATAACAGCTTCAACTCTTCTGTCAAAGGCTGTGTACAAGTTTAGGAGTGTGTTTTTAGGATTCTTTTTTTTTTTACCATTCTTCCAGAAGCACATTTGTGACAGATACTACTAGTGTGGATGAACTGGACTGGCCTGTACACAGTCCTGTCCTCAACCCTATATAGAACACCTTTGGAGTAAATGAGAGTGGAGACTTAGAGCCAGGACTTCTCCTCCAACATCAGTGTGTGACCTGGAAGAATTGTCCAAATTCCCAAAAACACACTCCTAAACTCTTGACAGAAAAGTTGAAGCTGTTATAGCTGCAAAGGGTGGACCCACCTCATATTGAACCTATGGATTAGGAATGGGATGTCACTTTAGTTCATGTGAGCCAAGACAGCTGAGCAAATACTTTTGGTAATATAATGTACATTCCTGCCTAATACAGTACACTCCTGCCTGATACATCCAACCCAGTGAAAAGTAACGCTATAATGTAACAGTCAATATTATTACCGATTTTCTTGTCAGTGGTTACAATATTATGGATGGTGTGTATGTCAAGTGACAATTAAGACGTGCACTAGATGTGTATTGAATATGAGCAGATGATTAAATACAGACACAGAACGAGGTCGAGAAACATGCACAGGCGGTAGTTACAGTAACATTTCCATGTACCTGGTTATTCTAACGCTTCCGCTCGACCAAAGGCAATGTCCTTCTTGATAGTCCTTCTCGTAAATGACAAAATTATATCTATTTACCCCCCCCCAAAAAAAAGTTAATAAAGAAACGTCAGTTTCGCGTTCCGAAATTCCATCGATGTTGACGCCGGAAATGGTTTTTGCGGCACTGTCGCGTAAACAGAGGGGCGGAGCTATTCACCGAGGAGCAGCAAACAAACACTCCAGCGTCGCTTCATGACACACTCCGAGTTGTCTAAAGTATCACTTTTTATACTCCTAGCGACAAAAGAATTCAGTTTGTTTTGACAATTCGTAGTTTCGATCACTGTTTTAGACGGCTGTGGAGTACTGGGAATGGTTAACTCCCCGTTTAACGGAAAGAGAAGGGGCTACGAAAGCGGAAGAACTTTGAGTTAGCATAGGGCACAAGAAGTTAGCTTCATTAAGTAGCCTAGTTAGCTTGATAAATAGCCGACACAACGTTACGAGGCACCAGTTGCTAACGGGTTAGCCTGTTTCTGTAGCTGTCATGCCCGGAGTTCCTCGAGATTTCACTGCGGGAACGAGAAGACGTAACAGCGGCTAAGCAGGCGTCCGGCAGCAGCCTCTGTCAGAGGCACCGACCACCGGCCGAGGCACTGACCGGTCTGCACCAGCACCCCCAGAGCTGCGGATTGGACTCCCCTGCGGCGACCACTGCCCCCGAACACAGACAGACTGGATAGATAGGAAATCCTGGAAATCCTTCTAAGATGAGATACGGCGGAGCTTGTCACACGGAGGTTGTAAAATAAGGTAGAAGAGCTGGAACCCAGCCATAGCTTCGATATAAGACATCGAAGTCCAGCTCATAAGGATTATCAACCCTTTCTTCTACCAAACAACATCCTTTAACACTGCAGAAATGCTGACTGATAACAGGTAAGACCATTCTTGGCATCGTCACATAGAGGTTTCCATTAGGCTTTGTGTCAAGTATTTTACCCAAATCTAATGTACAATATAGTCTGGCAACACAATTATCATACGAATAAATACCCGTACCCCGTGTCTCTAGTGTCTAATTAGACTCTACTGGAGTATGTTTATAGTGTATGCTCATAATGAGAGTGCCACATGTCTGATCATGTAACTCTTTGAACGTGTGTTACTATTTTTGGTTCCTCTTCATGTTTTTTTTCGTTCTGTCACTCTGCCTTCCTCCACCCAATCTGCTTCTCCCCCCCCTCCCCTCCCCGCATCATTTCTGTCACGTTATCTCCCTCACTGTCATGTTCCCTCTGCTTTTTATCTGCTGTCGCAATACTGTCATTTTCCTCCCTGTTACTTGTGCTCAGGAAACGGCATCGTAGTTGTGACAGTGAGGAGGATCAACAGCTGAGTCCTCGAGCCAAGAGGTCAGGTGGTGGTCCCTGCCTGCTTGTGTCAGATTTGGACTCTGAGGTGAGGGAATTAATCTTCACATTAAGTTTTAGAACATCTTGTGGCACTCACATTAAGCTCATACAGTTTTCATCCGTTGTGAGATGAAAGTTAATTCTTGGGGAGGTGATTAAGATTTCTGCTGATGTCACTAATCCCCCATCTTTCAGTTTCCTGCATAGTGGAAATCAGATTGGCTTAAACACATAGCAACCTAGTGCCGTGCATATAAATACACCCTGCACTGCATATGCACATTTGTAGAAAGGCCTCAGCCGGTTTTAAATCCACATCTTTTGCATTCACTTGTCACAGATGAGTCATTAGTGGCCAAATCAGCAGTTGAAAGCTTATTTCTCATTCTGTATTTGCAGTCTTCCAGCAACGACAGCAGCAATGGGATCTGCAGTCCAGACAGAGCAATAGTGACCAGCACAAGTCCATGCACACACAGCCAGAACAACTGCATCTCTCAGTACTCTCTTAGCCCAAAGCCTGAAGACTCTGCCAGCTCTTTGCAGCATGGTTTCCATGGCAATAGCAGCAGTGTCTCCTATGACTACATCAACAGAGTCCTGAGGGAGGCGCACTTCAGCAGTCTGCAGACTAGAGGGCGCCCGGGCTCGACATGATGCAACCTCTGACCCTCTCCTGACCTTCTGTCCCTCACCCATCAGTACTAACAGTGCTGGCACCGTCCTGGAAAAAGCCTCAAGTGACGTACTTGGGGTCAGGGGGGAAGGGGATGAAGGTCAGAGAGGTTTACAGATTCTCGGCACAAAGGCTCATCCCCACCATCTCACACTGTACCATTCGTCGAGACCATAAGCACATCCACCTTACCATGGCCCAGCCACTGTGGTTTTCTGTGCAGTATTGATGGGTATGTGTGTTTGTGAGTGTGTGTGCATGCACCCTGTGCACTTTATAAAGAGGTATCCTTCTCTTTACATGCGTGTGTTGATGCGTGGACATTTTCATTGGTGCTAATCACAAGATACGTGTGATGATTCAAAGTGCTTGCATATTTAAGTAAAGCTAAGCACTTTACTCTTCGTTCCGTTTACTCTCGACTGGGGAAGTCAGCCACACGTTTGTTTTTGTAAAGCGGGAGCTGTTGAAAACCCACTCACAAGTCCGTCGACAAGCCAACAGATTTACTCCCATGAAGCCTTGTTAAACAATCCAGTTAAATATCATTTTAAGGCGTCATTTTTTTCTTCAACCAAAGTGATAGAAAGTTTAGAGAATACTGGACTTTGCACTTCCTTTCATTATCTAATGAGTGTGTAAGTAAGGTCAGCTGGTTCAACCCGGTGGAACAGAAATTCTTCATGAGCCTCGCCACTGAAGTCCAACCTGAGATTAGACGCTGGCTAATTATAGAGCGGTGAGGAGGCTCTGGAGTCTGCTAGCTAGCGAGTGACATGTTCTACAAGCAGCAGCTCTTTAAATCAGTTGGTTATCTCCTGAACATCTTTACATAAAATGTGTATGTCATAAGCCTTTCACCCATACTTGTTTATGGATGGTTTAATATGACCAGTACACTGTGTTGCAAATAAAAGTGAGGTGTAAAAGTGATAGTTACTCATAATCAGTGTAATATGCCAGATCATTTGACATTGAAATAAAGTGTTGCTACAGTTTAAAATAGTGTAACTTCACTTCTCTTACAGACACTGTACGTTCACGCACGGGCAAAAGGAGTCGTTTTTACACAAGTGACTCAGACCATGAACATGTACAGCAGTAAAATGAAATATACAAATAATCCTCATATCATCACATGCAGAAATCTCTTTAGTCCAGTTTGTCATAAAATATTAGTTTTAATGCTAGCATGACAGTTTTATAAATATGTAACCAATGAGTGTTGAAAGTGAGTTGTTTCATTAAAAATAACCATTTTGGACCTCAGAGGTCTTGTCCCTGTGGTTTGACACAATCTCCATTCAGATACTTATATACTTGGATGGTTTGTTGCTCTGCTAAGAGCAGCACAGTTGATAACAGCTACTGATGGTAATCTGGTTATTATTTACTGATGAGAGAAACTGTCAGTAGTTGTAGATATTATGCATTATGTTGATTTCAATCCACTGTTTTAATCCAGACATGGTTATGCGCACACAACATCTCATCAATCCACATCTCCATTAGTTGGTCACACAGTTGTGTAGACATGCACTCTACAGTCACTCATGGTTATGTTCCGATCAATGCATGGGTGACGGCATAAATAATTTGTAAACTTACAATGTTTTATGTTAACATTAATAGTTCAGTACCAAAAAATTACGGAAGACCACTCCCGAGTTATGAGCTCATATGAAAAGCCATTGTAGTGCAAAGTACAGTCAAGGTTCAGGGTGTGCTGCAGAGGCATCAGAGTTGTTACAGCCAACTTAAAGGAATCCTGAGATCAAGCAACTGTTGACAATAAAGGTATGTAGTTGTGAAATACTGTTGAGATTCTACACACCTCAGTTAACAAAAGCAGTGAGGTTACTCAAAAATGAAGGGACACTCAGCTGAAGGCTTGCTGAATACACTCAATCGCATCCACGGTTCTAACGGGGTGACTCTTGGATGAACCTGCGACTTCCAAAGAGGCACCCAACAGTTACACAGATCTGGATACAGACAATGACAAATGGAACACCCAAGTTCTGCTCAATGCTGTGTTCCATCACGGGCCTTTTTTTTTTAAATAAAAAATGTGGGCAGTTGTCAGAGGTGGAGTTGAATAATTTTCTCATTCTGTTTGGATCATGTCATCAAACAGAAAATATAATTATCTGTAAATGTTCAGCAGTTGTATCAGACTGAGAACACATTAACAGAAGCTGTATTCATTCCAGCTTGGCCGCAGCAGCCCCCCTCATGAACATACAGGGTGACTTGCACCTTTTAATACTTATTCACCTGTTGTGAAACATCTGAAATATGCAGAGACAGGAGAGGCATCCCACTGGACAGGTTCACTGTCAGACATAACTGATTCTTCAGGGAAAATGGCAGAGGATCCACAGTAACATTCAGTTGTCCACTTCAGTTGCTTCTCTTGTTGGAGGTGGTGTGGGAATCGGGGGGGGGGGGGTCTTGGCAGCAAATTGCAAGTTTCTCCAACTTGAAAAAAAACTAGCTGTGTATTTGTCAGTTTGTCTCTCACCAGTGACGACTGTACATATTTTCTTTTCAGACCCTGCCTGAAAGGAGATACTTCATGACATCATTTGTTTAAATATATAATTTCCATGTCTTAAAAAAAAATGGTTGTCAAAAGTTGAGAAATGAGAAGGCAGATACTGGCTGACTTCCATCAGACACAATTGTGTCATTTGCTTGAGGCAAGTCCATAGGTCTGACAGAGTTCTGTTCATCTGGATTCTCAGTTAAGTCCTGGTCCATGGTGCCAAACTCCATCTGAGATGCTTCATAGAGAGGCCTGTCACACACTGGCCTCCCCTTAGTCACCAGCTCCATGCCAGTAAACAATGACAGTCTGCTCAGACAGGGTTGATCGCTTTGGTGCTCAGGCGGCGTGGGAGGGCTCCCGTCTACAGCGAGCTCTGCGTCTCCAGCGCTAGCGTCCATCACAGCAGTCCTGACAGGATCTACTCGCTGAAGTGGAGGAAAGCTTTCGTTTACAGAGCACAACGTGTGATTGAGGGTGTGTGTGGCACATGTGGGAAGGGTGTTGGTCTGTGACGCCTTCAGCTGATGACGGCTGGAGTCGGCGCAGTCAGCACAGTGGACTTGAGTCAAAGGGTTTGAGTACGCTGACGTGGACAACGGGTCCTGAGTCACCCGGTGGCCGCCGTTTGTTGCATCCTGTCTGGGTGTGTGCAACGCTCCTTGCATCAGAGCCTCAAACTGTCGCAAGATCTGTTGGAAGGAGATAAGACACAAAAAAATATGTAGCTTCTCTCATCTTCTGTATCGCTCCAAACCATGCCGTGCTTTCATTCACCTTGGTGGCTTTGTTTGCCGCAGGTCCTGGAGGCCCCTCACTCAGTTGATGAAGCCTCCCTTGAGTAGCTGCGAACATTTGTTCCAAAGAGAGGAGGTCAGTGGTCATCAGGCACGCTACAGCACACAGTGTCCGCTGCAGGGTACACAAATACAATCGTTCAAACACTAACACCGGAAGGAAAACCTGCGTCTTCAGTGAAAGCTCAGTCGCTGTTACCATTCTGACGGTGCTCGAGGGGTCTTGAAGTTTACCGGACAGCAGTTCCACCACGACTTCGCAGTTAAGAATGGAGCATCTGATAGAAAAACATGGATGTCAGGCCACAGCTGCAAACAGTACCGCTGCAAACTGCCAAGACATCTACAGTTTTACGCAATCTTCCACCACAAAAACAGTCAAATAAATGTGGAGCAAAAAGTACAAAATAGGAGAAATCACAGTTTGTTGAAAAAGTACAGGTCGTATTTGTAACTCCCTTAAATGATAATGTTTTTATACATTTTACAAGTGGGTCCTGACAACAAGTTTTGTAATAAAACCCCGCAAAAGAAAAATAATGCATTATGTCATAGAGAAACCAAGCCCCACATGTACTGACTCTTTGATGAAGTGCTGGCTCTCCTCTCTGGACAGAAAAACTCTGGAGCCCTCGATCAATCTGCTAATGAGCGCCATCTCCTGGCCACAGTCTCCTAACTGCAAGGCTTCCACCCTTTAAAGACCAGACACACGTGAAGAATACACTGTAATGAGAGGATGCCTAATGGTGGAAATGCTCTGCAGCAGACGTCATTCTTCCTTCTTACCGTTCTGACAGGTCTCCACTGCTCTCTCTGCTGGCCCCTGAATGGCTCCCGGTACCGGCTGACTTGCTGCCCACCGAGGTCCTGCTGTGGGCTGCGATGTCCTGAGAAGAGTTGTGAGATGAGCTGTTGCCGCTGTCAGTCTCTTCCCATCCACCTCCTACCTGTCCTGGGCACCACTGGGTCACTGTTGTAGTGCACACACACACACACACAAACAGCAGTTACAGATTCAGACTCCAAGTACGTACAACAAATAATTTTCAGTGTACGAGCTAATTAAAAAAACTCACAGGCAAGTCATGTTTATCAGTGGGCATCGTACAGACTTTAAAGGGCCAGTATGAACAATCCACAATAAATAAAATATAACAGTTAGAGGTGACATGATATAAATAAGGAGAGTGACTTAAAACAGCTCTACATTTAGTAACCTGGAGACGGACAATAACATCAGCCTGAGGGCATTGTGGTGACGCTTTAATCGCACCTTTTTCTTCACATGCCTCTTGTAAGAGTCTCTTTCTTTGATTTCAAATACATAGAAGCATTTCAACTGTTCCAGCCCTTCGCAGACCACATGTTCAATCAGCAAATAAAGGACAATGTTAAAGGCTTTCAATGGATAGCTGTTCCAAACTGTCAGCTGCAAAAAAACAATTGTGTAAGCTTATGTACAGACTGAATTCACTGTCCTAACTTTACATGGACTTTCAACCAAGAGTGTATCCTGTTCATATGTACTCATGAGCCATATTTGATAACAGCTGGATTTTCTAAAACTTAAAACCTCAGAACATGTTTTCTTATTTTCATTCTGATGTCGGACCTTTTGGTCTGTGAGCCGGTAGGTTGTAGGCACATGCTGGCACTGCCACCTCTATAGGTGCTGTTGGAGCCACAACTGCCCTGTAATGGTTGTCATGGAGACGGATGCCCTGGTGCTCAGTTGGGGGGAGAACTGCACTGGCCACCACCTCTGCAGCCTTCTGGATTTTATTCAGGAGAGAGTCAGTGCCTGCTGAAGGACAAATGTATACAGATTAAGATTCAAGATAAATTTATTGCCATTTGTGTTGGAACACATAGGAATGTTTGATTATTGCACAAGAGTCCAGTTGATATCACTGTGTGTGAAGATGGAGGTGGGGGCCACTCACCTATTCCCTGCCTCCCTGGACTGTATCCAAAGCCCTGCATTCCTGACCTGTGGGAAGCAGCTGAACCCATACCTGAGCAGGAGGCAATAGAAACCCCTCTGTACTCATGAGTCACAAACCATATAGCAGTACTTTTTTCAATTAATGCTTATCTTAAGTTATAAGTCACTGCTATTAACTACAAAAAAACTACATGAACAGATTTTGACTTCAGGATAGTGGATGAATCTGAATGGACTTACCCATTGTTGGGGGGGCAAGTGAAATTGGGGCGATGCTGCTCTTGCTGGAAATTGTTTCTGTAAAAAGCAGCCTAGCCACCTCCTACAGATGTGAAGATAAAGCCTGAATGCTTGTTTCATGGATGTATAATTGACTTGATGAGAGATAGGTGTCAAACACAAAAGTTCATCTCACCTGCGCGGTATTCCTCACTTTCTGGTACAAAGCTGTGCCATGGATGGGATCAGGTGGGCCACTGTAAACTTTTGTTTGAAACAGACACAACCAGAGGCATGTGAGTCGTCTACTCAGTTGATAGTATTACTGTGAATGAAAAGCACGAATGGCTAGTCGTGTCAGACCTGACGCCTGCTGGATGAAGGTTGAGTTCCTTCGGAGTTCTGTGAGGAAATTATTTGAGCCGTGGCCACAGAGGTGGACAAAAATCTTGAGCACCTGGAGTCACCAGAAACATTAACAGCCACATGATCACACTTGCGCATGCCTTGTTTCATATTTCACACATTATCTCGAGTCACTACATTGCGGTTACCTTGAGTTTGACATGACAGGATTCCACCTGCAGCCTCTCCAGAAGGTACTCCAACAAACACTGACCACATCCAGAAGACTCGTGGGATATTTCTAGTGTTGTGACAGTTAAGGAACTGACCACATCTTACAGATTAAAACAATACATTAATATAATAAGCTTTTCTCAGAATAAGGGAATCACATCTGTCACAAAAGCCAACATTTTATATTTAGATTGTACATGAACAAACAGGAGGACAGGATACTGCCAATTTCTTGGAAAAGATAGCCAGGACAAGGAGTTTCATCATCTGCTGTGGCCTTCATCAGGGTCGGCACCTTTAGTTAGTGGAACACGACACACAACTATGACACTACACACTCTAAAACATAAAAAGGCCAGCTCTTTATTTCAAGCAAATTGCAATTATCACATGGCTGCTTGTGAAGGCTCTCAGTCGTACAGGAAAAATCCATCGTAGCAAGGGTTTCTTCTGTCGTCATCTGTACTTGTA
>JAPTHA010000012.1:5450045-5464601 GCA_029814585.1 Gymnapogon annona | reverse complement strand
CAAAGAGGAGGTTTATGGACGTAGTGAAAGAGGATATGAAGGTAGTTGGTGTGAGAGTAGAGGATACAGAAGACAGGACTAGATGGAGACAAGTGATTCGCTGTAGTGACCCCTGAAGGGAAAAGCCGAAAGAAGAAGAAGAAGAGTGTTGAGCCTTTTCATCCTTAGCATGAAAGAGGAAACATGGGCTCATCCCATCACAGCATGTTTCCTTTATCTTCCCATCCATCTGAGATGAGCTTGATCAAGAGAACATGTTTCAGGGGTTCCCTCTGTATAGTTTGAGATTGTTGCTGGATGCTGCAGTGGGCTATGTTCAGTGAAGGTGGTTTTCAAAGTCCTCCTGTGTGTCCGTATGGGGTTATGATGGTGTCTCATCCGCCGAGGGTCAAAGGTTACACATTCAGCTGTGTTTCCACCATTGGCTTTTACACACACTTGAGATCTTCCCGGAATTCCTCAGTATTTCCACTACATTATGCTCTGTAGATGGTTAAAGACTAACATTGTGTGGAATTTTGTGTTGAGAATGACTCCTCTTCAAGGGATTTAACTACAATCCATCATTTAATGACAGAGACTGTGATGGAGACTTTTTCTGGGAAGTCAAATCCTGATCTCTCACCTGATGGTACTTAACCTCATGTCTATTTGTTCTAGTAACTTTTTATTCTTATTCTGTTTCTTACCCAGGTTTAATTGTCTCAGTCTTTAAATCTCTCAGTATTTACACCACAATTAAGTTGGTCAGTGAAAACCTTTTCTTCAGTTTCTATTAATGATAAAGCAAATCACACATTGAGTTTTTATTGTGGTTTTAGGAAATGTCCCAGCTTTGATGGAAGCAGGTGCTACAGTGACACAGTAAAGAGTTTAACCGACCTGAACATGGATACATATATTTGCACGAATTTCAGTTGTAGTATGATCAGGTAGGATGTCCTCAGTTCCCCTTAAAGTAGGTGGACATTAGAGTGGGCTTCACTAAAACGCACATGTTGCTTTTGGCAGATGTTATCATCCAAAGTGGGTCGGCTTACTATACCATTTATTAATAATGTTTGTGTGTTCTTAATGGCCGGCTGCTGAGGGGTCTCACACTGATGGCGTCTAGTGCTGCAGGCATAGTCTGGCTTTATTCAATGTCACATTATTATTTATATGACATTAGAGATGAGACACAGACCTCACAGAAGCCGTCAACGTGACCTGACAATCGAATGATGCCTCTTGTCAGTTGTACAACACTTTTTCTCTGGAATATATTTTGGGATAATGTCACTTGTGTTTTTTTCTGTCTGTCCAGGCCAGAGAAGGAGCCCCAGTTTAAGTTCATCTACTTCAACCACATGAACCTGGCGGAGAAAAGCACCATCCACATGAGGAAGACCGCCAGCGTCTGCCTCACTTCCGTGCACCCTGACCTCATGAAGATCCTGGGAGACATCAATTGTGATTTTGCCAGGTACGCAGGCAAACCACTGAGGGTCTGTTTTTGTTTTCACCAAACGCAAGTAAACAATTTCAATTGCAAAATTGTTAATCTGTGGGCAACAAGCTTGAAAAAACTCAACCAGCGTCACACAAAATAAACACAACACTAATAATGAACATAGGATGTTAGTGAAAAAGCCGTTACCGCAGGGAGTTAAAAGCAAACATTAAATGACAGAGGTGCAATCAGACACACAGCATGAAAACAGATGACAACATATAGAAACAAAACTGGTTTAATTAGTGAACAAGACCTTAGTTTTTATCTCATATTCCTATTTATTAATGAATTTAAAGTTGTATTTATTAAAAAGAACAAAATAAATCTGTTTCTGAACTGCAAAAACAGGAAAAGGTTTGTAATGGTGAATTTTGAATATTGAAAGTAGTATCATTTTTAGCATTCTAGAAGACTGTTGTAATTTTATTTAAAGTTGTAACTCTGTCCTTCACAAGTCATAAAACCCCTCCATCCCGAGGTGTTAGCAAGGGGTCAACCCCCGGTATCTCCTGTTGTTTACACTCCTGGCCTGTCACAGGATACATTCCTGAGTTTGTCAGGCAAAGGAACGGGGGTTGGGTTTTGCGAGAGGCTGACGATGCTGGTGGAGGGGCTTCTGCAGAGAGAGGGCAATGGGCTTGGTGCGAGCACATGGCCTTAGGAGCTCCAAATAAATGCATATATTGAAAAGGCATTTGCCATTTGTGGATCATCTTCATTCGCCTCCAAAGATATTAAAAATTTCCACGACAGGTTGTTTATATCTGCAAATGTTTTTCTCTAAAGTATCAGTACAGTGCAATTTTTACACACCATATTATGCATCTGGCAGCTGTAGTAATCTGCAATTTGAAGCATGCATGCGACTCCAGACACAAAAGATCTTCTTTCAATCTGAGGGATACACTCTGGCATTGATATTTGTAGCTGTTATTCTACTATCAAGATCAGTTCCTCTTTTTTGTTCCCTTCAGGCCAGTTTGTAAAGACCAAAAAATGTGATCTAAATAATCAGATATGGATACTGAATGGTTTTATTGGATTCACATAGATTTTTCTTTAAACAAACATTTATTCTATAGAATAATTGATAAGAAATGGAACATTTTGATTAAAAATCACATATAATTGTGTTTGTGTTGAATACAAAGAGTGAATGTAAATGCAGCCTTTGGGACTGTGCTCACTTGTTCAAACCCGTCTTGCAGGGTTGATGAAGATGAAGAAATTATCGTAAAAGCAATGACAGACTACTGGGTAGTTGGCAAGAAATCTGACCAGAGAGAACTGTATGTGATCCTGAATCAGAAGAATGCCAATCTGATTGAAGTCAATGGTACGTCTCGTGCATCTGGCAATCACCAGATCTATGTCAATATAACTACGATGCCGGTTTCACTTCTCACCCTGTGCTGCCCTTCTGTTTTTTCTCCACCACAGAGGAAGTGAAGAGGCTTTGTGCAACGCAGTTTAACAATATCTTCTTCCTGGATTGATGGAGCAGAGACACTATAAACTGTCAGTTTTGCAGGGTATCATGACAGCATCAGCGTAATGCAATAATTGCATCGTAAATGACAAAAATAAAAAGCTTTCACACCAAGTTATTTTAATTTAATCTATAAAATTGTAATTTTCTCTTGTAATTAAGTGTATAAATCCAGATTTTTACTGTACATGTACTTTATTGGTTTAATTTTCTTTGTACATACCTGTGGGATTTTGTTAATTGCCGATTTGGATTGCAGTTTGTTCATGCAGTTTTTCAGTGAACACATCATGACTTTTAAAATTAATTTAAAACTGACATGCACACAGAACTGTTTCCTTCCGGTTCATTTGATGAAAAGAGATAGTTTTCAAAAGACATCAAGTCAAAAGTATTGTGGTTTGTAAGCAACTGCACCAACTTTAAATAAATTAAGCAATTTTTCTTAATATGAATGTCTCTTTTCTTTTTATTGTTTCAGCAATATGAGTTTCACTTTGTGGGACCAAATATTAACACAATAAAACGTTTTAAAGTTTTGTGATGCCATCAAAAACAGTTTGTCCAACATAGGCCACTATTTCATAAATGAGGTTTTTATTAAAGTAAGACGATGACTTTATTGCCCCTCAATGGGGAAAACTGCATGTTCAACAGCAGGACAGTACAGACTGGAATACAGAGTACAAAGTGCACTCAACAGACAAATGGATAAAAGAAGAGATTTTAAAAAGTCTAAAATCTGCATTGTACATGTGAAAAGTAAGTATGAAAGAAAACCTGGAGCATAGTACATGGAAGAGTAAGGTTAAAATTCATAGTAATCTATAATAAAATGCATCAAATACAGAAAGAACCCAAAAGGTAAACGTCAATTTATTCATTTATGTCTGTATTTACTGTGTATGTCATTTTCGGGTTTTTAAAGTGACAAAATAATACAGGTTCTTTACCACTAGGGAGCAGCAGCTACTGCTAAAGGTGTGATTTCACAGTGTCTGAACACGAAGAAGAAGTACAGCCAATCAACGCTCATGTTTTCAATCTGACTCTAGACCAATCAGCGCTCCTTTGGGTGAATTTCAAAAACTCACCCGCCATGATTGGCGTGAAAGAGGTGTTTTTTTCGTTGTTCTGTTGTTGTTCCTTAAGTTTTTCTGGGAGTCCAGTAGAGGAAGAAGTCGAAAATTGCTTAGTCTTTGTTTTGGAGTAAAAGCAAGATAAACAAGGTATGTAGTCTTTCCACAACTACGCCACTATATACGATCTTTGTTTTGAGCTATTTCGGGTATTTGTTTGCTAATTTCTCTTGGTTCGTGATCAGGTTTGACGTTAGCAGAGGTGGGTGTAATGTACCCAAGTCATTTACTCATTGTATCACTTCGCTAAGTCAGTTTTGTACCTTTGCAGAACTATATTTACATAGACTGAATTTTTTTAGCCATGAATCTCAATATTGACGGCTCTTTTTACCTCTTGTTGTAAAATGTAAAAGTTTCTTTTTCCACATCCTCTACAGTTTACAAGTACTATAATTGTATAATACACATTATTTAAGTAATGTACATGTTAAGACAGTGATATCCTGTTTTTGAAATACTTTGGGGTTTTTTCTCCACTATTCCAGCTTCTGAACATGGAGTCTCGGTTTTCCCACCTGCGCCACCGGGACACCAGTGTTTCAATGCTGAGGGTCAAAATGTCCCGTAGGAGGTCTCAGTCCCAGAAAGAGAACCGACAACGGGTTTTTAACACCCGCAGGCAGCTCAAAACGCTTGCCGAGCTTGAACTGTCTTCGCTGGATGCGTCCATTGCAATGGGCAATATGTCTGTCATTCGGGAGAAGACCATCAACATTGCGAAAAGTGAAAAAAGTAAAGTAGCATTTCTCCTCCGTCTGTATAAAGGCAATAATGTTTAAGGACCATTTGTTCAGAAAACCATTGCAGTGACTTGCTGTTTATTCATACACAGATGAGGCTGGAGAAGAAAGGTTGAAGCAACTCGAGCGATGGAAAGAGCGTAAAGCTCTGGAGAAGGAGAAGCAAAAAAGAGAGAGGGAGCGCAAAGGGGTCTTTAAGACCGGCCTGTACCATCCCAAGGACGTGCTTACCATTGTCCCTTTGCCTGTGGTCCCAGTGGCTTCAACCAGAGCCAGAGAGGTGGGCTTTAGCAAGACTTGATTTTATTCTTTGCGCTCTTGCTTTTGTCATTTTTTTCTTGTCCAGGCGATTTTTATTTGACCACCCTAGAAAAGGTTATTTCATAACAAGGAAGATAATAATTTATAATTGCTGTCAACTGTTTCCATCACTGGCACAAAGAATTCACTAGTTCATTTTTACTATCCAGGTTTATTACCTACAGTTAACCCTTGATCAGGCAAATCACTATTTTTGGTCATTTCCATATGCATTACAAGACAGTGACAGCTACAATGAGGACAGTGAGTCACCAATCTCGGGTTCAATGTGGTCTACAGGGTCTGTAAGGTCCACCTCTGCATGAACAGTGAGTGTACCTGTTTTTGTTAGGTGCCATGAAGTAATGGTGCTAATGATGTTCAGATTTGTATATTGACAGGTGTCTGGATCAGCAATCATTTTGGTCAAATGGTCTAAAATACTTGTTCCTTTTTTATCTTGAATGTGTTCTTATATTTCAATTTATATTTGCTGGATTTTTAATTGTTTTGGTCACTTATGAGCAAGGAAACAAGAATGGTAACTTTATTAACTTGGATTTTCTACATAGCAATGTTTGAATTTCACAGTATGTTTATGAGTGACCAATAAATGGTTAAGTAATATCCAAATGTCTCTATGTTACTCAATAACCCACTCTGTTATTATCTCATTGTAATGAGAAATGTATTTCAATTAAACAAGTTTAACACTTTCCTTTTCTTTCCATCAGATAAAAGGAACCACAGCAGAACCATACCAGAGTAGCAGAGTGACCCGTTCAATGAGACAACAACAGGTGCAGAAGGTATTATTTTCTTAAACATCATATATCCCAAACATTGTTGTAACTATTGACATTTTCAAAATTGAAACTTGACATATATACTCTTTTTTTCCTTTTTTCCTCCACAGCCTGTGACAGCACATGATTCCAGTATTGTGCCAAAGAAAGGTATATATAATTTTTCTTATTCATTGTCCGCCCATTTTATGATCTGATCACGAACAGCGTTATAGATCTCAATTTGCACTTTACTCTTTTTTTTTTTAAATATAGTTCAACCTGGAGTAGAAAGGTCAGCTAGGAGCCATGCAGCTCCTACCAGACCAGCGTCAGTCATTACTTTACCCAGGAACAAAGTCTGTGCAGGTATTAAGGAGAAAAATCATCACACATAAATGGACCTCCACAACCAATATGGCATTTGTTTATGCCTAAGCACATTTATTGTGTTTTCTTATTTACATCTCAATCTGTGTCTGTTATGCCATAGTCAAGCCTGTTGTACGAGCTTTGTCAACCAGATCAAGCAACAAGCCTCCTGTTACAGCAGCTCCTGCAGTGAAAGACAAACCTAAGGACAAGTGTGCAGGTACTGACACAAGAACGCAGTCTCGGCTGTACTGTGGTAATCAGAGTGAGACAAACATGAAGAGACACGTTCTTGAAAACAGAAATAACACACCTTTTTTTTGCAACCTTTCCCTCAGATGTGCGAACTACAAGGAGCAGAGCGTTTGTCAACCAAGTAGCTCCCTCTTCTGACAGAGATAGAAACTGTAAAGGTATTTTCCAACAAGAACTCCATGTACAGACTTCTCATCTTCAAGTTCTCCTGGGTTTATGAGTATTAATTTTTTTGTTTGTTTCCCTCTCTTCAACGTCCAGGAAAGATCAAAAACACTGTACGACCTGCCAGCCATCAGTCTAATCCTGTAAGCTTCACACTCTTCTTCTTCTTCTTTGGGCTTTTCCCTTTAGGGGTTGCCACAGTGAATCACTGTCCTCCTGCCTGGCACTTCAAGACTCATCATCCTTCTACCAATATATTCCCCCTCTCTCCTCTGGACATGTCCAAACCATCTCGGCCTGACCTCTCTGACCTTATCTCCAAAACCTCTAACATGTGCTGTCCCTCTGACGTACTCGTTCCTAATCCTATCCATCCTGGTCACTCCCAAAGAGAACCTCAGCATCTTCATCTCTGCTCCCTCCAGCTCTGCCTCCTGTCTTTTCCTCAGTGCCACTGTCTCTAGTCCGTACAACATGACTGGTCTCACCACAGTTTTATACCTTTCCTTTCATTTTAGCTGAAACTCTTCTATCACACATCACACCTGACACTTTCCACCACCCGTTCTATCCTGCCTGCACACACTTCTTCACCTCTATTCCACACTCTCCATTGCTTTGGACTGTCGACCATAAGTACTTAAAAAAGTACTTTTCTCCACACAAAGCAACTAAAACATTCTTTTCACAGTAACTTCTCATTCAAGCGTTTTTTTTTCCCCAAAACTATGTAGGAGCCGCTGTTGGAGTCTGAGTTGCATAAACCAGATCAGAAGCCTTATCCTGCTGAGACAACTTCCTGTTCTGAGGAGGAGAATGTGGTGGTGGAGCCGGCTGTAGCAGGCTCAGGTCTTGACAAGGGTCCTGTTCAACCTTCATTCGCCCCTGAGGATTTTGTCTTCCACGCTCCCACTGGTTTGTCATCCTTCAAGTTTGAGCCTCTCAGCCCTCGTTCAGCTAATGCCTTTCTGACACCAAGGTCAGTCTGAGGTTTTTTTTTTCCCTTTAATTTAATGGTGAGAATCTTGTATAATGATGCTGAACAACTAATGGAGGCATTTTTTTCTTACCCTCAATAATTATTTGTTTAATTTCATGCTATGACTCTCTATACGCAGCCCCAGCTTTAATCTTCCTCCTGTTTTCAATGATGAACCGCAAGATGAGCCAAGCAAACCTTCACCCTCAAAGTCCCCTTGCCACTCTCCTCAGCATACATCCCCCACAGTGGACGTCCCGCCTCCGGGCAGCCCCCTGGAATCGAATCACGACGTACCATACTTCAGGTAACTTGTGTTTTAATATAGATTAGATATACCTTTATTTCTACCACTTGGGGAAATTCCAGGTTACAGCAGCAGAATAATGGATTACAGATTCTCATAAATATAAAAGAAAAGGACAGTAGTGCAACAAGATTCAAGAAAAAGTAGAGTAGGTCACTGTTATGTCAGTTTCGGTCATGACACCTGAGAGCTGCAGGAAAGAACAACCTGCGATACCTCCTCCACACACTTGAGTGTCTCAGTCTGTCACTAGTGGAACTCCTCCCCACCTCCTCAACAGGCTCCAAAGGGCATCCCACGACAGAGCTGGCCTTCTTTATCAGTTTGTCCAGCTTCTTCCTATGAGAAGCAGTGATGCTGCCGCTCCAGCAGGCTACGCCATAGAATGTAGCAGTTGCCACAACAGAGTTGTAGAAGGACCTCAGGAGTCCCCCCCCACCCCTCCATGGGACCTCAGCCTCCTTAGCAGATTCAGTCTGCTCTGCCCTTTTTTGTAGAGGACATTGGTATTCTGAGTCCAGTCCAATTCATTGTTGAGGTGAACACCCAGGTACTTATTAGATGTCACCATTTCTATGTCCCTTCCCTGGATGTTCACTGGTGATGTGGGGGCGCCGACGAAGGTCCACAACCAGCTCCTTAGTCTTACTGGCATTGATCAGGAGGTGGTCTCTATTTCCTGACCGTCCTACAGAAATATCTAGACGGTCAATGATAATGATTTTCTTTCGGCTTTTTCCCTTTTGGGGTCGCCACAGCGAATCCAATTCGCTTATTTGATTTGGCAGGAGTTTTTACGCCGGGTGCCCTTCCTGACGCAACCCACTGAACGCTCTTACCGGGGATCGAACCCGGTATCCACTATGCACCAGCCCGGTGCCTCACTCAAGTATTTATTCAACAAAAGGATTAGTTTACAAACCAAACCCATAACTCATCTACTGTAAATGGTTGAATATTTAAATCTCTTTAAGGATAAGTATTACAATGAGGATAAAGTGAAATGACTTATTTATCTAAGTTGTCTTGATGTTTACTTTTCATTTATTAGATCACAAATCATTAATGAGACAAACAGACTCACGAGCCTGTGTGTTGAGTGGGAGTCTAAAGTTGAAGAAGAGTCCATCCCAGAAGAGAGTGAGTGTTCACAGTTTCTTGCCGTCAGAGTGACACACAGATATTGAGCAGTGACAGTCTTTGGCAGCAACTGTAATTCCTGCTCATCTTGCTGTGTGTGTTCAGTGAGAGACCGTATGCGTACAGCGGTTGGCCAGGCAAGGCTGCTGATGAAAGAACGTTTTAACCAATTCAGTGGTCTGGTGGACGACTGTGAGTTCGGCAGAGGGGAGAAGGTCACCACCTGCACTGACCTGCAGGGATTCTGGGACATGGTTTACTTCCAGGTCTGCATCTCACACAAGGGAATATCTCCATTCAGGCCATTGAAAGTACAATAGAAGAACAATGATGCATTTGTTTTAGGTTTTTTCTCATTTTTCCATCTTCCAGGTAGAGGATGTTGACAAGAAGTTTGGTGCCCTCAAACTAGCTGAAGCTCAAGGCTGGGTAGAGGAGCAGAAGCCCCCACCACGACAGAAGAAAGCGGTTAAGGTGCGTTTTCCTTATGAGAACTTGATTTGATTAAGACTATTACTTCGTGCATTTTTTTCAACAAAGCAACATGTTTTTACTATGAATGTGAAAGCTCTACCGGTGTGTTGAGTTTATGAGCTCCAGTGGCACATTTCCATGAAACCATGTTAAGAAAGCACCTGTCCTTTTGGTTCTTCCAACAGAAACCGTCAGCCGCACCTGTTAAGCCGACAGGAAACAAAGCGGCAGCCAGGTCTCGTCTTGCTGCAGTGAAAGCTGCCATGAAGGCCAGACAGCAGGCCGCCGAGTCAGAGAAAGCAGCCAAGGCTGATGGTACCACTCAAGAGTCATGCCTGGGCTCCCAGGAGCCCCAACCAGAGGCCCAGCGTCTGGACACCGTGATCTTTGATGGAGGCTTCTTCCAGGTCGAGAGCCCAGCCACAACTCCAGGTAAAGAACAACTGTCTGAGGACAGAGCTCAGTCCCCGGGTGTTTTACAGTTTGTCCTTTTAGTGTCTGGTTGATCATAACTTCAGTGTTCTTTCTTTGTTGCTTCAGGGATAATGCTAATAAAAATGTCTAGTCTTCAATGTGAGAAAGAATTTTCTAGAAAAATTATTAAAGTTCACCCTTGCTTTTAAATGTGTTTATGGTGACAAAATGGTTAATATAATTAATCTATAGACATTTAACAATGAATAATATAAAGCAGGTAAGAGTTTATCAGCATCAACGTAACCAATGAGAGTGTGTAGGGTGTTGTGTCATTTAAAAAAAAGAGCAACTTGTAGAAGTATTTTTTAAAATACTTTCCATTCATATTTCTTTGATCTAATGACAGTAAGAGCAAGTTAAAAGTGAAATCTGAATCTGGAACAGTGCATTTAATGGGTTAAAGGCTAGTAAGCTGCTGTCTCATGTAAGACAATAAGTGAGGAAAATCACAATCATGCTGTAAAAGCCCTGAGTCCGTGTGTGCTGTCTGTCAATGTGGTTCTGTAGTCACAGTAGGAGCACCACGGAAGGATTTAACTCATGTCCTCGAGAAAACGTCTGGATGTGAAATGGCCATTCTTAGGGGTACAAAATGAAAGACCTCTGGAGGATGTGGACTTAGCAGTCTGTACCGATGTCTCTGCAGGTTCAGTGAGGAGGTCCAGTCGCCTGAGTGCTGTTGCACGGTCTCAGCCGTCTTCAAACCACGTCACTCCAAGGAGAGTGACTCGGCGATCCCTTGCAATGGCTCAAACCCCTGTTCTTCAAACGCTTGCCTCGCCCGCTCAGCCCACATTAACACCCACCCACCACTGTGGTACCCTCAACAAAACCCCGGCACAGGCAACGCCATCTCAACATGTCACTCCTCACCTGCCCGGGAGCAGAAGTGAAGCTGTAAACGTCTCCCTGTGCTTCTCACCGGTCAAAGAAGACACAGAACCAGACTCCACACAGTACACATCTGTCCATGAGATGTGTTTGATGCTCGGACAATCACTGCCATCCATCGCTGTGGTTGAATACTCAAACAAACCAGCTGACAGTGATGATGCCGGTCTGCCTCTGTCTCCGTGTCAAGCACCACCTCCTGTCCCTTCAGTAGCCATGAGTTTCACACTATCACCATGTGGAACTCCACAGCAGTCTCAGCTGTCTTCTCCTGCTGTAAAAACCCTCACAAAGGTCCCAGATTCCACTGTGAATAGTCCAGACTGTTCAGTGACCGAGGTACGTGCTTGTCAGTCCTCATTTCTCTGCTCTGCATTAGTGTACTTGGTATTTGTGTAACCGTTAATGAACAACCGTTTCGTTTCCAGGACTTGCCTGGTTTGGATTTCGAGCGATACTTTCAGTCTTCACAGAGATCCAGCCTGTCACCGAGGGACATGGTTGCCATAGAGTCACCATCACCTATGGAGCTGGATGTAGAAATGGAGACTCCCGGAGGTCAATGTGAGGATCTCCATACTCTGCAAGAAGCAGGTATGGTTGACATTGACACACTGTGAACATGAGGGGTCGACCAATAATCAGCCTGATTATGGGATCTGTTATCCTCATGCTGTCTCCATGTTGGTGCTGTTGAATTGCAATTGGTAATTAAGACTCAAATTTTAGATTTACAAGTTTCATGTATTTTTAATTGGATAAAACATCAGAGCTATTTTTGTTTTATTTGTGAACTTTGAGTTAAACACACAGTCTTCTGTCGAAATGTACAGTCTCATTAAGTGGCGGATAAACCTCATTGGAAGTGTTTGATATAATGGAAGTACACAATTCAAGAAATTTAAGATACGTACAGTTGAGAAGTTAAGGTTATTGGTCGAACCCATCTGAACAAATGTTTATTAAAGTTGGCATTTGGTTGAAGGGAGCACAAATATGTAATGAACCACACTGCAGTAATCACACCTGAACACTGCAACTTCTAGAGGTGATGTTTATTGGCTCTACGAAAAGGTTTTCTTGACGTGTTTATGTCAAACTGATGTTACATGTTTTATTCACCTTGTGCACTGTTGTTTTACTCACTATTGTCACCTACATCCCAGCACCACCCACGGTCCCAGCACTGTTAACTCCTCAGTCACCACAGGTTAAACTTTTTTTTTTTTCTATCACTACTTTTTTATTTTTATATATCCATTCATACATACCATTTAATTCTGCTTATTACTATGGTTGTAACATTTGTCATTTCTTCAGGTCCTGACAGCAGAATCTGCTCTGCGTCTCTTCACCTCGGACCTGACGGACCGGATCAGAGAGTCTGTTTGTCCGAGTGACCTGATGGTCTTCACTCCTCCTAAACTGTAGCAAGGAGTTAATCTTTAAAAAGAAAAAAAGAAAGATTTTAGATTTTATGACTTTGACTCTAGTGGGGAAAAAAATGCTTATGTTTGATTTTCACATTTTTAAACTGATGAAAATTTTTCTTTGACAAGGAATTCTAAATAAAGATCAGGTTGCAACAAACAACTGCCAGATACTCTTTTTTTCAATTATGTTATCCAAAAAGACTTGAGCTTTTCACCATTTTATACTGTGCAATTTAAGTTCATTAGACTGTTAGACATGTTTATAAAGATTCGTCTGCTGCTTCTGTCTTCATCTGTACCTGTATCTGTTACTTTCCACGTGATCTATTCACTTGGTACAACAACACACCCTGCAGCCTTTCATATTTACTGCACAACGATGTGAAAAACACATTTAGTGAAGTCTGGGAGGTTAAACTGGTGGGATGTGTTTTTATTGCCCCCTGGTGGTCAGAAGGATATCGGCGACATTTATTTAAAACCATGTTTTATGGTTTCATGTTTTTCAACGGTTGGATTTTATCTGATGCAAGTGTTTCCCACTAATTATAGAACACAATTATAATTTGTAAATATAAACACATTCATTATTTTAATCATTTGGAACAAAGGACACTCGTTGCTCTATAATGGAAAACCAATCTTTCTGTTCTTTTCAGTTTATGTGACTTGAACTGTTGAATAGTTCCATAAATATACTGTAGATCTCAAAGTATTAATTTACAAAGAACAATTAAGTTTTTTGTTGAAGATGTGTTTTTTTTGTACTTCTGTCAGTTACAGATGTGTTGTTTGTGTGATTTCTAAGCTCAGTTGTTAGTGCATAGAGTGTGTTATACCTGGCTTTGTGTTGGGCTTCTGCCACAACGATGCCTCTTGGAGCCTCTTGTTGTCCTCTATGGTCCGCTTTGCTAACTGGTGACGGTCAAATGTGGCAAAAAGAAAGTTGAAGAAGTGATGGATCTTCCTGGTGTGGAGATGGCCCATTTTGGGAACAGCTCTGGTTTTCGGACGTTCATCTCCATCCTCTCCTTCATGTTCTTAACAACATGTCAAGATATTAGTGATCACATTGTGACTAACAAAATGGCAAAGGTGTGATGCTTTTCTCTTAAGAAATACTATTTAAAATGTGTAAATCTTGAGCATTATTATTGCCTTTTGTATGCCATGTTACATTTCAATGTGATTTAATAGACTTAATGTAGTCTATGTTTTTCTTAACACTGCTTACATAACGTATGAATCTTTCGCACTTCGAAATCCATTAGACAAATCTTCCACCTCTTGAGAAAATCATGCCCAACATTCAGTATTTACTGAGTTGTCCACCAAGAAAACACAGCAACTGAGATAAACACACCATTGGACAACAGCCAATTACAGGTAAAAGTTCTTTTTTGGCTAAATTTAATAATGGATATGATATAATGGAATAAAAGTTAAATTAGAGATCATTGTGGATACTGGCTCTTGTAAAGATGTTGTACTATTATAGGATGTAAGTATAATTGTTTCTCTTTAAATTAGATGTAGTTGTAGCTGTCAAAGCAGTTCAGTAACAACGTACATATTTCTGAAATTTAATACGACAGACGTATAAATTAGTGTTAAATCTTTGTTAAGAGTTAGAAATGGTAAAGTATAAACCCACCAGAAGGCTCAACCTCGTCCACAACCTCCAGACGACCAATGTCAGTAGTTGATAACCTTGCCTGGAATAACATAGAATACACTGGGATTTAATGAAGAATATAAAAACCAGTGTCACCATTATTGTGTGTTTGTTTTGAAGCAACATCTACTAATCTACTCGAGCTGTTGTTTTTAAAAAAAAGTTTATGGAGGTTTGAACAGTTTTTAGCATCTGTGAGGAGCTTTTTAAAGCCTGTCTAGTTTGCAGACTGTATTAAATCGGGTAATTAACCTCATTGGGGCACTTTGTCTCAGCACAGCCCAGGAGAGCCTCGAAAAACTCCAGGAATGTAATCTGCAGCAAAGGAGATATTGGATATTCAGGAGATGTTTGTATTAGCGATGATAGATAGATAGATAGATAGATAGATAGATAGATAGATAGATAGATAGATAGATAGATAGATAGATAGATAG
>JAPTHA010000012.1:5410508-5428687 GCA_029814585.1 Gymnapogon annona | reverse complement strand
TAGACCACATTGGACCTTACAGACCCTGTAGACCACATTGGACCTCACAGACCCTGTAGACCACATTGGACCTTACACAACCCATAAACCGCATTGGACCTCGCAGACACATTCGACCTGAGATTGGTTACTCACTGTCTTCATTGGAACTATTGTTGTCACTCTTTTGTCATATATGCAGAAATGACCAAAACTAGTCACTCGCTCCATAAAGGGTTAGTATTTGTAATGTGTTCAAGAAAAGCAAGAAAAAAGCAGGAGATTTTCGTCATGAGCTCATACAGATACTGAATGTTTTGTGGGCAATGAATCCAGCACAACATGCTCTCATTCTCTAAGAGATTTAATCAGAGGTTTAATCATTTATGGATAAACTGTGTTGTGTCTGTTCTAGTTTTCATTTAGCATCAGTGACTATAAAAAACACAGATGTGAATGTGTAGAAAGTTTTAAACGTGGAGAAGTTGAACCAAAACACACATAAAACACAGAAATTTCCCTACGGGGATAAATCAAGTATTGATTGATTGGACCTGTTTTAATCCATTTGTTTATCAGGGAATTACAATCAGTTGATGTATCATTGACTTGAAGATATGCCATATCTTATTTAACCCATAAAGATCCCGCACTACTATTGTGGCAGTTCCAAAATGATTTATTTTCTTTCTGATCAACTTTTCTCAAGTGATTTATCACCATTTATTACAATACCATTCTCTTTATTTACAATTTTTTCAATGTAAATTATGTATTCTCCTATATTTAATTCACAATATTTATGTTAGATGTTCTTTAAAACTCAGACTTAATTCAAAACAAAGAAAACTGAGGAAAAAAAGAAACTTTTTTCAGCAAATATATCAGTAAATTAATGTAAACACAAACTATTGTCATCGATTCAACTCCATGGGTTTCACTGATAAATCAATGTTGTAGATGATGACAGTGTTTCCATGGTAACTACAGAGCCACTGAACATCCAAAATGTCACAGTTCTATCTTGCTGTGGTTTGGGCCACTTCCTCTCCCTCAAGGGATGACCCAATTATTTGATTTGGTCCACTTGTTCCACACTGCGTGGCTGCTCTGCATCAGCCATCAGTGGGTGATTAAGGTTGCTGGTGTGGACGTCGAACCGTGGGCTCGTCGGTTCTGTTTAGTTGAGTTGAGTTGAGTTGGAGGTCTGTCCTGTTCAATTCCTGTTGACCTTTTTTTTAAACATCCATGTGAACTTTGGTTTGGACTCTGGTGGCCATGTCTCAGGTTTTTGTCTTTCTGTTCATTTTCTGTGCTGTTCACTGTAGCTCTGTTCTGTTAAAATTAAATTCCTGTTCTGTTCCTATGGACCTTTTTGTTACCCTTTTGTCTGAACAACCATGTAGACTTCGATTTGGACTCTGGTGGCCATGTCTAAGGTTTTTGTGTTTCTGTTCCTTGTGCTTACTGTTTTAGTTATATCACGTGTTTGTTTTTGGTTAATAAATGTTCTATGTGCCTATTCAGATCCGTGCATTGGAGCTCATTAATTTGTCCATCCTACACAAATGGGTCTTTTCTGATGTAAACTGTATTTTAGCTCAGTTGCAGACAAGTATTGATCAGTTAGTGGATTGACTGGTATTCCACAGTTTAGATCAGTGGATGGTTTTGCTGGATGTTTGGGTCTTTATGGGTTAAAAAGGCGTATATTATTTTCAAATTTGTCAAACCCCAGTTTTCCTGTTTATCTCTAATCCATTTCTATGTCAAATCACTTTCCGGACGGTGACCAACATTCAAGACAACTCCATCATAAACACAACCCACTTGTTCATGTGACAAACTCATACGTCACTCCACATTTGAGTGCATTGTGGGAATGGCCACCAAGTGAACTTGGTTTTTCACGTATTCGGCAAGAACACCACAACTACAACATTAAAATGATCCAGTCCACTAGTGTTGTTTTAGAGAATGAGTGTGAAATTTCTGCACATTGTGACAAATTTTCCAAAAAGTTGTTCACCTTGAAGTAAGTGATTCAGCACAGACAGAATAATGGATCAGTGAAAGTCAGTATATCACGGGGCTTTTACACATAAACAAAAACTGTGATGAAAGTAATTTGCTGATTTAAAGAAGCCAAAGAAAAAAAGGATGACAGAGGAGTAAGTGGATGCTGAAATTAGCTTTTTTTTCAATGCATTATATCCCATTGCATCACATTGTGTTGCCTGATTTTGTTTTCGTTTCCTTCATAAACTGATGCCAAAAAGGCCCAAAGTGGTGATAAAATACACAGTGTCATTGTTTGCATTAGTTTGTGCAATTATTCTCTTTTTTTTACTTCAAAGTTTATAAAACCATTTTAAAGGATTTCCCTCTGAGCTGGATGGATTAACCAAACCAACATATGTCATTACATTGTTTTTTATGCTTTTAGTTGAAGTTATAAGACATCAATTGATTATTGTGACTATAACACATCCATATAAATGAAGAGATTCTTCTGGCTTTTGTGTCGGTCACATGACTTTTCCAAATGGTGCTCTGGTCTCACTGGTCCAGCGGCTCCTCTCAGCTCTTTCCCATCGTTCTCAGTCCAAATCCTTAGCTGCTGCCACATTCCCACGATAAACAAGGGTGGATATTGTTGTCCTGGATGATAAAGTAGCTTGACCAGTGGGCTACACCCATATTTTCTGATAGCGTACCTGTAACAGCATCATTTTACAGTCACGTTACAGCCAGTACACATGACCTGGATAATACTGATAACAAAACAGACTCGGCGCTGGAAGAAGAACGTATGATACCAGGGCAGAAGAGTATAAGCATGTCAAAGACACTGAATTAAAGTATGAAAAGTCAGAGTACTGTGCAGTTAAATCATTCTTGACAGTACATTATTATGACGTTTTTGATTCATTTTACAGCTATATTCACCCATCTTTCTGTTGTACATGTTTAAGGTGGAGATCATTTGCTTTACATGTTGCGGTTTAATGCACAGCCCTCCACGATATTCTGTATACCATCATCATATGTTTGTTGTGTTGTCGTCTCATGAGCCGTGTCTCCAAAGAGTAAATTTTTCATGAGCTCCAAACAACAGGCCTGTTATTCAGGTTTGAGACTAATCCAACAGGGTTTTAAAGAGTTTATTTTGTTTTAGAAGAGGAAGAATTTCCTCCGCACACAAAGTAACAATTAATCCTTCAGTTTATTACAGATACGCCAAATCAACACATTAGGATAAATATGGTTTCACTTAACAGGAAAAGCATGAGAATTCTAAAAAACAAAAAAACCTAAAGCTATGACTAGTGTAGTGTAAAAAGTGGAAATAAGTTCAATTCTATCTCTTGTATGACTGGATCACAGTCATACAAGATTACAATCATAACAGCAGTAAAAAATAAAATAGAGTGCAAAATAGAGTCTCCAGCACAATTACAACTGTGATTCAAACATCCACCATGAGAATTGACCGTCCTGACTTCCAGGGGGAAACTGTCCCACAGCCTGGGATCAGGATATGTAAATGCACAGACTCCATGTGTCCTTATTCTTCAGCAGGGGTGTCACATGTATGGTCTGCGGACCCAATCTGGTCCGCCAAAGGGTCTAATTGGGCCCATGAGATGAATTTGTATATTGATAAAATTTGACCAAACATATCATGACGACCTGTACTAATTAAGTCGTAGGAGAGACATATCTGATTGAAATTTTCATGAACCGATACGCTGCACAACTGTGAGAAGACAGTTTTATTCAACATTCAAACCGGCACAGGCTCTATAGCAGCAGAACAGACCGTTCAGTCAGGGTCCTGAACTGAAAAATCCCTTCTTCCCACTTAACTCTTCTCAACACACGAGCTGTTTAACAGTCTAACACCGAAATCTTTACACTAAATCTGTCTTTTGGAATGCCCACTTTATAATTTCATGTATGTATGTACTTGTTATTGCATCTTTTTCACCCCTGTTTTATGCAATTTTGTTTGAATCTCATTTTATTTCTTGTATAGTTGTACTCTTTATTTCTGTTCTCTACTGCCTCTGTTTATAGAATTCTGTTGAAATTTATGTCATTTCTTGTACTTTTTATCTTGTGGAACTTGTATTAATTAGGGTGTCACCCCTGGCTTAAACCTTTTGATGCAGTCTTGTTGAAATTTCATTTTATTGCTTGTACTTTTATCTTAACTTTTATTAATTACTGTGTAATCATATATTAATGTGTTTATTAACATTTTCAATAATTATTAACACCTAATAATTAAAATTTTAACTGATGTGAGGTACTTTGCGATACAATTGTTGTATGAAAGGTGCTATATAAGTAACATTTTATTTTTTATTATTATTATTTTAATGCTCATTTTAGTAGTTATAACAACGCGCACGATCACATGACCCTGAACTAAATCAACACGGGTCATGCAACTCAACACAATCTGTCCCCATAACAAACTTATAACAGCTCGCTACAATATTAACAATCAATGGTTTTCAAATCATTTTCCTTCAGGTTTCACATACAGCGCAATCTCATGTGAAGTGGGTCAGAGCAGTAAAACAAACAATCAAAAATATCTCATAATAATATGATAGAAATAATGACAACAAAAGAGTGACATTCTAGAAAAAAATGCATTTACACAATGTCTTTTTACACAAAATGTAAATAAACTGAATAAATACGAACAAATGTTCTTAAGAGGAGTGAGTGTATTTTTTAATAATATTCTGCTTGTTACTAAATGTTGTGTGTCTTTGTGGAACTGTTGTCATCTGTAAGTTGTAATGCACACGTGTAAATCATAAACCAAGGCATAATATTGTCAAAGGTGTTAATGTTTTCTACATTTTAAGGCAAACTGTGTAGATATCCACACTTTAATGATATAATTTTAAATTTTTCATGGTTATTATTGTACTGGTCCAGTTCACTTGTTATCATTTGTTCTGAATTGAATTGAATATACCTTTATTCCTCCCGCGAGGGGAAATTTCACACACAGCAGCATAAAAGAACAGAAAAAAAGCATAGAGCAGAACAGATACACAACAAATGTAATTCTTGCACAACATGGACCACATAGACAGTATAGACGATTGAAGTCTCGGAGATGATAATGATAACGAGGGGCTGTGAATGCATCATCCGGAGCAGAAACGAAGTGAATGTCCACGCAGCCACCGTTAGCGCTTTCAGCTGCTAACAGAAGAGTTCAAACGTAAGGCCTTATAGCTGAGGAGGAAGAAGAGGCTTTTTAATTGAACCCAGTGACAGGTAATGCACTGACATTACAACCATGGGGACATGGAAGTATGTTTATGAGTAACGTCTGACTCCACTGCTTTACAGAGGAAAACACTTTCAGAATAAAAGTTGAGACATTTTACCACGTGCGAGTCCCTAAAGAAAAAGTCAAAATGCTGGTTGGCTGACATTTCCAAGATACAGTTAGTAGAGCGGGCCATCTGTAAGTTGGAGGGTTGCCGGTTCAAGTCCGGCCTCAGACTGTCCATGTGTCGAAGTGTCCTTGAGCAAAGACACTGCTCCCAGTGTGAGCCTGGCAGCACCTTTGAATGGCAGCAGCGACCCACCGGAAAAGTTTGATTATGATCCTATGTGTCTAATCACACAGTTCTACTGAAATAAGACACATAGTACATTGTAGACACATGCTGAAACTTTTCCATTCCAGGTCTAAATATGAAATTCGAGAATTAACGAGAGAATGGGTTTTACTATAAAGGAATATTAGTCAGAGCTACAGATGTATTTCAAAACATCGTCTGTACATTATAACGCATTGACTCAGATATCCAGAGGAATATTTATAAATCAGCTGTTTAAAGTGAATATGTGAAATAACAATTTACCATGTACCTTGAAAGCATCAACACACCGGCACTTCTGTCAATAATTAATGAAATAATATTTCACGCATTTAAAATTACAATTAAAGAAATTAAAGAAATATATAGTATGTAGAAAATCGAGCTCAATGAAGTTACCATATTTGGTTCCTTACTTATAACCGGCAGAAAAAAAATGTCACTGTGTCAATTACATTTACTCACGTTACTGCAATTGAGTAGTGTTTTTAACTTAGAATTTTTATTTAGTCTTTGAAATATGTCATTTTATATTGTATATTATATATATATATATATATTATATATATTTATATTGTCATTGTGAGACAAGTATTTCACTCTGTTATATTAGAAAATACTTTGTAAAAAATGAAATGCAGGGAAAAAAGCCATCAACCTAAATTCAAAGGAAATGCACAAACATCCGTTGAAGTCATTAGATGATGACAGGTGCTATTACCAAGCAAGAGACAGAGGTCATGGAGGCAAGCAGAGACATGGAATTCATCGAATGCAAGAGATGATTCAGAAAAAGAAGGAGATCCTTGGCCTTATCTCAGCTGGCACTTTGTATTCAGATGCAAATGAGGCCATAACTTCATCACCCAATGCAATAAGTTCCTGCCATGCCAGACATGCAGCGTGGTCAGCTGTCAATCAATCAATCAATCAATACATTTTTATTGTCAATTCACCATATAACATACAGAGAATCGAAAATTGCGTTTCCCTCTGGCCATGCAGTGCAAAAAGTGTAAAATATAAACATAAAACGTGTCTAAGCAGTAAAGTGCAGTAGTCGTAGTAACATAATAATATACCTATCTATATGTGCAGTGATCAGCAGTATAAAGTGCAGTTGGAGGTGCATTGACGTGCAAAAACAGTAAACAGTAAAAAACAGTCGCAGCTGTGTTGTTCCTGATGTCCTGGAGACCTGAGATAGTTATGGAGAGATGGGGAGTGGGCGAAGGGTAGGGTAAGAGTTCAGGCTGAACTCAGGTAAGAGTTCAGCCTCCTGACAGCCTGGTGGAAAAAGCTGTTGGACAGTGTGGTGGAGTGGGACTGGAGACTCCGGTACCTTCTCCCTGAGGGCAGGAGGCTGAAAAGGCTGTGTGACGGGTGGCTTGGGTCGCCCGCAATACTGGATGCTCTGTGGGTGAGGCGGGTGTTGAAAATGTCCAGGAGGGAGGGGAGGGAGGCACCAATGATCCTCCCAGCCGCATTCACTGTCCGCTGCAGGGCTTTCCAGTTCTGCCTGGTGCAGCCTCCATACCACACAGTGATGCAGCTGGTCAGGACGCTCTCTATGGTGCCTCTGTAGGTCATGATGGGTGGGGGGGCTGTCAATACTGCCACATCAAATCCACGGAAGCATGTGGCGGTAAATAGAATATTTGCATATCCTGTGTATCCCAAACATTGTATATATTGTTTAGTTAAAAGCTTCTTCTGTTAAGAATGAATCCATTCACGTTTATGAAATGGTTTGAATGATTTATCATAGATTAGATCCAGTTGTTAGCTGTAGCCTCGACCATGAGCTCGGCTTTATGTCCTACTTATTATTGCAGTTTTGCACCCATATTATTAACCTCTAAACTGTAGTTTTGGATATCAAAATAAAATTTAAGGTACTATGGTAAATGATAAATAAATGGGGATGACTACAGGATGTTTACATCAAAGAGAATGAGGTTGTGCGTGCATGACGGTTTGGAGTATGTGCTGTAATAAATTACTATGGAAGTACAGATGATTGCCTCTGTCATGTGTAGGACATTGTGCACAGAGGGGGATGTCTAGTCAGAAAGCAGCGGCGTAAGATGGGCATGACCACCCATTCTTGGTTGGATATCCCTCCTATCAGTAACCCCTGGGAGACTTTAGATTGGTTATGTTCGGTGTCAATCAAAAGGTATCAGTCTGTCAGTCTTGTCTGGTATCACCAACAGAAAAACCAAATTAGAGATGATAGAGGATATGTATAAGGAGAATGGAAAAAAGCACCAACATGAACCAGTACTCAGATGGTATAGTATTCTGTGGCACAGGGCACTTTATTTAATGTCTTATTTCAACAGTGAGTGTCTTCATTTGTAAATTAAGACAGTTGATAGGATTTATACATTTTCACTGTCTTGGATACTTTGTTTGGTTATTTATTTATTTTTTGTTGTGTTTGAGTTGGATTATTAAGAATTTGGAATTTTGTTGATTTTAAATGTTGATTAAAAAGTATTTCTGGATTGCCTTGTTTTTATTATAATATTTTATTCAGATTTTTTATTACAAAATATTACTGTTACATTCATACACTACAACACAACACCCCTGACCCATAAGAGACAACAAATACGAAGCAAAAACTTAGGAGGTTCCACGGAGATCCTGACCCCTGATGCACATTCAGTTGAATTGGAAGGAGCAAGCTCTGAGACCCACACAACTGTACTATCCTCCAGCACACTCTCAGGTAAAGCCAATGAGTCACGCTCATCTTGCTCAGAGAGGGACTGATCACTGACCCCAGTGGCTAAGTTGCCGCCATAAGAACCTTCACCTGCAGAATCAAGAACCACAGGCAAGAAATTAAAAAGCACAATCAAATTCCCGTGAACCACTTATTCCTGTCCATTTTGATAAGAGACTTTATCATCTGTGGCCACCTTTGCTTGGTTTTTGATGGAAGAGCCCTCATCATGTTACCAAGCATACGATTCAATCTCTTCACACTACCATTACCCATTCAGTGGTATGGAGTTGTGCGTGACTTGACAACACCGGCAAGATGACACATTTCAGCTATCAAGCTGCTTCCAAAGTTAGCACCGATCCGAATGTAGCCATTGCAGAAAGCAATGGATGGAGAGAAAGTTGTGCCACTGGTTAGGAGAGAGATAGGCTTATCCCAGCTTTGTGAAACGGTCACAAATTTGAGAGGCCTAGAAGTTGTGATGCTTTGTAGCGGTGCTTTCGCTTCTGGCTTGGACGACTTGCTGCAGACGCAGCAACGGCAGCATGAACATAATCCGTCACACGTTTCCCCATGCCTATCCAGAAAAGGCTCTGCCTGGTCAGATATAAAGTCTGTTGCTGCCCTTGATGCCCTGCCTTATCATGCATGACCTTATGAAATTTTCTCTCAGTGTACTTGGTACAACAGATAGGTTCTTTGCTTTGTGATGATATTCTTGGAAATATGATATAAATCTCCAACAACGGAGACCAGTTTACCCCAGTGTCTCAGGAGCCTCAACGTCTCAGTTGACTTGTGCAGGTTCTCACCTTGATGGTTGCCTTTTCCGGTCAAGAAAGTGCAAAACCCGACACAGACAAGGGTCAGCATGCTGTCTCTCGAACAGCTTATCTTTCTGGATAGGACAAAACTCAGACAGAGAAGGCTGGACTCGACTGGACTACCTGATACAAAAGAAAAGCTTGGGGTGGCACAGAATTAGCAACCAAGTGATCGAGAACAGCAAGAACCTCCTGCTCTGTAATAGATGACTCTCGAAGACTCTCCTTAACCTGGCAAAGCATAGCAGTTATCACATTCTCGCCTGATTTCTGAGCACAGTCTGGGGTGTCACAAGACCAAGGGAAGGCATCCTGCACGCAGTCTGGGTTCAAAGGGTTTTCCTCTTCTAAAAGACCACCATAAGGAATCCTGGTGAGGCGATTACACACCCTTGGCAGTATAATGGTTCGCTGCTTAGCGCATCCACTGCAACATTCTTAGTACCAGGAATGCAGTTCATGTCAAAGTTAAAAGGAGAAAGCTTTGACACTCATCTCTGCTCATGTGCATCCAGTTTTTGTTTCGTGAGGATGTAAGTGAGGGGGTTATCATGTGTCCACACTGTAAATGGGTGGCCTCTCAGCCAGTGACTGAATATATTGCAAACCACTCATTCCAGCTAAAAACTTAAGCCTGTGCTCTGCATATCGTAACTGCATGTGGTTCAAAGACTTACTAGAAAATGCTATCGGTTGAGCCACCCAACCCCTTAGTGGATGCATCAAGCGACATCAAAAATGGTTTCGTGAAGTCAGGATGTGCTTAGATGACACTAGCCAACAGTGCCTGCTTCAACTCGAGAAAACCTGATTCCATTGAGAAATCCAATCCTCAGAGCTAAGTATTCAGGAGGTAAGTGGTTTCTTTTTCTTACTACATCATGGCTTGTCTGGTCCAGAGGTCAGAGCAAAGAGAGGCTTACTGATACATGGGTAGCCCTCGATGAACTCCTGGTAGAAGCCAACCGCTCTGAGGAAAGACCTAATCTTAGTAGGACATCCACAGAAATACCTTCCCTACTCACAACGTGTCCCAAAAACTTTATAGAAGACTACATGAAAGGTCACAGGATGCTCAAGAAGTTATATTCACCAAAGATGGACAACATCATCATGAAGGTGGCAGGGCTGTAACACAGACCTTGTATCAACGTATTTTGTATTCATACGGCCCAAAAGGTGAAGTGAAGGCTGTGAACTTCTTGTCCTCCTCATGGACCTCAACGTTGTAGTTGTTAGAGGTCAAATCCATGGTTGAAAAGAAGGCATTCCCACCTAAAGCAGCCAAAGCATCCTCCTGGTGCAGGAGTGGGTGTGTGTCTGATCGTTCCAAGCATTCAACCACTGAAAATCATTGCACAAACTCAAATCACCATTATTTTCACACTAACACAAGCAGTGATGCGTATTCACTCATGGATTTTCTGATGTCACACTCCTCCATCTCGTCCAGAGTAATACACAGCTTTGCATAGTGTGATGGAGAGAGTCTGCGGTATGGCAGTTTGAAGGGCCTACAATCACTCAACTGGATACGATGCTCAAAGCCCTTGGTCTGACCACAATCAAGCCTGTGGCAAGAAAGGACTGACTCGAATCTGATCACCAAATCAATTAACTTACTCTTCCAAAATGGTGACAACTGATTTGAATCAACACCTGTGTTTGTATTCCCAGGTCATGCAAAGTTTTGCAGGTCGAACTCTTCTGAAGACAAAGAGAGTTGACTGTCAAGCTCTTTACACTCATGCTGTCAGAACAATGTAATCTTCTGGTTAAACTACATCTCACCTCCTCAGTTAGTTTATCAGAATCATACAAGTAGTGCTTCAAAGTGACTGGCTTAGAGGAAGGGTTGATGACCATACAGGGGCCCAACCGTCACCCCACAATGGTGTCACAATCACTATCACATTTCTTGGTGCAGTGCGAGATCTAGTAGGCCCCACAACCACTGTACTGCTTGCAGAGAGGCAGGCATGTGGGGGTATCACACCTCAAATCAGATATTCTTTCCTGGGTTATAAGGTCACTGCGTGTTTCAGTTTAACACACCCCACTTTGTCACAAATCTCAGGGCTGTTCCATTTCTCTACTGAAGACAACATTTGAAACAATGCACCTCCCTCACCACTGTCAGCCTCTGCGGAACAAAAACTATTCCAAAAATCTTCTGATGACTTCAGCACTCGAATGAGATGTTTAATAAAATTACTTCCCAGAATCAGGTCATCAACCTGGCCATCTCCAAGGAGAACGGGAACAGAGATATCACAGCCAATAACTTTCATCTGAACCTCACACACACCAGAGGGCCTTTTTCTCAGTCCACCACACCCAACCAAGACAACTGAAGTAGGAGAGATTGAATAAGGTGAGGTCGCCTGCCGAAGTAAAGGAAGCACACATGGATACCGTGTACACCCTGAATGGAAACATCAGTGTAGAGAAGGTTGTCCACAGGGGTCAGCCTTTATGTGTTTTGAAATATAACCTTTGAGCTGTCACCAGCCGAAGCACAAAACTGGGAATAAACAGACTCCACATCCTCATCCTGTGGGGACAAGTCAACAGGCTGCTCACTAGTCCCCTCTATATGTGGTCCCTCTAGTTTCCCTTCTGGAGGGACTCACCAGCTGGGTTGTCAGATCCCAAGTTAGCCTGACAAGACGTGGACTGAGCTCCATGCTATTGCAGAATACACATTGCGTTTGATTTCTGTCATGTGCAGCAGGTCTAGACTTTACAGGTTTAGTACGCTGAGACGAATCCTGTTTCACTAACTGCTCTAAAACAGCATATAACACCATATAATCAAGAGAACGACCATCAGGTCGTTCTCAGGATGAAACAGGAACAGAGCCTGAAGCACTCCTGGTGACCTGACCCATCTCATTTGAGGATCCTGAGATCCTCAAATCCTCACATCCTCAGAGAACGACCTGTACCAACAGACCCAGGCTGCTGGAGGCGTTTCATCCAATGATGATCATCTAGTTGCATGTGAACATTAGCAGCTGTCCATTCTTCTGCTGGTCTACACCTGAAAATCAGGGACTATTCAGGGTCAGAATAATGTGTGAGAATCATCACTGTCACCTCACGTGATGGATCCTAAACTGATTTACGTTGCCTCTGTAAGGCATCAATCGTTACATCAATTGCCTTATTTAGCCTGATCCAATAGTCAAAAGCAGACTCTCCATGTAGAGGTCGTGTCTCGTAGAAGTCTGTCAAAGGCATGTAGGAAGTCAGAGTCACTGAAACGCTGTCTGAGAATGTCAAAAACTGGTTGTGGACCCATCTTCAAGTTGACATTTGGTCTACCCCTCAGCCCAATTTTCACAACATCCTTTGCCCTTCCCTGCTAATGACCTCTTCTGCCTGCTCCCTTCTTACTGAGGAACAACTCGCCTACAGACACCTTATCTATATCATCACCTTTGAATGTTTGTGCTTCACAACAGTCATGATTAACAGTAATGTTGACCCGTGACGGAACCATTGTTATGGCACGACTAACATCAGCATCACATGAATGTACTGCTTTAAGGCAAGAGGCAATGTTTTCCCCAATAGTAGCCCCAATGTGTTTCACTAGATCACTCAGAACCTCAACAGATACGTTTTGACCACCATTTATAGTTTAAACATTCGCTGCATTGCAATGTGTCACTTCATCATAGACAATGCCTGGCTTTACTTTATCTGGGTGAGGTGTAGAAGTGACTGGTTTCACCCTACTTAACTACACCACTACTACACCATTACTACAGGCATTGCAGTGTAAAGCAGCACCCCTCTACCTCTGCCAGTAGCTGTAGCATTAGTTCCATCCATTGCAAAATCACAGTTTTTGCAAACAGTTTTGGACTGACTCTACAGTAGCTCCCAATAACTCAATAAAAATAAAACAAATAAGATTACTGTGCATCTATTTATCAACAGTAGTTTTCACTTTTCCACACTCACACTGAATCCAAAAATCGCCAATGAAGTCTCAATAGCGATAAAACTTGCTTTTTTTCCTTCTTTTTTTTTTTACGTTCACCGTTTCCACTGCCACGGAACGAATGTAGTTTATTTAGCCTAGCACAGAGGTAGGTCTCAGCACTGGCATCCAGCACACACACCTGGCACACACACGTAGAACCAATACAGGTCTCAGCTCCGGTGTATAACACTAAAAGAAAGAAAAGAGCACTAATTGATCAACTACTCATCAGATTAACCGATAAACGTGTTAAATACATGTATGAGTGTCCAGTGGGTTGTGTCAGGAAGGGCATCCGACATAAAAACTCCTGCCAAATCAAATATACAAATTGGATTCTCTGTGGCGACCCCGGAAGGGAAAAGGACGAAAGAAATCATCACTCAAAATAAAATAACAGTGAGTGAAGGGTGAATAACATTATAAACATTAAAAATTGGACAAAATAAATAAACAACACAACTCATAACCAGGAAAGAGGAAAAATACAGCGGCGCACACCCCAAATCACAAGGAGGGGTACCCTGACACACCTACCTCATTCCATACTCCACCCAGATCCCTTGACCCTCCCATACAGGCAATATCAAAAGAAAACAGTACGCATACAACAAAGACAAAAACATAACAAATATACATAAAAAATGGCAGTGGACATCACTGACATATATTTCTCTGCTACACATATCTGTAATGGGATCCAACATCATGCTTTGAGGAGAGACATTTGGGTCAACCCAGAGGCTGAAAAAGTAAAAAAAAAAAAAGGAAAGATGGCATTTTAGGGACAGGGGGGAGGAAAGGCAGAGCAAATCGAAAGAAGTAAGTAAAAAAAGTGAGTTGGCTCTTTTGCGAGTGTATCTGATTGGATTCAGGGTCCAGTTGACCTCTGACCTCACAGCTGGGCAAAAAAACGGGTTCCAAGGCACACACACACTTCCCTTTTCTTCTTCCATGCAGCAGCCACTGTGCAGATCACATGACTCTCCAGCCCAGCTACGCCAGGCCGCGTGATGCTTCTGCAGATGTGTGTGTGTGTGTGTGTGTGTGGGTGGGGGGGTTATAAAAGGAAGAAAAGAAGTTTTTAGCGAAAGATTGGAAGAGGAACAAGGGCTGGGGGTGACATAAAGAACAAGCAAAAGCGTCAGCAGACAGCGAGGAGGGGAGAGAGGGTCACAAAGCTAGCTTTGTTTCTGTGCTGGCTGCAGCATTAGCAGCTGCAAAAAAAAAAGGTCAGAGGGAGGGATAGTTGCACGATGGGATAGTGGAGTGAATGGACTGGCATAACATTTAAGGGATGTCTCTGTCACTTCACTACTCTGTTTAATATGGCTTTTTAGAATATGCATACACAACATAACTCAAGCTGTAGAGAGGAGAGGACCGACGTTACAGTAGAACTCTAGATAAAGCTGCCCGTGTGCGTCCGCTGATGTAACACTCTTTATAGCTGATATGCATTACAAAAGAGAAGCAAAGATGAAAGATTTTCGTGTTACGGCCCACATACGTCATATCCCATGATGCCTTTCTCTCTGGGCCCACCATTTGCAGCTGCATCGGTTATACAGCTATTTTCGGGACCTACAGGGTCACTGGGCCTCCATAAACTTGAGAGGAGTTCTTATGTATGTGTGTGTGTGTGTGTGTGTGTGTGTGTGTGTGTGTGTGTGTGTGTGTGTGTGTGTGTGTGTTTGTGCAGTACACTTACCTCTGGGGCATAAACTTCCAAAAGTCACATGTCCATGTAAACTGGCTGGTGTTACAAACCCGCACCATCTTTTTAGGTCCAGTGGCACCTTGAAGTGTTTTCCGTTTACCCATGAGGAGCTGGCTTCAAATTGGAACCAGAGGCAGGTTCAATGTCTGATTCTTAACCTATCGCAGCTGTGTCACACACACACAAATATCACAGGTCCACATGTACACACGTGTTGGCGAGTGGGCTCTGAACAGGGTTAAGAATCAGCAACTGTATTACACCGCAGCAAATGAGAAGCATAGATCTACAGGGTAAATGGCAACCATTTGTCCACATTTATCAATACTGCCATATGCGAACAACATTATGATGGGTTTAAAAGCTTGTCTGACACATGTTAAATGCTCTAAAGATTGTGTATTGTATCCCCACCAGCTGCTCGTTTTTGTAATGAATATTACAGATGTTTCCCCCATAGATTTATTTACGACATAATGATAAAGCCTACTGTGAATGTGCATTTTAACGTTTTGGTAAACAACTTCCAACGCGATAATAGTTGATGATTGTGCATTATCAAAACAAGGAATGTGTGCCGTTGAAGGATGCTTTAATGCCACAGGACATAACTTTGTTCCAACAGGTGCTCCATATATAATCCACAGAATGTGAAAGAGTCCAGGGGTGAAAACAACCCGACACTCCTGATAGTATCTGTATGAAATGTGTTTACACAGCATAGTGTTCAGAGGGCCTGGGCTGGTCAGGGGCTTAGCAGAAAACTGGTCTTGTTTTGGGATCGTTTTAATGAAGAGGGAAGGGATGCATTTCAAGCTGCAGGCGCTGGTTTGACAGTGCAGCCAAATCATCTGTCATCAGAGTTTAAATAGAAGGATGGGTGAGGACATCGAAGGCTTGCTCTCAGGTCACTTTCTAGCTTTTCTCCATTTCATTCAAGTTGCAGTTTTAAGATACTGTTTCGAGGGCAGAACTATGTTCTTTAAATGGGACAAGTTTTTACACAGAGCTTATACTTTTTAATTCGCCCCACCATCTTCATCTGAATCTTTATCTTGATCTACCTTTTATTTAACCAGGTAAGAACAAATGGTCTACATATTCAGCAGTCAGTAATTAAATCCTGAGCTTTTTCTAAAACAAAAGAGTTGAAGATTGGTAAGAATTTCTACCATAACAGTTCATTAAAATCTTAAAAAATAGATATGATGTGCCGATATATGATGTGCTTATGCAAAACCAATGTTGAAATGCTAAACTGACCTCAAGAAAATCTTAAATTTGTGTATGAATATATAGAATAACAGCAGAGGCCACAGGGCAGAGGCAGGACCCAGAGACAAAGGTCAGCTCAGAGTGGGCGGGGCTTGGCTTGACCCTCCCATTTCCCCTTCACATAAATCCTTTCAAAGGGAAAGCCAAAAAAACCATACGGGAAGGATTTATGTGTGTATTGTTGCTTTTGGGTGTAGAGAATAGCTTCTATTTTCCAACCCTGTGATGAGAGCAGCAACAGTTTGGAAAAAAAATCATAATAGCCTTTGGTTGAATTTGTTTAAGCAGATCTGCCTGTTGGGGCTGGTAAAGCATATTTCTTTTTTCGCTGTCAGATGCTAATGTCTGATGTCATTATATAGCCAAATATTTTCATGTGTCAGATGGGTCAGATTACAAAAACACAGAGTAGCAGACCTTTCTCTCTCTCTCTCTCTCTCGCTCTCTCTTGGTTGTTGTGGGGAGCTTCAGGTGCTGGATGTGTTTGGTGTTTTTCTGCTGAAGATCACGTGCATCACATGGTGTTTTCTCTAAAAATCATTTTAAAAGTTGAATTCTTGACATCTGGAAACCATCTGTATAAAATGACCCGAAAAGCTTATGTGACATTTTCATACACATAAAATACTCCTTGAATTTTTATGTGTTAACCTGTATTTGGATAATGTTGTGTCTAATTACTTGTCCTGCACTGCTTTAATTACATTTCAGTCTGGGTTGAAGGATGCAGGGAATAAGTACCCGAGCAGGACAATGAGGAAACCCGAGAAAACTAATCGCAGCAGTCACTCTTATATGAGCCATAGTAGAGTGAATTTCCAAGGAATAAAATTAAATGGAAAGAAACCTGTGGAAAGAAACCTGTTCCTCATTTTGCCAAAGACCCCCTGGAACCGCCCTTCAGGGGGCCGGGGGTCCCCAGGTTTTTTTTTCTTTCTGGAATGGGGTGGGGGTGGAGGGGTCCCGCTCCTCCCATCACAGTGCAAATTCCGCAAGGCTCTCATTCACTTCTCGTCCCGGGACGCGGGGACGCAGGGGTTAACTTGGTGACGTGGGGCTCCTGAAGCGGTGACCCGAGGGGGCAGCCGGTGGGGGGTGGGGTACAGGAGAAAGCCGAGACTGAGGTCCTGCTCGAGAAGAAGGGAAGGAGACCTCAACCTCAACCTCTTGTATTTGTGCAATTGTTTCCCAGCTTCTCCGTTCGTCCTCTCCGCTTCTTCCGCATTCATGTCCGGTCCGCGGCGCATGGCTCTGCGCCGTCGTTCCAACGGGAACCCCGTGCGATTGTTTCTTTCTCTGTTTGGTAGCTCTACCGATTCTTTGCATTCCTGTCTTTGTTTCTTTAGTCCATAGCGACAGCCCGAAGCAGACTCGAGCTTCCTTTTTTTTTCTGTCAGCGAAAACGAGAGATAAATTCACTTTTACGCACAAACTTGTCTGGACAGTTTGGACTTGATCAAAGGCGCCGACGCAGACGCACCGAGAAAGAAAAAAAACTCCGTGGACTCTTTAACGCCTTGTGCTAAATGTTTATAGCGCTTTCACAGTTGAAGCCGTGTTTCATGACGGTGTTGCCCGCATCGGTCATCCTCAAGCCTCCGAAACTCCGAAGATCAGCTCCGGCCTATAAATAGCAGGCATTAATGTAGCTAGTGGTGAATTTTAAAAGGTGGGTAAACTGTGACCTCCGGGCGGTAATTAGGCCAATCATTTGGCACACAACCGCCACTATAAACAAATATCAGAGCAGACCCGATTGCTCCTTTTCACCCAGATCTAAAAAGTGTTTCAACATTTCCTCAAATAGATCAGAGTTTTGGTGTGGCCTCCTCTCCGGTGCATCACACATACACACATAGGTCATAAGCACATGGCGCGTAAAGAGAAGAGGCTGAATATCCAAAGCTCAAGTGTGTGTCCGTGTGGGCGTAAAACATTTGACAAAAAGCTGGTCATGATGAATATGATATGAAGAACAAAAAAAGATGTACAAAGACAGAGTGATTGCGGG
>JAPTHA010000012.1:5394665-5406369 GCA_029814585.1 Gymnapogon annona | reverse complement strand
CCCCCCCCCCCCCCCCCCCCCCCGCAGTATTGGGTAGCTCGCGCTGGCACACGAACCACAGGAGGCTGGGGGTGCGTGTTATGCTTTCCCTCTTACGCGCTTTCTTTTCCTCCTCACGCACGCGCGCACACACACACGCACGCAAACCCCTACCTTTTAAGTGAAAAAGAACCAATAAAAATCAACCTATAAAGGGCTTTTCCTTGTCGCTAAATAAATTAAATGCAGATTTGTGTTTTAAGTGCATGACGCCTTTTGTGAGCAGCGGAACAGAACTCTTTATTGTCCCTGTGTCATTAGTGTGGAGGACAACACTGAACAGGGAACCCGAGTCCTTTCAAACGAACAAACCAAAAACCTTTCTTCATACAGCGAGCACAGCTCCACTCCACACAGCAACAGATTTGGACATATATGTTGTGATTTAATTGTAAAGTTCCAACATTGTAAAGGAAAGAGAAAAACACGAATTTGACGTTATTTCTCATAAGATAATTAATATATAAATAATAGGGTAATTAAGAGTGTGAGATGAGATGCATGTCAAATAGTTCGTATTCCATATATTTATAAATAACTACATATCACCCTCTTTATTTTTAATCGTAATTCACAAGTCAGGTGTCTTAGTGGCCATTGGCACGAACCACTGTAAGAATATGGTTATGTTTTCGGAGGTGTGGATGGGGGAGGGGGCGTGTGTGTGTGTGTGTGTATGTGTGTGAACACGTGGTGGCTGAAGCGCAGGGCTTTGGAATGCACGCTGCTATGTAAATGGGTAAAGAGGGTAACGATTATCTAATTACAGACGTGATAAATCTGCTCGCTTTGGCGTTATTTGATTTAAATTATATATGTATCAATTAATTCCACAGTATAGATGAAAGCCTCGTTTTCTTCCGTGCAGGCAATTTATAAGATGTCAATGGGACTGCAGGGCCAGGCTTGAACCTCCGCGTCCTTTGTCCAGTGGATTTTGTCTGCGTGGGGCTGAAGTGAAAAAGGAAAAAGGAAACCTGGAGTCTGTGTTTTGTTAAGAGACATCAGCTCCAACAGTGTGCACAGACTTTATAAAGTGTATTTTCCATTGTCGACAGCTCTGGACAAGGTCAGCTAAAAATATAGGTTAGAGTGTGTCATGCTTTGCTTTCATACGAGTCACATGACGAAATTTTAGCTGCGTCGCTCCAAGGACTTATAAAAAGGCGAGTGTAAAGAAAAAAAAACTATTAATTTAGCTCGAATTTATTTAATCATATTTATGTGTATTAGTGTGGGTACGTATTCGTTTATAGGTGGTTTTCAAAATGTAATACACGTCACGTTAAGAAATAAATCTAAAATCAAATTATTTCTTTGTAACTTTTCATCGAAAATTTCCACGGTCAATTAATTAAAATAATGTACCCCATTTCATCGTCGTGTGTCTTATTGTTACTGATCTTACGTCTAAACTGCTGCGTAAAAGCAGAAACGTGCACTTAATTATTGAACGTGTTGGCACCGAAACGTTTTTGTCAACATTTTAGCTTGCAGCAGGACAATAAGAGGGCGGTAGTGACGACGCATTAATGTCACGTTTGAGTGAGAAATTCTTACAATTGTATCCTTGACATATCCGTCGCTTTCCGCCGGCAAAACTTTTCTCCCCTCGTGCAGAAAAGAGAAGTTCTCTCGCGGCGGCGTTTTCCGGTTCGTGTCGCCGTGCCTCTCCTCCATTTTCTAAACAGTAAGTTATTATTGCACCATTCCGCGGATCTCGCCTGTACATTTAATACAAGGAATGATTTCCCCTTTTCCCGCATTCCCTTTGATTCAGTCACTCTTGACTCTCCTTTTGCTCTGGGGCCAACGGGGTTCGCCGTGGGGGGCGCCTTGAAACAGCCCCTCCTTATCTCCTTTCATCGTTCAGCGCGGGGGCGCCTTGAAACCGCAGGGGCAGTAATTGCTTTTTTCAGGCAGCCCAGTGCGGACTGGCCAGCAGCCAATCAGAGCCTTGTTTACACTCGGTGATTGACAGCACTCTGGCAAAACGCCAGCCAATCAGGAGCCTTGCTGAGCCGAAAGCCCCGATTTTTAACCCTTTGCCTCCACATATAAACAAACCTGGACGGGAATATTAGCCTATAGCAGCTCATATATTTGGACATGGAAACACACAGGCCCATATCCTTCCACTTTTAATTGGCTAAATTAGTGAACCGCGCGTAAAGCTAACCCCAAGGACAGTAATGTATTGAAATTACGCAGTGATTCAATTTGACCGTGTGTGTATATGAGTGTGTGTGTGTGTGCGTGTGTGTGTGTGTGTGTGTGTGTGGAGTAGAGGAGACAGAAAAACAGACATAAATCCATAAAATAGAAAAAACACTGAATAAAACAGACTTAGGCATCTTATTGTGATGTATATGTAACGTGTCCTCCTCCATGTATACATTAAACTGTGCGTGTGTTTGCCTGCAGTAAATTGTTTAATTTTCTTCTAATAAAATAATCCTGGATCTGACTCCGTGACTGGACATGTGAAATAACGCCGAAGATATATACATGTTTACTCCAGGAATATTAGACTAGCTCTGCTTTTATGGGCGAAGCTGATAATTAAACTGATCAAACCCTACGTTGTGGACTAGTATCCCCGGTGGACCATTTCTATACCAAACGTACGCTTTATGTCTATTAATTATGTCCTGTAATCTTTTTTTTTCCCTCTCGTCTGTGCGTGCATTTGAGAGCGAAGTCAAATGTGTTGCAGAGCCACGCGTCTCATAAATCAGATGCACATTCTGCTAATAAGGATTTATTTAGCAAAACACATGCAGAGGGGCGAGTGAAGACGCGGATTCCCCTAAAGGGGCATCAATAAAACTATCACATCACCGCGAAATAAGGATACACTCGGAACAGACGCGCAGCATTTGAACTGAACTGCACCGGGATCACACATCAGCAAACGGCTGATACCGTTTGCTTTCGACCGGTGTTCAGAAAGTACAGGCATCGGTTCCTCTCCTCTTCGTGCAACCGAACAGCGCCGAGTTGTGCCGCCTGTCTTCTCGCATTTGCTTGTGCACGCAGTGCGCCTAGGGCTGCAAATCAAACGCCCGCCGTTTCCCTCCGCGGCTGCAGAGACCTCCTGATTGGCTGGGAGCGTTAGCCAATAGCGGCGCGTGTTTACCGTCGACCGGGGGGAAAGGAGGAGGTGGGGTGTGTGTAGGAAAAGGGTAGTGTGGGTGGATGGGGAGGGCGCCTCACGGGCACACTTTCACATTGTCGTTCTCAAACCAATAGGCGTGCGCGCTCACCCCTCCCCGCGCGCACACACCCCTCCATCCCCCTCCTCCTCCCGGCGTCTGAGTCTCCGGCTGCATGAACGAGCCCCGATTCACTACAAGCCTGAACTTCTACGATGCGTCTCTCCCATACCTCAACTGAATGCACGGCACAGTCTGCAGCAGCATAGGATGTAATCAATCCCACATGTTTCATCTCTGCGACTCGGGGATTTTTACTTTGAATATTTTTGTATTTTCATTAGGCTATACCCTGCTTGCCACGCAAGGAATATAACTTACCAGTAAGTGGAAAAATATTTTACAAGCCATCTTATGTTTTCTTGCAATGAATGATGATGATTCCAATGCTCGAGATGAATGAAGGAGATGATGATTTAGATCTACCGAGTTATAGGGTGTTTGCGTTAGGATGTATCTTATTCAACATACCATAATATTGTACAGTCATATACCCTTTTCCCCTGAATTAAATAGGTTGTATTAAAAAAAACAAGCTCACGTACACGAATATTGATGGGTTATACGGAAATATAATTTAAAGACATTATCATTCGGCAATTGTAAGACGTCACAGAAGCAACCGTCCCCGGTTTTAGGGCTATGTGTGGGATTTTTTTTTTCAGATAGAGAGGGACATTTGCACGGTTTCGTCTCCGGTCCATTCTGGAGGGCTGAGCTGTGGGCGATATGTGTGCCACTTTTTGATTTGACCTCTTCACAGCCAAATGACTTCAGTGTCTCAAACCCATTCAAAGACCATTCAGAAACCACTTGCTCTTCCGCTCTCCTCGCGCCCAAAGTTTTATACATTTTAAATAGTAGATTATTTCATTGTTCATTTTTTTATTGTGGTTGTGTGTGTATCAGTGTGTGTGCGCGCGCGCGTGTGTGTGTGCGTTTTAGAGGCAGGGAGACGGTGAGGTTTTATTGCAGGCTGCAGTGCTCCCTGCTTCCCCTCCGGTGTGAAGGCTTTGCACACGCCGGGCTGTGTGTGCCTCCGGTCGGGCTCGTCTCTCGCGTTCAGTCGGCATCTTAGAAACCGGATTTAACGTCCCGGATCACGCCTTGTGACTTTACTTTATAGCGAAATTGTTAAAAGGAACCGAGTTGGCCTCATAGACCCAAGCCACTTCTCAAGTAAATGCCTTTTAATTGATTTATTTAGTCTTTTGTCAAAGGGTCAACATATTCCCGATTAAATACATTCTTTCATTGAACAAAACACGCGTCTTAAAAAACCAACACAATTCATTTGCACATTTTTTTTCGATTTTGTCTTGTAATTTTGTGATGCCGTGTGTGTGTTTTCTTTTTCTTTTTTTGCATGTGAAGATTTTCGTCTGTCGATAGTTTGACCCTTTCAGTGATCAGGGCAGTGATGGTGGAGGTAGTGTGTGTGCGTCTTTTTGGAAGTGTGTGTGTCTGCGTGTTGAAGAGGTGTGTATGTGTGTGTCCTTGGGAGGTGGGGGGGGTTCAGAGAGTGTGTGTGCAAGTGTAACCTTCGCGTAGACGCACACACAGACACACACACCCCCCACGCACACACACACACACACACACACACACACACACACACACACACACACACACACACACACACACACACACACAGATACATCCTCGGTGCCGCCGATCTAAACGATCATATTCTGAAACTGCTCTTTGCGCGAAGCTGTTCGCGTCGTTTTTGTGCGCGTGACGTGCGATAAAAACGGGATTTAGATTAGGCTTGTTAAATGTAGCCTGAGTGGCTCTCTGTTGACGTGGAATGTAAACACCAAGGACGTGTGTTTACGGCCTGAAAATTTTAAAATGTATAGACAAATGTCAGGCCAGAGTGGTTTATGATTGATGTCCCGTAGAGAAAGGCCATTGTTTCTCGCAGCCGAGGGGACACAAGAGAGTCCATTTTGCCTTCCCAGTGTTCCTCGGTGTCCGACGTTTCTTGCTTTTTAGCCTTTTTTGTATGTCTTCTCAACCCTGATGCGCAACGTGAAAAGTGTCGATGTTCTCGCAGACAATAAAAAGGATGATCGATCCTTTTATACCGTTGCGTACAGTACAGTTGTGCGTCTGAAAAATTAAACGCGCTGCTTCTGGTGTGGACTTTCACACATGTCGGAGTTGCTCAACTTTGAAAGATGTTTTTTTTTTGGCACTCAAACACTATTTCAAAAAAGTTTGAGTCCTTGAGCAGCGCGTATTTGACAGGATGTGTGCGTAAAAATAAGACCTGGATCTCCCGAGCTCGTGAAGCTCATGGTCTTACGCACTTCATAAGCGCCTGGTCCACCAGAGCATTTGATATTTTCTTTGTTCCTTTATCGTTGGTTCCTGGGAGGTGCTCCCAGCATCTACAGAGCGCTAGATGGACGTGCCATGCATCGAAAGGCCTCATAGAAACACTGCTGAGGTGTGTTTGGCCAACGCATGCAGGCACCAAAACTCGCCCTATCTGCGCGTCACGGGGAGTCCTATTGAAGTAAATGACCTGGGCTATAAGGCATACATATGAAGTCGATCATTTCCTGGTCTATTTCACTGTTTGCCGCCCCAGCCTTTTCGCACCGGAGCATAAACGTGATTTGATTTGTGTTAGTGATTACAGTGTAGTCTATATGCATTGTGTGTGTAGCAGATGCATATTATTTGCCATTGTCAGGAGGCGAGGCCCAGTGCTGCTGACACCGCAGGAGTTGACACAAATATCTGTTTCATGGCGGTTTTCATTAATAAGCAGCGTAAGAATTAAGAATCATGCGCACAAACCACAAAAGACGCGGATTAAAGCTGGAAGAACTTTAGTAAATAAACAACGCGCAATAAATTCCGATTTAATTCAGAAAGTCTGTACACAGCGAGCACAAGTGAAATGTGTGTGTGTCTTATACTGGACCTTGTGGATTGATATCCTATGTTTCATTGTCGTATTTATTTAACGAAATGGAGGAAAAATTTTACTTTAAAGTCATACAACCAAATTAAAATGTTAAGTATCTGGCACAGAATCTGATGATTCCACGTGATTTTCAAAAACAGTCAATGTGCGTGTGTGTGTGTGTGTGTGTGTGCGTGTTTTGTTTTGGACACACAAAGGCTGGGAGGTTGAGCAATGGATTTGACTCGCTATCATTTAAGGAGAAAAAGTGGTTTGGCTTTTTCTTTTGCTCAGTACAATTGGATTTCTTCATATTTATAATAGGAAGAGCCTCGAGGTTTGGTGTGTTCGTGGCCATCCCTCGTTGGAAGACTAAAGACTTTAACAGGTCGCGTTTGATTGAAGGAAGCTTTTGTGCCGCCGTGAACTCTTGTGCTGCAGTACACTGTATGCATCACAGGTTCGTACCTGGGACACTTATCCTCCCTTTTCTCTTCTCCATTCTTTGCGGTGATAAGGAAAGCTCTTGATGCGTTATTTGCATCGCGTTTGGTCACAGGATGGGGAGGGGAGTGATGGGTGGGGGAGGGGGGCAAAAGATTGGTTGGTGGGGCCGACGATACACTGCTAGATAAAGCCATAGAAACTTATTTCACGCACATTTCCATCCGCAGAGTAGACTTCCAAAGGCCCCTCGGCTCGAGTAAGTCTTAGTTTGAGTGTGTGTGGACTGGACTGAAGCATAGTGAAAAATATGGAAATGCGCTCCTTTTGACGTGTGTGTGTTTTTTTCCCTCTCTTACTTTTTCTAATGTTACCAGTTGTTGTAAATAAAGCAACTATTTCGCAGTGGAGCCATTTCTTGGCCAGCACATCCCCCGGTCGGGCTCATGATTGTCGGCGCTTTGACTCGTCTCCTGCTCTCTCTCTCTCTCTCTCTCTCTCTTTTGTAGGACATGACGGGGTCTGAGTTTCTACCCTGCAAAGCCAAAACTCCGCTCAATGCAAGGGGACTCCGAAGTTCATAAAAGGGATTATTTGCATCTGGGTGCCTGAGACCTTCGGTGCCTCCGGATTTTACTTTGGATTTGGGATTTATCGGTTCCCGCCGGGATGGAAAGCCGAGATTTCGCCCCTCCGCACCACCTCCTGACGGAGCGGAGTGCTTTAGTTCACAGCGCCGCGTCTCGGATGGCGCCAGGCGGCCACGGCTCCGTGCAGCACCCCGCTCACTTCCAGCCCGGAAAATACTACTCATCCCACCTCTCCATGGCTCCGCACACAGGTCGGTCACGGACGCACGGTGATTTTAGACGCTTTTTTTTTTCTCTCCCGTGAATGACAAGTGTGTGAGTGTGTGTGTTTTTTTTAAGACATTCTACTGCTCTCTTTTGTTTGGAGGCATATGTTCTCCATATTGTAAACTTGAGAAAGCTTGAAGCTCTTTGGAACCCAGCAGAATTTATGCGAATGGAAGTTGTTGAGACTTTGTGTTTTTTTTTTCGTAATCAGCGAAAGAAAGCGCCTTTGGCGATTCTATATTTTAATTTATTTAATGAACTGTTTATGACATCGCTGCATACTTTCTTTTCGTAAAGATAAACGTGATTTTGGCTGTTTAGTATTTTAAAGACGCGCGTAAAAACAAAAATATGAAACACAGTGGGGATCACCCCCTCCCTCCTCCTCCTCCATCGAAACTTGGCTTCTTTGGGGAAATTAAATTAACTTCACATTTTCTTCACATCCTCTCTTTGTTATATTCCTCTCCAGAATTCGGGAATATTCCAGGATTATTCCCCTTTATAACTCAGGAACAGGCGTTTCTAGTGGAATAATATTATAGATTTATATGGTTTCATCAATTAGTAAAGTAGTATTCATTGTCTTTTGATGTAATTAATTAGGACTGGATAATTCCACTGCTTATATTTCTCATTAAACAATAAATTAATGCTATTAACTAAGCCCGTCCCCACTTTTCTACCGTTTCTCTGCATTTTTTTTGCTCTGTTGCTGCCGTGGTTGAGTGCTGCTGCTTTGGTGTTGGTTCGAAGGCGCATGCTGGTCTGTACCGGTCACAAAACTGGGGGTCGCGGTGGTGGTGGGAAGTGAGGGGTGTGGGGGGGGGGAACTCTGGCTAATAGAGGTGCGGGGTAATACCAGAAAATCCGGTTTCTATATTGAGCAGGGACGTGACGGGGTGCGAATGGGTTGACAGTGCATGCATTAGATTTAACAAGTAGCTTTGGTATTCTGTCTCAATAGGGAGAAGGGGGGTTGGGTGGGGGTGGGGGGGCGTATGTCCGTGTGTGTATAAAGGGAGAAAGAAAGAAAGGGTTTTCTCTAAATCATACAGTGTCTATACATACTGGACTCGCCGATGAATGTAAACGTGCCCGATGAGAAATCCCATTAATTATCATTTGCAAATGCAGCGGCTTCTTTAAATAGACGATGAGACTCGCGCAAATGAATGATATTGTCTGTTGTTTTGTGTAGGATCCCATGTATTTTGCCGCTCTGGACCTATTTGCATATTCATTAGTTTTACACAACAGCAAAACCGACAGCAGCCCAGCCCCGGATTTTTTTTTACTGTCGTTAATATATTTGTTTCAAAAATCTTAAAAAAAAACAAAACAAAATAATTTTGCCATCGAGGTTAATAACCATCATATTCCTGGCTAACACATTCAGCTCAACGCACTGTTTTCTTCAAATATGTAATGCAATTCAGACGGAGCCGGTTTTGCTTTTATATTTACTAGATGGTTCAGGTCTTGGTTCTGGTTTTGAAGCTTGATATGTAGGAATACTCATTTTATTAATAATAAAAAAACTGACAATTTTTTAGCATCACTTCTGTTTCCTAAAAGACTACAGAACTCCACAAACTTTACAACCATGCAGTATTTACCATAAATCTATTTTAATTCCCATGTATGTAATATGTAAGATATTTAATTTACACCGTGTGCTTTATATTTATAATTTTCCATAAATTGAAAAGTTTTGAAACAACCTTCACATTCAAAAAATACATCTCAAATACACGTGTTACTGTATGTATAATGTACATAATATTATGACCGAGCCATGTTTTATTTAATTTCAAGTATTAAATAATTCACACAATTGCAACCTTTTTACATTTCAGTAAATTCAACAATAAGAAATATACAATAATTCATTATATATCCATATTATGTTTTGGTATTAGACAAGATATTTAGGTGTTTGACTGCTGTAGGCTGGAATGGAAAGATTTTGCTCCCTCTGATGTTTTGCACCTACGACTGCTTGGAATAATCTACTTGTTTTAACAGGAGCAAATCTAAGTTGGACGTTTGCTGCATACCGATTTAACTAGATTATTCTCCACTTTGACTGCTACTGCTACTCACTGACATGTATTATGGCCCAATTTAAAAATGATTCTGCAACGTTGAGGGGGGGGGGTGATAATGCGATTGAAATATATTCAAGAGGGCCTCTCACTGGGTCTCAAGGTGCATGACACTGTATTGAGATTCCAGATATCCAGACTCTCCATGCATGTCCCTGATGGGGTTTTGACTGACATGATGGGCATAGAGGATTGTTGTTTTGGGGATGGGGGATGGGCTACGTGCATGTGTGTGTGTTTGCTGGGAGGTTAGGATGGGGGTTACCTTTGTGCTTGCCCCCCTTAGAGATTCAGAAAGCTGTATGCCTGGCCCTAGGCCTCTGCGCAGGGGGTAGATATGATGTGGGGTTGGCCATACCAGGGCAGGGGAGGGGGTGGGGATTCAACGGGGGTTTGTTTCAGATCTTTGGCAAGAAACACACCAACACACACACATGCACACACACACACACATTTTACCTTCTCACAAGACCAAACTGGGTGTATCACTTACAGAAAAAAAGTAAAAAGAAAAAAAAAAGAAGAAATAAACGAAACCTTTCATTCCACTGTTTCTTCATATTCTAGAAAACCTGCAATCCATCAATTTGCCGAAGCCTCTTATTTAGATCAGCATGGTGTCTGCTTGAATATGGACGCGCTTGACAAGGTGATGGAATGACAGGCGCATACCAACGCCATAAGACTCGAGCCCCCATTTGATAAAACTCCACAATGATATTACACAGGCGTTTAGATTACTGATAGGAACAGTGGGAAAACCTTTGTCTCTCTCTGTCTGTTTTGCTCTTTTTTCTCTCCTCCCTGTTTCACTGCTTTGCTTTCATTACCACCTTTCTCTCTCTCTCTCTCTCTCTCTCTTTCTCTATGTCTTCCTTTTTGCCCTGTGATGTTAGCCCCTGGGCAGCAGTTGTGCAAGTGTGTGTGTGCGTTTGTGTGTGTGATTAAGGTTAGGTTTAGCCTGCAGTAGCACAGGTGTGCAGTATTATGGAGGGCGTGGCAGAGCTTGTTATTGAACAGGTGTGTTACTTCCCAGACAGCAGACGGTTTTTGTTTACATGACTGTGTATACGTGCGCGAGAGTGTGTGGGATCGTTGCGTATGTGTGTGTGTGACCTAGTAAGACAGATAGAGGGCTTCGGTTCTGAACTACACAAACACACAGCTGTACTCACACACACACACACACACACACACACAGAACACGTAGTATTTAAATGGTTTCTATCTTAAGGCACTCGCTGGTTGCCTTTGGAGATTAACCATAATGATACTGGTTGGACTACATCGCATCTCTGTCATTTCTCTCATTACTCCGTGTGTGTGTACGTCTCTTCACCTCCTTCCTCTAGTCTTCTTTTCTATACTTTCGTTTAAGTACCGCAACACTCCTTTATGTTGCTTACTCAAAGACACTCAACAATCATATCTGGTTATTTTGGCCTTTACACCCCCCTCCCCCATCAAGCATCTTCTATCTTTGACTATTAGAAACATTAACCTGAAACCAACACAAACCTATAGCAGTATATTTAATTTCAAAGTCAGTAATCCGAGGGGAGGGGTTTAACATCACTGTCTGGTCGTGACCGGATCCAACTGCTGTCAATTCTGGTGGTTTGTAGAACATCCATAGCGGTCCATTAATTGGCTGAATCTATCCTGTAGTTGAGTTTTCTCAGCAAAATTCGGATCCTTCGCTTAAATTTCAGTTGGCTTTTGTAAACGGAGTGTATGTGTGTGTATGTATGTGTGTGTGTGTTACCAGCCCGTCCATTCATCATGACGCTGTCACTAATGTCTCTCCTCTCTTGGAAGTTTCTTGGTTTTGATTGACAGATTAAACACGCCCCTTCATCCTCCTCCCATCACACACCTTCACACGCACACACATGCACATACGACTCATAAACGCTGTGTGAGTTCAAAAGTTCTTTGCTTGTAGATTTGGGTGTTTGTTGCGCAGATGGACCCGCGGATGTGTGCGTAAAATGATAGTAGATAGGAGAATTAAAAAGGAAACACATGAAAAGACAGAAATGAGGAGAGAACAAAGTGAATACGGTAAGAATAGGAGAATTTAAACGATAGCACAGATGAAGCAGAGGAGGGGGGGCGAGT
>JAPTHA010000012.1:5376984-5389269 GCA_029814585.1 Gymnapogon annona | reverse complement strand
ACATGAAAATCATGGTATATCGTTGGAACTTTGGATCCTGGTGTGAACAGACCATAACATGAAGAGATATGAATTTAATTATGAGCACAATGTTTAAAGCACGTCTTCTGCAATAAAATGTGGAATATGGAACATGTATAGGTAATGTTGTACATATAATGATCAAAGCTCCAGTCAAAGCCCAAATACTCTCACTGTTTGAGAACCCTGAGGTTCATAAACGTGTTGTCCTGTCAAAGTATTCCGGTCAGAGAATTCAGGACATCCATGACAGTTTCCAACTTCTTTATGTAACGTAAGAAGATAAGAGATGCAACCAAAACTTCATGCTTAGGGACACCCACATAAACATAGCTGTCCCCTTTTATAAACTGACCCAATAAAAAGTGGTGACAAAAAGATGCCTGACTAAAATACCTGAGGCATTTAACATTGCGTATAAAATTAACCATAATGAATGTATATCATAATTAATTAATATCACAATATCAAAAATATGTACCTGACGAGCACATGTTTTTTTGTGTGTAAACTGTTACCATGATGCAGTAGATTAAATAACAACTGACTTTGGGTTGTGATAAAATAGGGGAGACCTGCGTTCATTGTATACCTTTTATCTCTTAGACATTTTGAGCCGCAACTCTAAAACTTAGACTCAACTGAGACACCCCCCCGCCCCCCACCCACACACACACACACACACACACACACACACACACACACACACACACACACACACATTTCGGAGTTGCCCTTTAGTTGACGTCAGCTCTAATGTGGTGGCATATGTTACCTTTATTGTAAAAGTGCAGGAATTGTGTGAAATTATTCATTTAGCCTCTGAAGAACCAGCTGCAGGTTTTCTTAGCTTGTTTGTGGATAAATTTCACAGCTTTGTACAAAAAAACTAAACTGTCCACTGGAAAGAACATTCCCAAAAGTAAAAAATGTTTCTGACGTTTACAATATCAACAATTATTATTCAAAAGAAGCCAAAACTTTCCTGCCTCTCAGGAGGTTAGGTTAAGACTATGACTTGTGAATCTGCTGGTGACACTTTTTACTGATGTGACGCAACTCACTTCCTTCCTGTCGTCCTCTTTTTAACTGGTGAATTAATGCAACGATGTAGAATTACCACATGACTTTCATTTACTATAAATCATATGAGTTTATCTGCACTGCTGTGAGTTCTAAACTAAATGTGGTCCAAGTAGGAAAGTGTTCTTTCTTGTGTCAAAATCAGATGTTTGTGATCATGTATTGATTGTGTGTGATCAGGGAGGCTGTGGTGAACACTCAAAGTACTAATGTCACTGGAATCTTACAACTGATAATGTTTCAACTGCTAATGTTTCAACCAGAACTGAAATGATTAACTCATTAATCAAGTAATTATTTTAATACAATCACCCCAAACTAAGACTTTTTTTTTATTTGCTGCTGAAAAATATTCCGCTGATGTGTTTCATACGGACGCTTTCTGTGATGCACTCGATGCCAGCATTTGTGTGTCCATTCCATCTTAAGGTGGTATTGAGTTGGATCCATGTGTTGAAGACTGCAGTGCACATGTTGGTTACAGATGTTATTCGACTCATGCATTGTCGTTTATATATTTCTATATTTTTATATGGACTTTTATAGTGTTGTTATTGCTTTATATCTATGTAGATATTTTCTATCAATCCTTTTACTTTTCTCCTTTTTGTAGTCATTGTTTCAGCTGTTTATGGAATAAAATACTTTTTCACATTTATATTGATTTAGTTTTTGTCAATTTAAATGATTGGTTAAATTGAAGAAAAATAATAGAAACAAATGGATACATGAATAAATTACAAAATAAATCAATCGCTGCACCTCTAGTTTCAGCTCTGGCCTTGTTTCGTCCGTACTTGGTGTCCCTTATACACTTTTTTTTGTATTTTTATCACAGATTTATTTGAGTCTGTTCCGCTCGACTCCATTGACTCCTTATTTTCCATCTCTTTTTATTTTAGCCCCCCCCATCCCACCCTATTTTACCCCTTTATTTCTTCTCTATGAATTCTCCAATAATCTTTTATTCCAGTGTAAACATTACAGCGATGAAGGAATATAAAAAAGGGAAAAATAAGGTCAGACTGGGTTATTCTGCTCTCTCTCTTTCTCTCTCTGTCTCTCTCTTACTCTCAGTTCATCACAGGATCCCATACTCCCCCACTTGCTCACTCACCCACCCCCTCCTTCCTCCCTCCCTCCCTCTCCTCCCTCTATCTCCTCCCTCCCTCCCTCTCTTCCTCCGCTCGTTCTCTTGTTGCCTCTCCCTCTCTCTCGTGTTCGCTGCCTGCTGATCCCGCTCTTCTCATTTGTTCAGTCTCTCCACCGCACACACACACGCTGACACACACTGACTGTCTTACGCCCACACACACACGCACATATACACATGCAGACACACACTCGCTGACACCTGCATGTCGAGCCGTTGAGGGTCTAATTTAAGTAAAGTGCTTCTCTAGGAACCACAACCCCTCAACTCACGATGATGGAGGGTGATACGGTGTGGCATGGTTGAATACACACACACCCAGACTCACACACACATCCTGCTCCAATGATACACATATACCAGTCTCTGTAGTGTGGGATTGAAGGAAGCACTGTAGATGCCTTGTGAGTAGCATACTGTAATAATAATGTGACATTTGATCCCCTTAGGGAAATTCACCTTTCCTCAGCCGCTGGCAGATCAGACTGCACAGGGTCAGTTACAGCCATGCCCGAGTTGGTGGGCGGATTTGGTGTCTTGCTCAAGGACACTACAGTAGGGGTGGATGCTGTCTGGCTGGCTGGGGTGACATGGATATGGTTGAATGTGGGATTTGCTGTTCGTTAAAGCTCTTCTTCTCCTCCTCCTCCTTCTTCTGCTTCTTGTTATCCTTCTTGTTCTGCTCCTTATTCTCCTATTTCTCCTTCTTGCTCTTCTTCTCTTTCTACTTCTCCTTTTTCTCCTTTTTCTTCTCCTTTTCCTCCATCTGGTTCTGCTCCTTCTTCTTCTCCTTTTTCTCTTTCTGATTCTTCTTCTCCCTTTTCTCCTTCTTCTTCTGTCTTCTTCTCTTTCTTCTCTTCCTCCTCCTTCTTCTTCTCTGTGCCACCCGGCTGCTTTGTTTGGTTTCTTGTGTAGGTGGGTTTGTTTCCACTGGAATTGGAGCTAACTTTAGATGAAGCGGCAATTGCTCAGCAGCGCGGCTACACATCTGTGGCTAGAATCACTGACTTTCATGATAAAAATATCCTGACAAGCTTTACGCTCAAGGTAAAGTTAAAGCTCATCAAAAATAATAAGAGAGAGTTAATTTTAGATTTGTTTATGACATGAGCTGATTAAACAGGGCTGAAAGACCTCTTTGGCTGAAAGTTTTTATTATTTAAAAAAATGTTAAAATCATATTATAGTGATATGGCGATAATTATTCTAACTTATAGATTTAGAATACTTCTAAGTCTATTTAGAATTCTTATAATAACCAGAGTTTTATTAATCACAAATAAAAAAAAACAAATGGAATTATGTATTTAGCTGAATCAAACATGGATTTTTATTCAGTCAGTTTATTGTCAATATTATGTTGATCATCCGGAGACAAAAAAGGCGATAGTTGATCAATCAACTGAACAAAAATGAAGCATTAGTGTCACTTCAATAAATAATTTATCTATATATACATCAGTACATTTTATGATAAAAATCAGACTGACCCTTAATAATAAACTGTTGTAAATGCTTAATTTCTCTCTAAATACACTGTTGCCCATGAAGTTGGAACCAAATAATTTCACCTCTTCTCACAAAATGATTGTGACAATGTAATTTATTTTTGATGGACAACATGTAACTGGGACCCGGTCTGTCATCACTCCACTTGGTGAAAGAAGATTACTGACGCATATAAGTGGAAATAAAAAGAATAGGATGTCTAAAAACAATGTTTTTACCTCTGTATGGGAAACAGTCTCTTTGTGCTAATCATGGTGGGCACCTTTTGCAGCCAAGTGTAGATCACAGTCTGTCTCTAATTACTGTGGTGCACATGACTGTTAAGTACATTTTCAGTCTAACTGTATTAGCTTCACCACACATGCCATCCTGACATGACTCTTTCAATTCAGCCTTTACCTACATTTCAGCTTAAGGTCCTGATTTTCTCATTTCCTCAAACTACGAGTCAAAAAGATCATGACAGGTCAAAGTGCAAAAGCCTTGCCCAAATTAATGATGCAACTTTCATTTCTTCCTTTTCCATTTACAGGAACGCAGGGACGGAACACCAAAGGACTCAGGAATGATTCAGACACATTAGTAACACTCACCTCCTTGATCTGGAGTCATGAGTGTAATCAGGAATATACTGTGTGTTAATGAGTAACAGAGTCACAAATGCCAGCGATGGAGAACATGTGTTTAATAGGGATTGTGTGCTAATGTTCCATAGATATAATATGTAACCAGAAAAGTAGTAAACGTCGATAAGCAGTGAACCTGCATTGTGTTTGAACTTCACTAAATCATATGACACATGAAGGAACACATGTGTATCTGCGCTGTCTCCACTTTCCTCTCAGCTCATGGTGTGTTTTCTGTTAGACTCACCTTGTGCTCTTTCTGCCGTCTTGACCCCGAGGTGTATTTTATCCAGCGGCAGGCACATTCAGCTTCAAATCATTAAAGTGTGTGTGTGTGTGTGTGTGTATGTGTGTTTGCTGTGGCTGCAGCCTGACCGGACCACAGAGACTCGGCACAGATATGCTGGACTAGAGGGGTTGGGGTGTGTGTGTGTGTGTGCTTCCTGAACAAGCTTCCTTACTGTTTACCAGAGCTGCAGAGCTACTCGTGGAGGTGTGTGTGTGTGTGTGTGTGTGTGTGTGTGTGTGTGTGTGTGTGTGTGTGTGTGTCTGTGTGGGAAGGGATACTGGTCAATACACTTACATCTTCCCACATACACATATGCAAGAAGACAGAATCGCATTACTGGCTCTCACCGCAGGCTTTCCTGAAATATCAGCAACCTTATGCTTTTAATTAAAGTGTGTGTGTGTGTGTGTGTGGACATGCACGTATCATTTGTGCCTCATTCTGACCCAGGCAGGAGAATGAGTCTCGTATGACCCCTTTTCCCCAAATTCCCCATTTTCTTTGGTGAAACATGGAAAAACTTACTCTGACAGCCCCCTCCACCCCCCAACCCCCACAGACACACACACACACACACACACACACACTCACCACTCCTCTTCCCCCTCCTTTCCCTTCCCTCCTTCCTGCTGCCTAAGAATCTCTCATGTGTTGTGGGTTCCTGCTCCTACACCCATATATGGGCTTTCCTCTTGTCGTGGGTAGGTGGGTGTGTTGTGTCCAAAAACTCTTGTTGTTTAAAGAAAAAAGTAGGAATGTTTTCTCTTCTCACTCATACTTGCTTGTACGTCAGTGGAAAACTGGATTTACTGTATTGTTTGTTTTTTTTTTCATCTTGGGGCTGGTTTGACACAAGGTTCAGTGACGTCCGTTCTCTTTCCTCTTTGATGAATTCCTCCTGCTTTTATTTCGCATGTGTTTATGTTCCACTATATCAGGTGATGTTAGTGGAGGAGACTCATGCATGGGAGTTAAGACGCAGGAAAGTGTGTGCGTGTGTGTGTGTGTGTGTGTGTGAGGATGGTGAGGCTCCGGTCCGCAGCCTGGGAGTGGGGCTTTGAGCTGTGCTGTTCATAGTCTGCTGATTTATGCGCCTCACAGGGAAATCTCTCATTTGTACCTCTTTCATCTCATTTTTCCCTTCCTCTCTTTCTCTCACTCTCTCTTTCTCTTCCACTGTCCTCTCTCTTCCTCCTGCTGTAATGTGATTCAGTACCGCCGCTCGTCCCAGGCGACATGCCATGCTTTGCTTGCGCACCCTGCTCTCTCTAACATGAATGAGTCAAGAGGAATCGTTGATGAATAATAAGATAGAGCAGAAGGAAAATGCTATCTGGATCTAGTCGAGCAAAAGAACTCCTTTTCTCCCTTGAACGTATTCTTTGTAAGCACCGCTCCAGCGCTTACTCACACATTGAATGTGTTTGTGTCCCCAGTGCCATAATGCTTTTATGGACCTGTGTGTATGTGACTAAGTGTGTGTGTGTGTGTGTGTGTGTGTGTGTGTGTGTGTGTGTGCGAGCCTAAGCGCTTTCCACGACTGCCTTGTTGGAGTAGCCCTGTCACTTGTGCAATTCCGTAGTGTCAAAACAGATCAGAAAGGTCTGGCTTGACTCCTGACCCTAAATGTAGACACACAGATACACACACACACATACGCACGTGCGCGCGCACATACACGCAGATTGAAGGCTCTGTGCCAGGGACCTTGGTGGTTGGAGGCTTATGAAAGGGTCGCACTGACGAGAGGTTGCCAAGTGTACGGCAATAAGCGTAACAGCCAAGCTAACGAGAGTCAAAACCTCTGACACACACACACATGCTGAGACCATACTGTCAGGCTCTCTCAAGCGTTCTCAGTGGCAGTGTGTGTGTGTGTGTGTGTGTGTGTGTGTGTGTGTGTGTGTGTGTGTGTGTGTGTGTAACAGTTCAGTAGATCAGTGTGTGGACAGAGGCTTTTGTTAATCGGGAAATGTGACAATAGAACACAAGAGGATATTGATCTTCAATTGGACAGACATTGATTTAACTTGTCATTCCTCCAGGTGTGTGTGTGTGTGTATTGATGAACAGCACTCCATTCAGTGATAGAATATTTTTCCATAAATTTATCTTATTTTTCTGTCTTTTTTTTTCACCCGCAGTGCCAGTGTCTTCCTCTTCCTCCTCTTCCTCTACTCTTTGCCCCACCTCCCTTTCTCTCTTTGAAAAAGTGAGAAACCTTGGGACTTTCTGGCCTGTTGTCTGTTTTGTTTCACCGTAGATTTCATCAAGCACTCTTGAGCAGCTGCTGAGACAAATGCACAAAAGAGGGTGCAGAGTTGTTGTTGTTTGTTTTTTCTTTTTTCACGCGGTTTTCTTTTTTTTTTTTGGCTTGTTCAATATACTGCATACACTACATATCAGATGGTCTGAAAAATTAAATCTGTTATAATCCAAAAATGAGAAAATAACCTTGACATTTTGGGGAATTTTTTCTTCTTTTTTTGTTTTTTTCTTTGGATTTTGCATGAAAGCATATACCCTGTTTCTTTTTCTAAATACGACTGCCAAGCATTTCCAGAAGACCTGATTGATCCATCTTTAATTAAAATAGTGTGCCTTAAAGGTGTGAAAACACGAGAGCACCCATAGGAGATGCAGCACTTCTTGCACAATTTGAGCCAGGATTTTTTTTAAAACTTTTATCTGTTCGGGTTAAATGAAAATTCCATGCTAAACCATTCCCACAGTACTAAAGGTGTTATTTTATTCACCCTCTAAATTAGCAAGATGGTGTAACGTTTTTGTGCTGAATTTGGTTTCTCTTTTTTTTTCCCTTTGTAGATAAATGTCTCCCTGTATGACTACGAAAAAAAATTACATCTTTCTCCTTTTGGTAGTTTAATTCTGAGGCAATGACACCAAATCCTGACATTTATACTGTTGAATCTTCAGATTTGCTGCTATCAGACTCCATTGTGGCTGAACTGGAAATAACGGCAACATCCCAAAATTTATGTTTGGCCTGTTATCCATGAGAATACCAAAAATATGCCAAGCAGCAAAACCTGCCCAGAAAAGCAAGGCACATATCCAGTACTTCTTTTTTTAAAGGCAGTGTTTAAGTGTTTTTGAGCGGATTTTCCCCTCAGCAAATCACATTACTCTCAATCATAAATAAACTAAAGCAGATTTCGCTCACTGTAAGTACAGCTGACTGTATTAGTGTGAATAAAAACTCATAATTCTGATTTTTATTACCTTGGATTGTCAACATCGTAAGGATTCGCTGCCTGTTTGTTGACACACTTTTCCAAGTCATGATGCCAACTGGGAAAAATGGGAGGCAAACACATTTTCTACTTTAATTACCACTATGGAGGCTGGATTGAGCTGTTTTCTCAGCCAGCAGCTTGTATTTATGGTAAATAACATATGCACGTTGCAGCGAAAAACACAGGGAATAATCGTGACATTAGCGGGGTCAGAGTTGAACTTTTGACAAATATCAGCTGATCTGTAAACAAAAACCACGGACGAGCACAGATTAAATGAGATTTCCGTGTATTTTCTTTTGTTCTGTTTATCGTTCCCTCTGACAAATCCCATCACCTGTGGCTAATTGAGTCTGTTTGTGTTTCGTCATTTGATTCAGCAAGGTTGTTTGGTACGGTGGCCAACAAATGCCCTGTAATGGCCGAACGTGTCTCAGTCAGAGAAAACAGCTGCAAGTGCCGAAACAATGAATATTATACAAGCTCAAATACAAGTCTGAACTAAGTACAAAAATGCAGTCGCGATGCAAGTGGGAAAAACACGAGAAATAAAAACAAACGCATAATCATTAAACGCACTGCAAATACAGGAACCATACAAATCAAGAAAACGCACAAAAACTAAAAACGCTGCATAAGCAGTCAGTACAATGGAAATACTCCAAACAGAAAAGCTCAACAAAGACACAGACAAGAGATCGGCTGACTGACAGTGTTTCTAACTACAGCGGGAGTACATTGAAGTTACAGCTGAGCATGGTGATGTCACTTTAATTTTATTATTATAGGTGTTTTCCATCAACAGGTGTTTTCTTGCATTGCACTGATACTGTGTTTGTTGCAAGTATGATTTTGCATTCATTTTTTATTTCTTGCAAGGCGTTATTTTTTCCATTTGCATTGCTGATTCGTTGCATTCGGCCATTGCAGTGCGCTTAACATCTTGTCGGCTACCGTAGTTTCTTGCTCAGAGCTCCGGGAAAAATTATGAAAGGATGCAGCGGTGACAGATGGAAAGGGAATGCATGGATAAGGATAAAACAAAGACGGAAACACGGGGCAGGAAGAGAAAAGAGGAGGGGGGTGAGGCAGAAATAAGGTTTACGTTAGTGCTTTGGCCTCTGTGATGATTTTCCATATCAACAGGCCAGAGGGAGTGAGCGGGAAAAATATGATTTTCTCCTCAACTTGCCAAGAGAAAACAGACAGAGAAATGGGAATGAGGGAGGTGAGAGGAAAAAAAGGAGTAGGGGAGACAAGGAAAGAGATGAGTAAGGAGTGGGGGGGGGCTCGATATTAAAGAACTCCTGTTGGAAGAAACGCAACAAGGAATGCTATGTATCAGGAAAGTTCCCGATAAACATCACTACCGTTGGAGGTCAGTGTAACTAATGTTTTCAAATGTCTTCTTTAATAGGAGTTAACTTTTACGGCCCCTGGGAGGCACTCGGAGATGCCTCATCTAATTCCAAAAATGCATGGCTGTTCAGCTGAGAATTCTTTCTTTCCCATTGTCTGGTTGTAGTAATACACACACGAGTTGCAGGGCAGTGGAGTGTGTGTCGGTGTCTGTGCCTCGTATGTGTGTGTGTTGCCAGAGGGGCCTTGTGAAACCAGCCTTATATGAGCTATGTTTTATTATGACTGGCTCAAAGGCCACTGATCTCCAGTTGTACAAGACAGGATTTAGAGCAAAAGGGGGGAAAATGTAAAAAAAAAAAAAAAAAGAAAAAAAAATTCTGTCCGGGTGTGTTGAGAGAGGCACGAACGGAGAAAATAAAAGCACTGGCCCAAGTCTTTTTTATTTTTTTTGCTTTCGATATTATTATGACCATAGACACTGAAAATATCAAGAGCAAAACATGGAGGGAGATCTGTTTTGCACCGACTCTACCGTAGAGTCGGTGTGTGTGTGTGTGTGTGTGTGCGTGCGTGTGTGCGTGTGCGTGCGTGTGGATGCATGAGCTTGTCTTTCAGTGCTTCGGATCCAGCTGTACAAATCCACACACTCTTTGCCGATTTGTCTCTCGATGCACTACTGCAACCACCCACCACCCATTTTGATTCATCTCGTGCCCTCCCACAAGTGTGTGTATGAGTGAGAGATAGAGAAAGAGAGAGAGAGAGAGAGAGAGGGAGGGAGAGAGAACCAGATTGGCAGACAGTTGAAGGCACTTGTGGTTGTGGTTGTTATGGCGTCGGGTCGTGGTTGAGGTGAGCGTACAGTACATTTACATGTGTGTGTGTGAGTTCTTTTGTGTGTGTGTGTGTGTGTGTGTGTGTGTGTGTATGTGTGTGTGTGTGTGTGTGTGTGTGTGTGTGTGTGTGTGTGTGACTCAGATGCGGACTGTTGTGGTTGTGGTAATTGTCTGTGATGTGAGGCAGCATTTATGGGTAACGACCCAGCCCGCCACCTCTCTCTGTCTCTCTCTCTCTCTCTCTCTCTCTCTCTCTCTCTCTCTCTCTCTCTCTCTTTCTTTCTCTCACTCACATACATGCACACACTCTTTTCTCTTGCTCCATCCAGTGACTAATTACCTGATTCCCTGTGGATTTGTTTCTTCCTTCCCCTACAACTGTTCGGGTTGTTTCGCTAATTGAGAGCATGCTGATAGCTGGAGATCCATCCAAACTGAACCAAAGTGAATGGAGCATGTTTCAAAATTCTTACAGGAATCAGTCTGTTCTCACAAACTGGGACTGACTTTCAACCCATGCCTCTAAGTGTTTTTTGTTGGGTTTTTTTTAGGTGAAATCTGTTCACTTCTGCCTGTTGTCAGACATATTCAGTTTTAGATTACAATTTGCTGCATCTGTTTGGTCATTTCTATATATGCAGGTGAGACAACCCCAAACATGGATTGTGCATGAAATAAATCCCAGTTTATGCAGAAAAGGAACTTCTCTGAAATCATCTCATCGTTATTTTAGAGGGAAAATCACATATGTATGTCATGTGAGGAGAAAAAAAACCCTCCAGAATTGGGACAGTTCCAGTTGTAGTGTGAACATAGCTTGAAGGGATTAATTTCTCAAGGACAGGTCACATAATTTCTTTCTTTCATTCTTTTTTACACTACTACTCAGTAATATTAATACCATCCAGATCTGTCATGTCTGACTTTCTACCAGTAAAATATCCTTCTGTGGTTCCTAAATGGATGCTCTCATATGTCCCTGACACTGAGGTGGGAGTTCTGGCCTTTGCTACTGGATGCTGACAGTGTATTTGAAAGAGAGGGTTGATGATGGTATTTGTGTTTTTTTTAGAGTGATATACTTGGCGAGAGATACATAAAGAGAGAATTAGAGATAGACGTAATCAAACACGTGGATAAATTCACGAAACTCAAGTTGCAGTGTCGCATCTTTACAAAACAGCTGATGTATACAAGTATCTGTCACGGATACAGTGTGTTCTCTTTTGAAACTTTTCAGAGGTTACATCTGTTCTGTGTGTCTCTAAACACTCTTTGTGCCGTCTGTCAGTGTGGTTTAGTCACTGGCACCTGAGTAGACTTGTTTCCTGCCTGTTTTCTCACCCACACACACCAGTCTAACCTTCAGTCTGTCTTTCCGGATCTCTCAGGTGCTTCCTTCATGGGTTCCTTCCTGGCCAGCAGTTTGGGGTCGCATTCCTCCCACCCGCCTCACCCCTCAGGACCTGCTGCTTCCCCATCCTCCCCCTCCTACAGACCCCACTCAAGCGCCTCCTCTATCTGGTTCCCCCATTCACATGAAGGTAAGACACACACACACACACACATAGGATACAGCCCGGAGTGTTTGGGGTCTCTGGTTAATCCAAGGTCTTGGTGTGGGATTAGATCAAGATGGAGCCATTAAGTGGTTTAACCAACACTGAGCTGAGGCCAAACAGGAGCAGCAATGACGCCTCAGATGATGCTACTTATAGACACACACACACACACACACACACACACACGTGTCTTTTCTGGCTTTGAATGTCAGCGTGTGGCTTTGTGTTTGCGGCTGTTTTCTAGTTCAGAACTCGTGGACGATCTCAAAATGGGTGCACAACTGAAACCTTCCTGTCCCTCTCACCACCTACATCCCATAAACACAAACAAAACACACGCACACACACCTTCAGGGAGAATAAAAATACACACTCAGGGTGTTCCAATATATCACCCGCTACCAAAAACCTACTTCTTACTCCTTCCACTCAGTCATCTCCTAACATCCCCTGATTCTCATCTAGCCTTGAGTTTTAAGTTTCATGAGCCTCTGTATCCCCCCTTTCCCACCACACACACACACACACACACACACACACTCGGGACACACACTCATCTGGTCATCTCTGCAGTACAGCTGAAACAC
>JAPTHA010000012.1:5344046-5367703 GCA_029814585.1 Gymnapogon annona | reverse complement strand
CCACCCTCCCTTCTCTCTATTTGTACCATTAGACCCGCTGACATTTCTCTCCCAGAGTTTTAGTATCATTGGCTAATCATAATATAATGCTCAACTAAGTCTCTCTGTCAGTGGAACAGTGTTTTATAGCTTTGTTAATGGGAGCAGCTATTCCATTACCCCCTTCCGCATGTGCCTAGAGTTATGCAAACCATTTTAACTGGCGCTCATCCCTCTTATTGTGGGGCACTGGTGTGTTTGAAGTGGACTTTGTATATATGTGTATGTGCATGTGAGCTTTGAGTTACATTCATGTATGGAATAACACAACACAACACCTTGTTTAGTGTTAAGGGTTGTGTGTGCGTCTCAGCCATTGCACAAAACACAAAATGTGTGCGTGCATGTGTGTGTGCCAATGCTGCTTTGCAAACAGGCTGTGAAATTTAATTATCTCCAGCCTCCCTTGCCTCGCTCCGTGGGAGTTCCTGCAGTGAGGGGAAGTGCATCCACTGAACCCTTCCCCTGGGAAACATTAGCCCACTCAGGCTAATCTCACAGAACAAAGGTTCCCAGCGACAAGCAGCCAAGGAGGAATGTGTGTGCGATTGTGTGTATTAGTATGTGTGTGTCTTAATTCATTTGTGCTCATGGTGGGGCTTTGTGTGAATGTGGGCACCAAAACTGTGTATTAATAAGATTTTCATACGAAACAATGGAAGGAGGATGTGGATGACTTTTTGCCCGTGATGCTCACGCGCTCTCATTCTCAGTCCATATTAATGACTTACCTGGAATACATTCTTTTGATGACTACATTTTGACTTAAAATTAATCTTTTTTTCCACTCCTGCGTTGATTTGATAATGGAGACAAAACACCTTCTCCTTTCCTCTTTTTCTTTTTCACTTGTAGATGTTCTTGAGCAGTCGGGTCTTTGGCCCCCTGTATATGGCAGCCACGGTCCTCCTCCTCACCTGCAGCATCACCCTGTCTACTCCCGTTCGTCTTTCCTACGGCAACAGGAGCTGTACGCCCTGCAGCATCAGCAGCAGCAGCGAGCGATAGAGCACATACAGCGTCACTCCTTAGGACAGGTAAAGCATTATGGATACTATGGTAGTGTTTAAAACTTTCTTCCCATAGCACCTTTCAACCGTTTCAACCTTTCAGGTTTGAAACAGTTGTTGATATCAATGAGAAATTCAAGCAAAAGCGCACACACACGGAATAATCATAACTACCTACAAACATTGTACATATTCATGAAGTATTCAGCGTCCACTTAGAATGTTGATCTATTCTAGAAATCATGGAACAGTGGATAATTTATGAAACAGTTAGTAGACGACCCAGACTGATCTGGAGTGTGGATGACAGGCCCACAAAAAACAGTCATGTTTGGATTTTTTTAATACATTTTGAGTTCGAACCAATTTGGTCTGAAAATTGCTAGACTATAATATGAAACTGAAGGCAAATGAGAATCAGAAGACATTTGTTTGAGATGCCCTCCGCAGGGTTTGTTGTTTGGCACTAAAAATAAATGCAAATTCAGGCTGAACAATATTTATTAAAAAAAAAAAAAACCAATGACTTCCTCTCTTTGTTGGCTAAACATTTTATTAATAAAGAGATGTTTATGTGATGCGTTTGCACTCTCACATTGCCAGATCATTTGGCAAACAAACAGTGTGGCCAACACTGACTTTTTCTTTCTTGGCTTTTCTGTCAGAGGGTTAGTCTTTTTTCTCTTCAGCTCTTTCCTTGCTTGTTCTTAGAAATTTGGTTTTTTTGTATAGTATTTCAAGGAAATATTGATGTTTATATCTCGTAGCAGCATGGACAGCACATCTTATAGCTACAACCATAATGTATCCCAATATTTTTGTCCATATAGTTTATAAACATTAATATTTCTTAAAATCTAATAGGACATTTTTTCTCAGTGAGATGTGGAGAAAGTAGATGATTAGTTGGGTTAGAAAATTATTATTTATTGTCAGAGAATGAACAATATTGTAGAAATTCACAAGTAGAGTATTTAAAATCATAGTCATGGGTAAAAAAAATAAATCAGTGTTGACAGATGTTAAGTCAAAACCATATCTGAGGTATTTTGGAAGCAATGATTACAATTTAAATAAAATTAACCATTGTAATGATATTTATCCCAATATATAATTATATTATGACGTTTGTCGTTGTTGTTTTGCATCCAAGATCTCTGTTAGCAAAGAAACACCTGAATTCAAAATGTCCCAATACTTTTGCCCCTATAGTCCATGTGTGTACATAAAATTATAGTATCAAAGCAACACATTTACATTTCTTTCTTTCTCTGTAACAGAGGAAAAATGACGAACATGCCATCACCATCGAGGACTCCCCTCATGACTCTTCAGTATCCAGGACTGCATCCTCTTTGTCTTCCTCTTCTTCATCCTCCGCATCCTCTCACGTGGCCAAGCACTTCTCCCACACCCCTCCTCCACCTAAGACGTCCACGCCATCTCCCGGATTGTGCCCGAGCAGCCGTCAGTCACCCTGTTACCACTCTCCATCCAGGCGACCGCATCCGCAGAACCCGCTAACCCCTGCCCCGAGTCCGGCTGCAGCAGCACCACGTTCCCCTGCACTTAGCCCTGCTCCGTCACACCATTCTAAAGGTCTGGAGAGGAGCAGTGAGAGGGGTGAGGGACAGCCACCTCAGGACTACCCACAATCCCTAGAGCCAGGTAAGCACACAAAGAAAGCCTGTGGTTTAATTTATGAAAGCAATAACTGCTTTTAAAGAACTATAATAGCAGTGTAAGCAGCCAGATAACAAAGACAAAGACGGCTAACAGGGTAGTGAACAAGAGACCAGGGGAAGGGATAAAGTGGAAGAAAGAAGGGGAAGTGACAGAGGGTGCTGCTGCAGATATGTAGCACCGGGCTTTGAAGCGTGGTATTCTTTTGATTTTGCAGAAATTGTTTGAAGCATGGATGATCTCTTGCTCTGTGTGTCCTTGAGTGTGTGTGTGTGTGTGTGTGTGTGTACATGTGTGTAATTCTCACACTGAAAACTAAAGAGGCAGGTCAGTCATTAAGGTCAGATGAAGCATATGGGCACTCACTGTTTGTCTGTGTGTGACCTGCCAGCAGGCTCACGTGTGTGTATGTGAGCGTCACAAGAGGAAGGTCAGAGAAATCATCAGACGGGTCCTCCTTATCCTTCAGAGGTCCTTGAGAAGTACAGGCGGAAGAATACACATTTATCTGGCTGTGTTGTCAGAGGGCGGAGGGATACCATCAATAATAAGAGCACAGGGGTGACAAGGGCTGCGCTGCAATCACAGGGAAACGGCAGGGTGTCATCAATATCCCACATAGATCTATACACTCGCTCACAAACACACACACACACACACACACACACACACACGCCCTGATGCACTGCAATAGACAGTAATGCACACTCACACTCCCTGTTTCTGCACCCTGCTGTCAGTGTATTATGCCAACTGTAATCACGTGCTTCATCCTGTGTGCCTGAAGAGCATGGCAATGAATGTAAAAGGCTGAAAGGACAATGGAGACATAATATTTGGGTGCACATATTCACCATTACTTCTCTTTATTAGTCATCATAAAGCACTTATCAATGCCTTATTTTACTTGACTGAATTATACAGTTACGTGGACGTCAACTAGCATTTTCACCTCAAGAGCCTCCAAAATACTGCTGATTTATCACAAACAGTGCACGACTGCACATGTACGGTATGTCAACTGAATAGCAAATGATGTAGTCAAGTCCTATACTGGTAAAATTTGGCAGTTGTGGCTCAGGAGGTAGTTAATGGAAAGGCTGGCAGTTCAAATCCCGCTCTATCCTACTGCAGTTGTGTCCTTGGGCAAGACACGTCACCCACTCTTGCTGGTGTAAGAATGCGTGTTTGGTGGTGGTCGGAAGGGCAGTTTGGCGTGAATTGCTAGCCACACTTCTGTAAGGCCGCCCTGGGGCAGTTGTGGATACACATGTTTACCACCCCCAGCGCGTGAACATGAGAGTGAATGAATAATGGATCAATAATGTAAAGCGCTTTGGGCATATTGAAAAGCACTATAGAAATCTAATCCATTATTATTATTAAATTCTTTCATTTTATGCGTATGTAGTATTCTTTTGGTATACAAAGTCAGGGGGACAAAACAGAATTGAAAATGCACATCCTCCTCTATGTAAATGCCTCTCAGTGGCAGCCCAATAAATCTGATGGCCTACAGCTACCACTCACTTGCTACTACTTCTCTCTAAAGACGGGGGGGGGCAGACCACAAGATCGGTCCAGTCGTCTTTTACAGGCCTGAAAACAGAGTCTAGAAGGACCATTCCTTCTCGGCCCACTTCAGATACAATGCCCTGAAAGATTATTAAATCATTTGTCTCTAAAAAGAAATAGTGTTCACTGAAGCTTAATAGTACTTTCACTCTAGGAGTTGTGGAATATGGTCAGACACAATAAGTGCTTTGTAATGGCTATATGATACTCATAAGAACCCACTTTAGGTTGGACATTTGTATCTTAGTATGAAGTCCTACCAAGATTTTCTTTCCTGATGTTACTTTCCAATACATTTCCCTACATTCTTTCACATTGTGACTACAATTATCTGATCTCTACTGTCTCCCCTTTTGTCCAGACCTGCCACCTGTTTACACCTTCCCTCCCATCACTATGGGATTCAAGGCTGGGCCGTCACCTCCCGAAGCCCGATTGGCTGAAGACACCATGGCAGAGGCAGATCCGGCGGAGCCCGAGCGTGAGACCCGCCCACACCCTTGCCACATCCAGTCTCTCACTGATGAAGAGGAAAGAGATGAAGTGGAACAGAGAGGCTGTGAAGAGGAGACGGCTCAGAGCGGAGGTGCGAAGAAAGAGAAAGAGAAAAGGGGAGTAGAAGGAAAAGGATGCTCCATATCTGAGAGCCCAATTTCTGGCCTGCCGCCATGCCCTTCTCCAGTCCCACTCCCAGACCCTGCCTGCCTGGCCTCAGCCACGGGCAAAGCCCTACAAGTAGAGCTCTCTCTGGGCTGCTCAGGCCAGAAGGCCAGCCTGGAGGAGCTGCAGCTATCCAAAGAGCAGAAGGAGGATGGGGAACTAGAAAAGGAGGACGAGGAGGAGGAGGATAAGGGTGAGGAAACAGAGCCTGAACCGACAGAATGTACTGTGTCTGGGCCTGAAGAACCAATGGAAGAGACACAGGAGGAGAGGGGAGACAGCAGTGACAAAGAAAAAGACAATGTACAAGTGGACGAAGAGGAAGAGAAGGGGGATGGGAGGAGCACAGGTGAGGGTGACCTGTTGGAGTTAACATGTAGCTCCCCCACATCACCCGTGTCCTCTGAGCCTATGGTTCCTGCCACGACGGCCCAGCTCCAGGGGGCCTACATGTGGAGTCTGGAGCTGCTGATCGCTGCAGCTCTTTGTGCAACCAGAGATGCCTTGTACCCATCTGCACCCACCGTCCGGGCCCCCAGCCCTCCGCCGCACCATGGCATGGAGATACTTGGGGAGCTGGCGGAGCTAGAAATCCAGCAGCGGAACAAGGAAGGCAAAGATAAAGACACGGAAGGTAAGGACTTGCAACTTTTGTGTGATCGTTCTGGTGTTGTTGCAACAGATGGAGGAAAATGAACTCAAATAACCAGACGGGAAGAAAAGAAGAGCTGCCCTACCTTTTCTTATCCCTACATACATAAATGCATGCTTATTGTGAACCTAACAAAGGGTCTAGCAAACGTATGCATCACAGATGTGGAGTCTCATGCACAAACCACACGCACACACACACACACACACACACACACACACACAGATGTACACATCTCTCACTGACTGTCCAATTCTCTGTTCTTGCACATAGACCATAATTTTTTTTCCTTTGGGAAGCGTGTGCATATGGATGTATGTGTGTGGGTGTGTTTGGGGGACACACAGAGATGGACAAACAAGCTGAGCTTCAGACACAAGCCAGGACACACACAAGCACACACACGCACATGCACTCGCACTCTGCCCAGTGAGTCCCCTCAGGCTCTGGCGTCTTGCTTTACTAATTAGACCCTTTCCTTTAAAACACTTCTCCTGTAAGCGTTCCTATTTTCCCCTTGTCCCTCTGAGAGAAAGTGTTTTTATTTATGCCAGCGTTTGTGTGTGCGTGTGTGCATGCTGCTGCTGTGTGTGTAAGCTGTTAAGTAATCCCAGATGAATCCCTGCTCTCCTCCATCAGAGTCTATGTGTGTCTCCACTAGGCTGCCTCCTCCTGCCTCTCCTCCTCCTTCCTCTTTGTTATTTCACCCCATCCGCTTCTTCTTTTTTTTATGAAACCAATGTAATCTTGTGTGTAAACCCTGCCTCTGCAAGCCTTGTTGATGGAATTAATAAGTGTAAAAATCATAAGTCGCTCTGCAGCTGTCAGTACATGTGAACGTGCGAGATATGGGGCGTGTGAGCGAGTGTGCATTTGTTTACTTGTGCGTGCACGTGGTTAGCATGTGTAATAGGTGTGAAATCAATAAGTCCTGTCATGGTGTGGAAAACATTCTCCAAATTGTAACACATTTATTTAAAACCTGTTCTGGCCTCACTGTGTAGAATGATATTAATACCGCTGATGGCGTTTTTTGTCATCAGGAGATGAAAACGATCCCAGACAGATGCAGTTATGCCGCTCCGTGATGCAGAAGGATATCTCAGCTGCTCACTGGAGATTGCAATTACAGATTAAGGAATGGAGAGTGTAAATTATTGCCATTACTTGCATTGACGCCTAGACAGAGTGGTTTGTGTTGGAGGTTCCTCCAGTCCTTCATATTTCCTTTGTGAAATTTTAGCTCAGTAAACTTTGGTAATGGCTTCTACTGATGACGAGGCCCATATCAACTCTAATGGTTTTTAATTTTCCTCCACTGTTTTTGTTTTTTTTCCCTGTGAAATTCCCCCCATGCCACCTCTTATTACACCCCTCCATCCCTTTAAGAGACACAGTGTGGTGTTATTACTTCACTAGGATGTGTGTGTATGCGAGTGAGTGTGTAATACTGTGGGCGGAAGGTATATATTGATTGTGGCCATCCTCCTGGACGCTAAACTAGGCATGGTGATGTCAGCGATGATGTCATTCTGTCAGTGTAATCGGAGCATGCCATTGGCTCACGGTGGTCTGACAGATGAGATGACACTGACCTCTGCGAGCCAGCACAGGACAAAAGCCACATCCCGCTCCTTGTTGCTGCCTCTGAGGAGTTGCCTGTCGTTGTCATATCCATTCATGATGAAGACCCACTCCGTTGTACTTACTTCTCTTCATTTGGTTCTACTTATGCTCTTGCATTTTAATTGTCAGGTGTCATTAGAGAGGTTTTTGCAGCTACAGTGCATCCTCAGTACATGCGTCTTCTCTCCTCTTTCCTCTCCTCTCCTCTCCCTTCCTCCACCCTCCTCCGCCTATCTTCTCTCCTCCTCTTTCCTTTCCTCCTCTCCTTTTCTCTCCTCTCCCATCCTCTCCTCCCCCTCTCCTCTCATCTCCTTTCCCTCTCCCTTCCTCTCCTCCACTCTCCTCTCTTCTCCTCTTCTCTCCTCTCCCTTCCTCTCCTCCCCCTCTCCTCTCCTCTCCTCTTCTCCTCCAAGGCGAAATTGGATTCTGTCCATGTCCGTAATGAGGAGATGTAGGAGAATAAATAGATAGCTCAATAAACACTTTGCCTCTTATTGCTTCTCCTCCCCTATACTCCCCATCCCCTCCCTCCTTTCTTCTGGCTGCACACCTCCCTCTCGCAGGCCGTTCTCAGTCTCTCCAATATTCCTTACACACACACACACACACACACACACACACATACACACACACATGCAGTTTGCCCATGTCTGCGCAGCTCAGCGAAAAAATGTTGTAGGTGCATGTATGTGTTTGAGGAGCTGTGTGTGTTTTGTCAGTAGGTGCGTTTGTGTGTGTGAGCAGAACGTCTCATGAATATTCTGTTTCCTCTGCCGCCGCTGTGACAATGACAGAGTTAATGGCAGTGACAGATGTAGAGATTGTTCGCTACCTCTCTCCCAGATGTGTGTGCTGTTTGTGTGTGTGCGATTAGGCAGGAACACCAGTATAGATCAAATAAACTACACAGCTAATATCATAAATATCACCACTTTTCAAGGCATGTTTTCACTGTTGCAGAAATAAATCAATTCACGCAACAACATGGTTTATAACACTGAGTCAGCTGCTATGGGATGCACCAATCTAAACCGAAACAATCCGTCTCTGTGCAGGCGAGGACATGCTGACCTTTGACCTCCACAGTCTGGCGACACTGGCGGCTGCTCGCGCCCTAGAGATGGGGGGAGGAGCAGTAGATATAAGGGCAGACCAGCAGTGTCCAATCAGGAAGAGGCTCAACCTGCGCAGGAAGTGCAGCTGGACACCTCGTCATGAGCCAGTGAGGCTTTTATCAAAATGTTTTTGATGTTTATGCATCTAATCATGAATTATTCATGCTGAAAATATAGGGAAGTGTCGAACAATGGGCAAACGTATCATTTGTACTAGGTTTTGTTGTAAAGACCAAAACATGTACCTATGTACTCTACATGCTGCAGGAGTGACTACTGATGTGCATGTGTGTATTTAGAATTTAGATCTACTGTAGAACTCTATTGTGATTGAGCTGAAAACACCAACCTCATTTACAGTATTAAAATCATACCTGTTTTAACCAAATGATTGCTGCAGAAGTTGGTCTGTGCATTAGGTAAGTCTCACTCTGGGGTGGATCAATATATTTTTTCTGTTTAATCTCTTTAATCCTCCCACAGATAAAGCCGACTCTCCTAGTGTTTTGACATTTTTAACTTAAGCGCCAACTTTAAATGACAAGTGATAAGAAAACACATTAAATATATTTATCCGACAAACTTTTTCAGTTAAAGAAGTTTTTTTGGGAGGGGTTTCTGAAGTAATTTAGAATCGAAGCACAGAGATTTATCTCGCAACACTGCAAAAAAAAAAAAACGGAATTTTATGACACGAAGAAAACATTGTGATTTTGTTTTGAGAGTTTTATTTCTTTTCTAAAATAATAAAATATAATGTTGTCAAACCTATTTTCTGGAGACAAGTAAGAGACTAAAACATATTTAATTACAATTTAATAAGATGTTCCAACTGACAATTAGAGTAATAAAAACAACTTGTTTAAAAATATTTTTTTTCATTCTTAATTTTACTTTTCAGTAGTTAGACTTCTATTCATTCTTGCTTGATACAATACAGTTGACCATATTTAAGGATATTTGGTTTCTTTCTGATATGAATATGTTTACAGTGACAAACCTTTAAGGATAGATGATGTTGTTTGACAGGACTAGCTGCGCTGCGGTACAGTACACGTCAAAGATTGAAAATCCTTCTCATCATTAAGCTGCTCAAACACAAGCTGGGCACTTCACAGATCCAGTGAATGTGAATCTCTGTGTGTGTTCAGCATTTAAATTCCCCCACTTTGTGTGTGTGTTTGTTTGTCAGGTGTGCCCAGTGAAGGGCTCCATGGAGACGATGGGAGGGGAGGAGCTGGCCATGCGTGTCCAGCTGGCTGAGCTACAGCGCCGCTACAAAGAGAAACAGAGAGAACTGGCCAAGCTACAGAGGAAACACGACCACCAGTGAGCAGAGACGGCACACATACACACATACACGCAATTCCTTTTGGTTTACACCAAATGGCGAATTCCAACATTCACAATTTTGCTGTCATACTGTATTTAGCTGATTTGTTCGAACCTGCCACCTCCTCGTACCTAATGCAGTTCGACCTGCAGCCAATCCGAGTTTACCCATGATTTCTGCTGTCCTAACGGCATCTTTGATCTCTCTCTCTCTCTCCCTGACTCTCCTTTTCCCCCTCCTTTTCTTCCTCACCGCAGGAAAGAGGAGACGTCTCGTAGCCCTGCCCGTCGGGGGCCTGGCCGCCCCCGCAAACGCAAGTCCACCCCCGGCCCAGCTGCTGCAGAGAGCTCCAAAAGACTCCGGTCAGTGCTCTGATATTGCATCAGTATAATCAGTGTGATTGGCAAGCCCCGCTCATTCATCCTGATTTCTGTTTGTGTTTTTAGTGAAAGGCACGGTTGATTTTCAAGAAGTTCTTCTTCAGCTGAATTGATTCAAATGCTCTATGGTTGATGATTTGCTTGATTGGGCACTGAAAGGAGCTGCTCAAACATGCACACACACACACACACACATATGCACACTCACACACATTCGTGCATCTAGAGGGTTATGGCGATGGGAGATGTGAGCTTGGTGTGATTGTAAATGAGAGAAGGTAATGAAGATAAGGCCTTCATTAATCATCATTAATCACATTTAACCATATTTATCACTTGCATTGATTATGTCCCTATTCCTAGTGAACCTCCAGCATACATTAATACAGGCTGGACAAAGTCCTGATGTACAGTTATTACAGTGATAAACGACCAAACGCCACCCCCACTCAGTGCAAACCACTCATCCACACACAACAACATGTTGTTTAACACCTTATATACACACTCACACACACACACACACACAGACATGGTAGAAACACATCCTCACACACAGCAAATGTTGGAGGCTCATAAAGATAGATGTGTTTTCCCGCGCTGCTCCACCTCTGTTAACATGTGCACCCCTTGCCTTGATAAAATGATTAGAGAAATTTGAGGTTTGTCACGGTTACTATGATTAGAAAGTGCTAATGAAAATGACAATGAAAGGCTTTAGTCATACACGCCGCGGCACACATACACATGCGCACACACGCACACACAAGTACGTACGCACCCATACACAAGGGCATGTGCACACACACACACACATATGCAGAGTTTGTTTAATTAGTAGAGCTGGTAGCTACATGCCTAAGCAGCATTCCTGTTGTTATTAATGAGCAGTGCATCATTTGTTTATGCCTTCATTTTCTCATGAGACGTGGGGAGTGTTGGAGGTGATATTAAAGAGAATGTGTAAGGAAGTAAGACTGCAGACTGACTGAACTCAAGTATTCTGGGGAATTTTGCACCCAGATTACTTCTGCCAAGGAGGTTATGTTATCACTGCTGTTTGTCTGTGGGCACCAACCATAATGAAACGAGGTAGAAGGGTAGGACCTGAGCCAAGGATGAACCCCTGTAGATACTGGAGTGGAGGCCCATGTACTATCAACTCAACTCAAGTTTTTGAAAAGAAAGTAGAAAAGGATGACAGTGACTTTTCTTCTTGTTTCTGATTTTTACTACTCGTCTCCTCTCCTCCTTTCCTATCTTCTCCCCTCATCTCTTCTGTCATCCTCTCCTCCCCCTCTCCTATACTCTACTCCTCTCTTCCTCCCTTCTTTGCTTCTCCTCTCCTACCATCTTCTCCCATCTCTCTTCTCTTCCTCTCTTGTCTCCTTTCCTCTACCCTCCTCCTCTCTTCTCCTCTCCTCTCCTGAGAGCAGAGATGCTGAGAGCCAAACTGGTTCTCAGTGGGAATATAGGATTCACCTGCCTCAGACAACAGCTGCTAACAGAGTGTGTGCAGTGTGTGTGTGTGTGTGTGTGTGTGTGTGTGTGTGTGTGTGTGTGTCTGTGGCAGCCTTTGGTGTGAGAGAGCATGCATAGAATGAAGCAAGGACAGAGAGAGAGTGAGAGAGGAAGGGAGGAGTAGTGTTCAATAGAGGTTAGTGTTTATCGATCGAGCCCTGAAGCTCCGGTCAGCGGACAGACTCCCATGGGACTGCTTCATCTTTCTCCGTCTCACCCCCTCCCTCTCCCAAACTACTCTCCTCCTCCTTCTCCTTCTTCTCTCTTTTTCTTGCTCTGCCCATCTCTTCTCCATTCTCCTTCACACCAGGTAATTTTCCCCCTTTCATATGGTGATTCAGCAGAGTTTCATATTCGCACAGTCGCTGAATATTTCTGTGTTTGCTGTCAAACTGTGCAGACAGTTGGCAAAGCCTTTTCTCTTACCTCATCAAACTTATGAGGCAGAGAAGAGTGGGAAGAAGCAAGAGAGTTGAGACAATGAATGAACCCACGCACGTGGGGAGTAAAGCTACGAGGGCAAAGAGGACTCGTTGCAAAGAAAATCAGCCTGATACTGTGATCAAATTAATCAGGTGTGTGTGTGCCTTTTTTTTAAAAAAAATGTTTTCCAGGCCTGGGCTCAATTTACTGGTGGAAAAAGCTACAAAGAAAATGTCGAATCACAGCTTCAACAGCCTCAGCGCTGCACAGGTCAGTTCCTTTGTGTTCCCTTCTACTACATCCACACATCCTGTCATCCACTTCCTGCTGTTATTTTTTCCTCAGTGTTTCAATTTGTGGGAAGAAATTAGCAAGTAATTAGCCGTCTCATTCCTGTCACACAGATGAAAGCTCGCTGTAAGCACAGAGGTCGCCCCAGTACCCTGAACTCCAGGCTGGCCCGGCGAGTAACCCAGCTGAAGCAGAAGGCTGCAGCTCAGCGTGGCGCTCCCTCGGCAGGCATGGCACGCTGCAAAGACATGGCACCCAAGAGACAAGGAGGGAGTGGTGAGGGCGCACACATTCACACGCACACAGACACTTATTAACCGCTGAGTAGCACTTCCAAACATCACTCTCCACCTGCTTCTGATCTGCCAGACCCACAGCAGAACTGGGTAGCCTCCCAGACCATGAAGAGGAAGAGGGGTAGGAAGCCAAAGCTGCTGATGGGAGACGACCCAAACAGAGCTCACAATAAGGATGATCAGGCGTCGGAGAAACGCGAGGTCAGGGAAGAGAAGAGCGACAGCGAGAGTTCGGATCATGGTGAGTTACAGTAGGTACAGTAGGTGATGTAAATATACATCTGATGTGTGCCCTTTGACATTAGTAATTTTTTAAAATTATTATTATTAAATGTGCAGAAAGAGAGAGTGAGATCATGGAATGAAAGAAGCACAGTATTAGTTATTGGATACCATACAATCTTCATGCACTTTAAAACCAGCTACAGCTGAAAACATCGGGCAGATAAAAAAACACAAGAAAACCGAATAACTATAAAACAATCAGAGACATTACTCTGACATTGGTTGAAATTTCTCTGGATTTAAGCTCTGAAATGAGCTAAATAAATTGAATGGAATTGGCATTTAGTGAAGTAGCCATAATTACCAACAGGATGTGAGTAGTGTTTCTATAGAAATGACAACCAATCATGACCAACTCTTCATCTCCCAAGTCATTGTTGAAATTCGTTGAATACATAAACCAGACGTTTTGATGAGGTATACATTTAATTATATATTTGATACATCGTAACTGTGTTATTGAACATTTGTATAGATTTAATAGTCACTTCACAGTTTTGAAATATTTGGTGATTTTTCAAGTTTTTATGAATTTTTAAATATTGATTATGTTCCCATACTTTACAGTGGTTCATATTTTGATGGCTTGTAACATGGAAATGGTTACAGATATCAATATATTTACTGCTGAAGCACTGAAGTCATATTTAGAGTTTAATTTGGGCCATGACCTTAGACCTTGAATGACCTTGAAGGGTTAAACTTAAGCCTTGAGGTAATCACTCTCTACATTTCAACAAGCTTCTTCTCAGAAACTGTTGGTCAAATTCATTTTAAAAAAATCAGCTTCTTCAGGGCAATGTCTAGAGAAATTTCATTTTTGAATTTTTATATGAATTTAAAAAAAAATGTAACGTTTGTCTTTGCATATAATGGTCCATGTTTTGATGGCTTATAACATAGACAAGGTTACATATATTACTAGAGTTACTATTAATCACTGATAGAAGTCAGACATGGACATTAATTTAATTAGATGACTTCTCCTCCAGTGAAAGTACCACCCACTCATCTCCTGCATCAACACCACAGGACTCAAACAACCTGTCAACCTTGCAAATTCAAGTTGTTAATAATTCTTGATAGAACCTACTGTGAGATACAGGTCCATTGGTCCTATTTTTTTAATGCCTGAAATGCTGATATTTGGGGGCACACCTTCAAGTATGCCATTTCAGAGGATATCATGCAGACATTGTGAGAGTTCACGATGACAGTATGCCTCTGTGTGTGTGTGTGTGTGTGTTTTTGTGTGTGTATGCATTAAAAGTCAGAGTGAGATGTCTAGCGTCATCAGGAGCCTCCTCTCACTTCCCAGTTCGTCTGTCACACCATTAAAACCATTAACGACTTGCCACAGGCATGCAACACAGCCGCCCCTGCCCTCAACGCCACGCAGTAACATGAGCCCGCTTTGGCCCTGTTCAGAATGTCACACCCCTGTCCACCCCTCTCTTCTTCACCTCTCCTGTCTGGTGAAAATGCCCTCCTTGGAGGACTGAGCTGAGGAAACAGTGTCATCCCTCCTGATTTGAATGAATGCCATTACAGGAAGAGAAAGAACCCACTCAAAGAAAAAAACTGAAGGAAAACAGTAGAATCTGCATGACCTTGAGGCGTTGGTGACATGGAGGAGTAGTGAATGGATTTGTACGTTTATGTCAGTGGTGGTGTGTGTGTGTGTGTGTGTGTGAGTGAGTGAGGCAAAGTGTTGACGAGAACGCCATGTAAGTGACAAGTGTGTCAGAGATGTGTCGACACCCAACACGACCCTTCCAGTCAGCGACACACAGCTGCCAATAGCAGCATGTACTTGTTTTTGTGTGTGTGTGTGTATGTGTGCGCATGCACACATAGCGCCACACATGTGCACGCGTGTCAACATTTGCTTCCCGTCAAAGCAGCTAAGGAATAAACCATGCATTGTTGTGTTGCCATGAAATCAAGTTTCACCCCATGGTTTATGATATGAGAAAACATGCCACTTAAAAACCCGTTTGAGGGACGTTTGATCAAATGCACACAAGTCAGTCAATGACTTGTTGCTTCAGTGTCTATTATTATCTACATTTAGCCACAGGTTTAGCATTTGAACTGCTGGTTGTAAAGGAATATTGAAAGCTCACTGTCAATATGGCCTATCAAGTGAGTACCTGGCTTTAGTTAAGACTATTTACATTGAGATCACCTTAAACTCTTTGACTGATGGTATTGATGGCCATGGTTCCACAGAGGAGGATGGCAATGGCAGCTACCACAGCGAAGATGGAGCCAGTGACATCAAGATTAGCTCATCCTCAAAAGAGGCTCTGGTAAACCCAGCTGGGACTGCATCTTTTTCATCACAGTCCTCCAAGTATCCAGCAAACCAGAGAGGCCGAAGTAAGAGAGCAGAGCCGATTGGTGAGCGCTTTATACTGCATACATGTTGCCACTGCATAATGTTTGCAAAGACAGTTTTTTTCTTCGAATGACAGGCATTTTTTCTCCCCGGAGAGTTTAAAACAATATATTGTGTGTCCCTTTAGTTTTGAAGCCCTAACAAGGTGCAGTCAGAGTAGTTAAAGGAAATACATTAGATGTGATCTGATATCTACATAACAAATGAAATCGACAAAATCTGCCAAGTACAGCAGATTACACTTTACTTGATACGGTTCTTAAAAGTTTAGGGGGCAGAACTTAGGGAGGGGGAAAAACCTGAATTGGAAAATACACCCCTCCCTCTGCACTTAGCACAGACTATATACAGATGTCAAACGTCACTGCAATTCAGGCTGCGCAGAAAAGTGAAGGGAAAATATCATGGTTAGAGGAGCTGTCATGGTGCATGTGTGATGAGCCACAGAGTCTTGTCATTACTGTTGTCATTCACCCATTTCTACTCCTCAAAACAGAGCTGAGAGGACGTGCAGAGATCTAGGCTGATGTCATGTTATTTACCCATGAATCTTTAAGGTTTAAGGTTCTATTTTCTCTCTCAGACGTAGGAAACGTACGCTGTACAGACCAACGGAGAGCGCCTCGGAGACCAAACCTGGGCACCACAGAGAGGGGCCACCCCGACCACCACGGACCCAAGAGGGTGTGCCTGCCCGGGTGGGGCATGTCATTGCTGGGTTCCCCTTTTGGCAACGAAGCAAACAGAGCCAACAAGGAAGTTGTGGTGAAGAACACAATGGGACGAGGCATTCTGGGAAAGGTAAGAGAATGAGGCTTGGCGAGTGAAGTCGAGAGTAGATTCTGCTATCAGTAATCCCTGAAAGAAAACAATAATGAAAGTTAAGAGAGTTCTCCTCACTTGACATGACCTGGTCGAAAACGTCTATGGGAGAATTTTATATGATATCAGCGCACAGGTGAACAGTACAGTGCATGTAGGTTTTTTTAGATGTGGTTATTTATCATAGCATCGATGTTTGCGTATTTGTTATGAGAAACAAAATCTTAAAAAAAAAGAAAAAAGAAAAGGGCAGGGGAAGAAAAAATTAATTGCGCTTGTTAAAGTTAAAATTTTAAGTGGCAAGAATTGGATCTGTAAATATAAGTTCAGCATGTGTCAAAGGTAAAACAGAATGTATGTTTGTTCATGGGAAAGACAACAGAGTCGGGAAGATGAGATGCAATTTCCTCTGTGTCTGCTGTCACAGTTGTGAATGTAATTGAGGTAATTACAGTTCTTTTGAACAACGCTAATGAGCAAAGAGGAGGTTTTTTTGTCGCTGTTGTTTTTTTGTCTTAATGATCTAATTGTGGTCAGAACGGGTGTACGGGAACGACGGCGGCTCAGAATGTGAGCTGAATGATAAAGGTGATTCAGAGAAGGTCACTCCCTTCAACAAGAAGGATGTTCAGAAAAGACTGTACATACATTCAGCTTCTTCTTTGCGGATCTTGCTCCACTCCTTTCTTGTTCAAGTGAACCACACCCTCCCTGAGCAATTTACAAAAATCCCAACAGATTAATAGTTACATTAATTAACAAATAACTCGAAGGGAGATGGATAGTGCCGACTACATATCATTCACTCTGTCAAATGCACCTTTTGCTCTGGTTATTGGTGTGTGTTTGACTGTGTGTCTGCTATGTTAACACAGCACTGGTCTGTTGTTTTTGCTGCACTTTCAGTTTTTCTTTGCAGCCGTTGAGAGAGACACCCACATTAATTTTATTTGGAAATGCCCTGAGGTTGTCATAGTTTTTGAGTCATCATGAGGGAATGTCCAAAAACACATAAGTCCAAACACAGAAGTATAAAGATAATCGTTCGCCATAACTCGACACACGCCCATGCTTTTATACACACACACACACACACACCACCACCAATAAAGGGTAATAATCATCTCTGCCTTCGAGTGGCGAAACTTCTGTCACTAAAAAATATAGTCTCCTAATGTTGAAAACTTGGAAGAGACTATGTTTATGTGTGTATACCCCTGCACGCACACACACACACACATACACACACACACACACACACACACTACCTCCTTTACCTTGAATATTACGGGCCTTACAACAAGCAGAAACCTGTTAGGTGAGGTGACTTTCCATCATCAATCATCAGTCATCTTTAGTTAGACTAGCCTAAACCGGTCTAGAGATACACAGTGCTTGGTGTGTGTGTGTGTATGTGCGTATGTGTCCTAAGGTAAGAATGTAAATTAGGGATCAAGATTCCACGTTACCAAGTATCCATCCTGCTGAAGTGTCCTTGAGCAATACACAGAAGGCCCTCTTGTTGGGGAGATACAGTTATTGCTGACTGTAACCTTTGGCATTTCAGTAAATGGAGGCAAGTGTGAATGAAATCCTCGGGGTTAATTGAAGTATCACATTACAAGAGGCGTTGGTGGCCGTGATTTCTTTTCACCGATGGATTCACCACTTAAGTCAAAGCAGGCTGGAATAGACTTAATTCAGCTGATGATTCTGTTTGCTGTTGATTAAGTTTTCGGGTGTGTAATCAAGTGTCTTTTCTATACACTTATATCCCATCAGGCCAAAGGTCACGCAGTGAGCCGGTTGCTGCAGAGCTTTGCAGCTGATGACGGTTTTCACTTGGATGAGGAGAGCAGTTTCTCTGAAGGAGAGGAGGAGGAAGAGGAAGACGTAGAGGAAGCCAAGGAGAGGACGTCGGTCCAGCTTCCTCCCAACATGCCTTGCAGAATACCTGGTAGGCACAACCAGAGACAGAGTGTTTATGATTTGTTTACGACATGACAAATGGTCAAAGTTTTCACTGTTTAGTTTATGCTTCAGTTACGAAACGTATACTATATTTTGTTGTTTTAACCTCACAATTTGTCCTTCTTCTTACACCATCCTCCTCGTCTAGCCCTGCCAAACTGTGTTCTCACCAAGGAAATGTTGGTGGATGGGCTGAAGATCCTCATCTCAAAGGAGGACGAGCTGCTCTACGCTGCCTGTGTTCAGACTCTGGACTTGCCCGACATGTGAGACTCTGCACTGATACAAAAGCACTGCTGCAGTTCTGTATAAACTGTGTTGGCTACCTTGGATGAAATAAAGAAAGTTAGAATAAATCCACAGAACAAAATGCAGAACATCAAGGAAATGTAGTTTATTCACTGAATGTGTTGTTGTTGCTTCTTTTTTTTAAAAGAACCTAATAACAACCAGAGTCTAAGAGGCATAGAACATCCGCTAAACAATATCTCGTAGTGTTAAATACCAGGACAAGTGTAAAAAGAGTCTGTCATTTTCAAAAGACATGAAGCCTTAGCTAACTACTAGTTTAATTCCTGGCATTTGTGGGAATCTTAACAAACAAGGCGTCTATTCAAGTAAAATGCCAAGTCACACAGCAGTGGCAGCCAAGACAGCTGCCAGTAACAAAACTCAACATTTACAATCCAAAGCACTGCTTTTATAACGACCTTGATACAAAAGAAGAAAAACTGAACACTGTTGTAGTTTGCAAATGGGAGTAAAAGTTGTTTCAAAGAATTTACTGTTATTGTTCTTTTTTTATTTCCCAGATTTAGTGTTGTCATTGAAGGGGAACGAGGGAATCGACCCAGAATCTACTCGCTGGAGCAGCTGCTACAGGAAGCGGTGATTGCCAAAATCTGCTACATTCTGCAGCCTTGTAGATGTTTTTTTCTGTGGCAATTCAGTAAAAATGTATTAAACATAGCGTTTTGCGTGGGCCTGTTGTAGGTGTTAGATGTGCGGCCTCAGACCGAAGCGATCCTGGCTGCAGGGACACGAGTGTGTGCCTACTGGAGTGAGCGCTCCCGCTGCCTTTACCCGGGATACGTCCACCGAGGTGAACCAAGCCTGCCGACAGCCTCACTGTGTGTTCATGCCCATAAACGCCCATAAACTCATAGCCCTGTTCTTCTGCTGTACATTAGGAGGCCCAGGTGAAGAGGAGAAGGAGGGCAATGTGATGGTGGAGTTTGATGATGGCGACAGAGGAAGGATCTCCCTCGCAAACATCAGACTCCTGCCTCCGGAATACCAAATACAATGTGAGTACAACTTCAGGGACAAAAAGCATAAAAGAAGAGAGGAAAAATTAAATAACTGTATACGTAACTGTAACTCTGTCAGGTGCGGAACCTTCTCCAGCACTTCTCATCTCACCTGGTCGCCGCGGTCGACACATCTCCACTCAGGAGAAGAAAGACACAACTACGGAAAAAACAGCCAATGAGGAGGCTCCTGGGAGGCCACAGGAGAAAAGACCAGGTGAAAATAGAATAGAATAGAATAGAATAGAATAGAATAGAATAGAATAGAAGAATAGAAAATAGACCATAGAGACACAACACTATGTTGATCTTGTACATAGCGCCACCATGTATAATGTCCTGGAAGTTTATATTGATATAATAGAAACTATATTGCTTACTTTCCTCATTGGCCAGGAGGTGGTTGAAGCGGAGGCTAAATATACAAAAAATGCAGACAGGAGTTTATGTCTCAAATCTCATAGATTTTTTAGGTAAAAGGGAGTTGCTCAGGGTTGGGGATAGATGTTGGTTAAAGTATCTTATTGTGAGTCATTTTTTAATCACACATAGCTAGAAGTGATGAAATTAAGCACATCATAAATCTACAGGTTATATGCTACTGTGGTTTGCAGAAAGGGACAAAGGCAATACCCAGTTGGAAAGTCACCTTGACTCAATACTGTCAAACACTTTGTCTTTCCCAGTCTTGAGATGGATATAAAGCCTGAGGCCACTCCGACATCCCAAAACACGGCCATATCTGTATTTCATATTCCTTACCCAATTACCTGATGCATTTGAGTCAATGGAAAACAGAGACTGACGGGAGTTACAGAAAGCCAGGCACTCTGAGATTAAAATTCTTTGTTTGCCACATATCATTTATCCTCTGCACTAGTCAGTGCATTAATCATGATTTTATGAAGTGTCATCGGAGCGCTTTGTGTAGTAAAAGTGATAATACAGCTCGAGGGAGAGACAGGTTTACCAGGTTTGTTGTAGTTTGAGTAATGGATATGTCGAAACTTACCTGGCCAGGTGAAGATCAAGAAGATAAAGATATTAAGTTTCTCCAAAGCTCTTAGTTCCACAATTAATCTCAGTCTGCTCTTGAGACCTGCCACTTCATATTGATTATAACTTCTTACTGTTTGCGGCTCTTTTCTTTTTTTTTTTTCAGTCGGCAGACCGAAGAAAATCCACTCAGTGCCTAAAACCGCTAGCGTACCCACGTCATTGTCAGAAACTGTAACCAAGAGCAACACTTCCTTGTTAAACTGGTCTGCACCCAGGAAAAGGCCCCCGGTTGACTTCTTCCTGTTCAACGGAACTTCTCGAAAAACCCAAAGGAGAATTCGAGAGCGGGATCTGGCCTTGTTCCACCGTCCTGCATCCCACCCTCTTGTGCCCCCAACCCCAATGAAAAGTATCTTTGGATCCCCTTTTGAGGTGGACTCATTTAGCAGCATTGCCAATGGATATTCTACATTTGGAAGCAGTGGAAACACTGGAGCGGGCCGATCAGGCACTGCAGTAGCTTCCATGAGTGTGCGAGACCCCTCACCCTCTACTTGTTCTTCAGCTGTTACAATGGTGATGGGAGCTGCTAACAGGAAGCTTGTGAGTGAGCGTGACAGGAAGCAGTTCCTGGTGAAGCTTGACCATGAGGGGGTGACTTCGCCTAAAACTAAGAACAGTAAAGCCCTACTTCGACTTGGGGGGAGCGGAGTGAGAGCAGGGAAAAGCCTGACCTCCACAGGAGCGCCGTTGAGGTACATCCACCCTGCTCTGCTGGTCAAGGATGGGAAGAAGGCAGGTGGAGAGAGAGACGGTACCAGGGCCCGGCCTGAGTCTCTTCTAAAAGGTGCTGCGCCTCCTAGAAAGGACCGTTTGTCTGCTGGTCTTGCTGGAGAGTACAGTCTGGAATACCCTAGCGACTGCCCCAGCTCTTACTCTGAGCTGGACGAGGATGATGAAGATGACGCACAAGCTGGCGAGGCACAAGGAAATTCTTCTGCGACATCCCACCGCGGAGGTCGTTTTCTCTCTCGTCTCTCCGTCTGTTTCTCGTCCTCGTCCTCGTCTTCTTCCTCATCCGGCTCCATCTCCTCTTCATCCATCTGCTCATCAGATAATGATTCTTCCTACTCCTCCGATGAAGAGTCTTCGTCTGTGCTGCTGCGCCGTGCTCTACTCCAACAGGACAAACACAAACAAAGGCAGAACATGACCTCTGACCTCCACAGCCCCGACCACACCGCTTCGAACTCCTCTTCGTCCATCTCAGCACCTGCACGTGGTTATGTGGCCAAAGCCAGCATGGCTGTGTCGGGGTCAAAGATGAAGGCAGGGAGAAGTGAGGAGAGAAAGGAGTATTTGTCTAAAGGGAGCGCAGTGGTTAACAACAGTGCAGCCAAAGGCCAGCTCAAAAGGAATGAAGAAGGCCCAAACAGTCACCATCAGACCCAGAGCAGTCCTGTGAACCAGCAGCCCAAACCAGTCTCCAAGGACCTGCCATCATCTAAGAGGCAGAGGATGTCCTCACCTGAACCTCTGCCCAACATGAGCCCCCTCTTACCTGGACGTCAGCTTTGGAAATGGTCTGGGAATCCCACACAGGTGAGAGATGTTCTGCTGCTGTGGATGCATCTAAATGATGTGGTGCAATATTTCATGTCAACATTTTTCTGCATGTTTGGGTTCAGACACACAATCAGACACGATAAGACAAGTCTGAGACAGAGGAAAGAAAAAAAAAAAAACGGTTAGTGGGACGTGGTCATCTCCTCCACTATTCCACATTGTCTGCTTTTTAAACTCAATTACAAATTGTAAAAGGTGTTCTCAAATAAATCATAAGATGAACCAGATCACATTATCCTTATACACCATGCTAAAAAATTCATTTGCTGCGTGAATGCAAACATTGTTCAGTAGAAAATGTCTTACGTTACTTAAACTATTTGTCATCACAAGCTGTATTTCTTCATTTGAAAACGGTTTTATATCTTCCATAACTTTAGATGTACCAGGTTTAATAGAGATCCAGATTAATTCCTGAAACGTGCTCAGGAGTTAGATAAACCGTCTATAAAATAAATGGACTGAGGATTCTTTTTTCCATTCTCTCCATCCAACAGAGGAGGGGCCTGAAAGGTAAAGCCCGCAAGCTTTTCTACAAGGCCATCATCCGGGGCAAGGAGATGGTGCGTGTTGGGGACTGCGCTGTGTTCCTTTCACCTGGCCGGCCCCAGCTGCCCTACGTGGGCCGAGTGGAGAGCCTGTGGGAGTCGTGGAGCTCTAGCATGGTGGTCAGGGTCAAGTGGTTCTACCACCCAGAGGAGACTCGCCTGGGGAAGCGACACCGTGATGGCAAGGTAAAGCCCAGAGAGTGCCGCTAGAAATTCCAACGGAGGAATGGTCAAAGTAACAGCCTGTGACATTTTCATATAAATACGTTAGCACTTCACTTCTTATTATTCCTTACTGACAGAAATACTTGACCTTCCATTTAACTCATGAAACTGCCTTTGCAGCTTTTATTTATGCAGTGAGGTGGGTATTTGCATATGTTCTGGAAAAAGAGAGTCAGCCACAGTTAGTGTGAAACGCAACTGAAAATTCACCAGAAGTCCAATCAAAACACAAGACTAAGAGTTTTGTGTGAGACACGCAGGACAAAAAGCAATGAGAACAGAGAAACTATTCAAAGGAGCAACATTTTACCAGCAAGTGATCTAATGTGCTATTTTACTGATTCAACTGTGTTTTTCTTTTTTTTCATTATTATAATATTTTAGTTTTATTTTTCATAGGACTACATTACAGTTTCATCCACAACCCACAACAGCAGGGTCAGAGACAACAGACCATCAAACACACACAAAACAAACAAACAAAATGAAAAATAAAAAAACTGCTGAAAGATTAAAGATCAAAACAAAATAATAACCTTAAATATGAGACAGAGGGAGACATATGTTAACCTCACACTCGCTGTGTTTTCCAGAATGCTTTGTACCAGTCGAGCCACGAAGATGAGAACGACGTTCAGACCATCTCCCATCGTTGCCAGGTGGTCAGCAAAGCAGAGTACGACCACCTGATGAGTGATCGCAAGCCAGGCAGCAATGACCTGTTCTACCTGGCTGGGACCTACGAGCCCACCACGGGCCAACTGATAGGAGTGGATGGCATGGCGATTGTATCCTAGCACCGACAGCTAGAGAGAAACCCAAATACTGACACGTAACTCTGGAGTCCCAGCTACTCAAGGGTGAAG
>JAPTHA010000012.1:5327845-5343946 GCA_029814585.1 Gymnapogon annona | reverse complement strand
ATGGGGGTTGGGGGGAGCGGGGAGGGGGGCAGCGGCAAACAAACAAATTTAAAAGCTACTGAAAGATATAACAAAATTATTCTTTTCATGTTTCAGTTAATTAATTCTACCAGGTTTATTATCTTTATAAAAACCAAGAAAGAAAAACTAACAAAAACAATATGGATGGATGGATGGATAAACTGTAATTCAGTTAAATACTTAGAAATGTTTTTTGAGTGATTTCAAAATATAAAATAGTTAACGTGTAAACCATATGTGTTCATTTTTTTGAACATCAGTGTGGGCCCTAAACATTCCATTCATTCATTCACATGGATTTAAAGTGAAAATTAAGTGAAAACACAGAAATAGGTGAAGTAGGTGATCACTGAGTGAACACAAACCATAAAGGGCTTCAACTGTGTATGATCGTAAACCTACAAAAAAAAAGTATGTTATAAAAAAATGATGAAAATGAAAGGAATAAATTACAATTATTATTTATTATCATGTGAAGAAACAAAGGTTGTAAAGGTTGTACTGATGAACTCTTTGGACATCGCTGCTACACGGAAATATGTAACACACAGACACACAGACTGTAACACACAGACACACAGACTGTAACACACAGACTGATGCTGAGGGTAGATGTGTTGGTTCTGCTGAGGCAGGCTTTAAAGGATAAGCAGTGGGTTTTCTCTGAGTTCTTGGTACACGTTGAGAAGTGATTGGGTCAGACGCCCTGTGGTCACAGCTGCACTGAAAACTCCAGACACTCGGCTTTGCTGGATCTGCTGTAACAAGTGCTGAGATGAGGGAAAAAGAAGGAGAAATGTTAAAGAAGATTCTGAAGACACAACAGCAGCCAATTACTGCACGCATCTTTGTGACGGCATACAAAGGTTTCACTTCCTTTAAGAAAGAGCTAAATGGGTTGAGTTGAATAACCGATTGTTCTTTTTTTTAGGTTTTATAGTGGGTGCCATTAAGTACTCAAATGCATTACCATCACCTATTATATATGAGTGTCGACCAGATTTAATATCTACTAACTGGACAAAAACAGCACTGGCTCTAATAAGGGACTGTCATGGTGTTCAGTCATCACTGTACCTTGTCATAGCGTCATATTCATTTGACTGCAATCTGCACCTTCAACACTAGATGTCAATATCACGCACTGTAGCAGTGGAAACTCATAAAATACTTTAACAAAATGAACTAATACATTTCTTATTGCATTTCAGGGTTTAGTGGAAACAACATGAACAAATGCTCTGGTCTTACCTCAGTGCGATGCAGAGCCTGTCTTAAACCTAAAGTCTGCACCGTCTTAGCGGCAGTCTTCTCAGGTGCCCTCTGCACTAGAATCTAGAGACACAAAAGAAACTTCACAAACACTTGAATAAGTTCTGACGGTCTAGGATTGCTCAAAAATGTTACAGACATGGACAACCACCATGTTGTGTGTTCACACACAGCTACATATATCTATACCAACTAAAAATGAGCAGGTCAATGACCAGGTTTGACGCTTGAAACCTGCAACCAACACATTTGACTTAATCAGGTGGTTTTCTATCATTAAGCATTAATGTACAACATGAGAAGAGGAAGGATATTTTTTATCAGCATACATGGCATATTTTCATTCTGTATGTATTTTTATTTCCTGTGTACACTCTGATTGTTGTAATTGAATTGTAAGCATTATTATGATCATTGCATCCCTGTCTTTTCTGCAACTGACATGGGATAGTTTCCCAATTTCTTCATTTTTCCTTTGTACAAAGTATGCTAATACTTGACAATCCAACCTTATGTATATTATGTGTTCAATAGTACCAGACACTCTTCTTCGTTCTTACATCAAGTCTAACAGGCTGTGTCTATTACGTTTGCATAAATGCATCTATTTCATTGAATTAGTGTTTAACATTTATGCATGTTTTCAATAACATACACAAAAAAGTAGTTATTTATAAACTACTTCTTTGAAACAGTGGGTTTACCTATACAGGAATATCTAACCTGACATTGCCTAAATACTCAAATAAATATATCCAATGGCCTATATATCTGTCCTGATACACACACAGTAGCTAGCATTAGTACACATTAGTAGGATGCAGTTCATGAAGATCAGGGACCAAATCCAGATCTTCATAGACAAGAACAGTCTCAATCCTCTCCCAATTTATTATTAATTAATTATGTTGTGGCATCATATTTTAAAAAATGTTTTAAGTAAAAACATCGTGAACCAACATGAATGGTGACATTGAGAGAGTACAATAATAATGAATTGTGAATAAAGTAGATGACAGCGTGTGTTTTAATACCTCTATCCTGCTCAGGACAGCATGGTGCAGACCACAGACAGCCGCTAAAGAGGAGCTCTCAACCTGAAGCTCCACAATGACCAGGGACTCCTTCTCCATCCCCAAATTCACCTGAAGAAAAGAAAACTACAACTCAAGTTTTCATTTTCACTTCTAACAATCAGTATTTTTTACTCCTATCGTTATCTTTTATATCAATGACTTCTACTGGAGACTGAGTCTGTTGTACTTTTCTTCTACTTTATTAATCTTGAAGGTGTTATTCTACTTATTGTGAGATGCTGCAGGAAGCACTCTGCACTTTTTGTTTTAAAACTTGATTCTTGAGTCCTCTTTGGAGCTGCACAGGTCAACAGATCAAATCATAAGATCAGCTAAACATCTCCAACCAACGTATTCATAATAATCACCATATGACTTTTTCATCAGATTGTGCAGCCTTGGCATATTCTTATGGATATTTCAGCAAAGCATTTGCTTGTTTAAAATTTTGATCGAAATATTTTGATTTTTCCTGCACATTGGTTCTTCTGCATTACTAATAATTAGAACCATCCCTGACAAACATCCTCCAGTAAGTGCTTCCCAAAATATACCGGTAAACTGTGTTAGATATTAGGAGACGTTTTACCTCCTTTGCAGTCAGTTTAACTGTGCATCTACTTGGTCCTTCAGCATGGATGACCGGGCCAGGTTGGACACTCTTGTCCCTTTGGTGTCTCCTCTTCACCCCTGGAGGACCTTGAGATAGCAGCCAGTCCAGCAGAGAAACACACATGTCTGCAGGAGTCTGAAGTTCTAAATCTGAGCTTTTCATTTCTAGCGTTTCCCTCAGTAGATCTGAAGACAGATGAACACTCGCTGAATACTTCTCACTCTGTGTTCCTTCGTCTTTTTTAGGACACCTGTTCCCACGCGAGTTTAGAAACACTCGGATGTTATCTGCTGTGGTGCTCATGTTGGTATGAGGTGTTGGGTTTTCATGTGTGGTGGTGGAATTCACCCGCAATGCATGCAACCAGTCCACGGTCAGTGTGTTTAATGGTAATGTGAAACTGGTGTTCTGTTCACCGTGAAGGCTCACCAACGCATCCTCTCTTAAAAGACTTGTGAGTGAGAAAATGAGCGCACAGCTCACGGTCATGGGGAAGGAGGTGTTATCTGCTGCCGAGATTGGTAAAGATACTTCCAACTGTCCTCCTGGATGGAGGTTGCAGAATGGGAATAAAAAATTTGTGGCTGACCTTTTCCCTTGTGTAGTGTGAGAGTGCGACAGAGGAAACACACTGATGCTCAATGTCCACCCTCGGTCAAGAAAGTAAGGACTTGAATTATCAAGGACACATGTCAGGTTTAAGGAGTCTTTCTGAAGCAGTCTGCTCCAGCTGACTATGGCGTCACATCTGATCGGCTTATCCTCACTGTTCGTTCGACCTATTAGCAGCCAGCTGACGTGAAGCATCTGATTAAGGTGTTGGAGAACTTGGTTTTTGGATTTGATGGCACTTTTTAAAACTGATGCTCTGTAGAAGAGTAAAGAAAACCCAGATCACATGAAGAGCCACAGTAAGTTCACCGATGTCGGCGGGATCACAATCACATTCAGGAGGCGATCGTGCCAGGAATACCTTTCGCAAACATCTCCAATAGCAGACACCAGGTCCCTGACGCTGTGGGACATGTGCACGGGGGTGGACTTTGACAGCCCTGAGTGCTCTTCTCCCACAGGTAAAATAATCCTCTGGAGCTGCCCTCGGACAGACAGCCCCAACAGCTCAACGTCACCTGGTACCATGAGCACAACAAACCACACATTTATGAATAAGAAGAGGTAGGAAAGAGGCATAACTAACACCAAATCTCTACAATATAGCATGTCTGCATTTCATCTATGGATGAATCATAAAACAGTAAGGACCGTAATCATGATAATATTTGGGTTGTGTTGAGTTTAATTTCTGTGATGTCAGGTTGTATATGCATTAAACACCAGTTAACATCCAACTTCATGAATACTTTGATTCTAAGTAAAATAACAAAGATACCCTTTACCATTTTCAGACTTGACCTGCAGCATCCGACTGACTACACTTGTATGTTGGATGAAGTTAACAGCCTACTATTTAAATAACTGACGAATCAGTTTGAGTAATTTTGATATATGTCTGTCTTTTGGTCTCCATTACATCTAAACCACAAGGTCTAAGCTTGACAGACAGAAACATGTTTGTAGATTTCAGTGCCAAAGCTCAACGAGTTCTTACAAATCACACTTTTAGCCACAACTGGTAGAATTGGAACTGCATAAACAGATTGTGAGAGAAAGATTTCAAAATTCTGATTTATTTTCAATAAACTGAATATTTTTGTGTTGGGGGCCAACCCCAACATTTGAGGATGTCATCTTAAGCTGATAAACTATGTCCCTAACTTAACTGTCAGTAAAGATAATGGCTACAGGCATATTTAATCCTACCTTAGTTTCACTCTAATAAAAGTCGTGCTTGAAGGCAACGTCTGCTATATGGGAATTATTCGTATAATACGTTTTGCATTTATAAAGTAATAAAGTGAACAGGTTTAGTTTGAGACTGGTCTGACTCTGTACCTGTGGTGTTGTGTGGAGGTCCAGTCAAGGCGATGAGTCTACACACATTTAGACTGGTGGGGGTTTGTAGTCCAGCGGCTGCCTCACTGGATGCCTCCATAGCCCGTCCTCCACTCTCCGTGCCATCCGATTCCTCTGACAGATTCAGCGCCAATAGGTCTGATCCAGTGCTGAAGTAAAGACACTGTCGACCCACATAGGCCCACACCACTGGACCCGGAACACACCCCTCAGTGAAACCAGCATGGCTGCATCCTCCCTCCAAGGCACCCTTACGGGTTTTTATCACCACCACTCTGCCATGGTCACCCACAGCCACCAAACACTGTCTCGGACCTGTTTCAATGGAAACAGATGCTCCAACAAATACCACTGGCTGCTCGAGGCTGTGAAGGACTCGAAGCTGTGCTCCTGGGAGATACAGAGGCAGGAAACACAAGCGTCCGTCTGGCAGGCCACAAAGGATAACTGGTGATTTGGCAAGAGCAGCATCAACCCCAAATAAAAGTTTGAAAAGTACAGGCTCTAGGTAAACATGCCTGTCTGACAAAGAACCCGAGGAGAGGGACGAGGCGGCAGGTGCATCACCAGAATGGACACAAATCAGTGCAGGTCTCCGTTCCAGTGATCGGTTTTCCTTTTCACTACCAGCTGAGACAAGTGGTAGACTAAATGATCTAAGCATGTCGAAGCTGCTGGACTGCTGTGACACTTTGTAGATGGTCAACAGCCAAGAGTTGTCTCTGTGAGAAAGGGTCACCAGCACAGCGTCAGTAACGAGCACAGATGAGACCCCTTCCTCCCTAAAAGCACGACTCTGGCAGGAGACTTGCACCTCAGCTGGACTGAAGGAGAGGTCATCCAGGCTGCTCTGGTCCCTGTGGAGGTGAAAGGAAGCAGTGGAACGTCACTTTACTCCATTTCAACTCTACTGGATGTGTGATTCTGAAAACAGCACTACTCAGAAATGGGCAGAGGACGATGATCGGTGTCTGAATGTGCAGGTATGGTGTGACAGAACAGTCCAGGTACATACTTGTAATTTTTAATCATGGGATGCATCCAGAACTGCATGTGGATCTGAAAGGATGCATGTGAGTTTTGTTTATATCTACTAGATTTACAATATTTCCATTTCTTTAAGTCATATGTTTTTTTTTTCCCTCAAGAAACGGAAACCTTATGGTGCCTTTGAGCCTAGCAAGTTCCACAGGAAAAAAGAGCAATGTGTGTGAGTCCAGTGTTTCTGAACATAGGGCTTCAATTTGACACCAATGAAATGATAGAGGCTTGAACATTAATAAATTTCATAACATAGATATATTAAAATACTAAATACTGAAAGCACAACTCTACTTCATGAAACTGATAGGAATATTTATAGTTCAAAATAATGTTTTTGTTTCGCCATTCCATGACATATTAATGATACCAAAAGCAGTGAGTGTACACAAACTGAATTCCTCCTCACATCCCCTTATTCCATTCTATTTTGAGTTTTTTAGTGAAATGGATATTAGCTCTGTTCCACATTAAAGTGGATAACAGTAATTAATGTGATGGATGTAACCAAATATAAAACAGCTGAAAAGAGAAGAGAAAGTCTGTTCTGAACAACTGTACAAATCCTCTGATTCGGTTAGAAAACAGCGGGGAGAATGGGGGTTTACTTTGGAGCAGTAAAAAATCTGACTACTGATTGATCAGCTGACACTATGTGATTGTAGTCCCCTTCCTGTCAGAAACTATTGAACTCATAATCAAGCTCAAACTTAATATAATCAAAGTGTGACTGGTTTCACTGTTTCAGCTCGTGTTTTCCTTCAAAATTAAATCATTTCAAAAGAGGAACACAATATTAGTTTCTAGTCCCCATTGGAATCAAGTTCTGCCATTATTGCTAGTTTATAAACGTGTCACTGGCAATGATAATTAATAAGATAATTGAATAGCCTGTCTATTTCAAATATAAACAGCTAATTAAAAGGTAATGAAATCCAGTGATTCTCATTTACAGTCAATATGCATAAATCGTCTAAGTCCACAAAAGCTGCTGACGACCCAGATAATCCACTGATTTGAAATGGTCAACGGCCACTAGTCTTATCAATCCAAGTAAATAATTCAGGTAAAATGTTGAGCTTTTATGAGGATGCGTATGGATTTATCCAGTGAGAAAAAACAGAGTGGTTGTTAATGTCTTCATACCTTTGAAGCAAGGATGGTAAACTGACACAGTAAACCCCGTCCCTACAGGCTGCATAGAGATGCTGCCGATCCTGACTGTCATCCAGGTCACGAACTGGAGCTGGAAACTGAAGGACACCCTGCAAACATGGACCAGTCAAAGGTAAAACACCTGAGGGAAGATTTCTTTATGGGGGAGGGGAGGGGGAAATGTCCCAGTTAAGAGCAGCAACATACAACACACAAGTCAAGAGAAAAAGACAGGTAGAAAAACCATGAACGACTGAAATTTTCGATATGAAGAGAGAAATTGGAAATTTTGAAAAATAAAGAAATAAGAAGTTAATGCGTTACCACGAGTTTTCTGTCCTCTGTGTTGAAGATATAGACGTCTTCGCCTCCGGGGCAGATAAACACATCTGTCCCACATCCAGACCTGAGGATCGGGTATCCGGGTGCTGCTGCCGAACAGCCGAACTCTGCCCAGGTCTCAACGGCACAGCGTCCTGCCATGGCCACAACAGCAAACAAGATTGTTTCTGAGAAACGCACTGTTAGTGGGGTTAAACGATGGGAAGTATGCTGTTCATGTGAAAAGCTAAACCGGGCAGCCTGAAGTGGTTGTTGACAAGATTTCATGAAGTTCCGCGCCTTATATTTTGGACCAATGGCCATCAAGAACTACATTTCCCAGCGGGTGGTTGGGGTTTAATCAAAAGTCGTACACGCACTCGATAGCTGGTTCGGATTTATACGTAGCGGTAAAGGACTTGGAGAGAAGCAAATGTTTTTTTTTCTAAATATGTAAATATTGTTAGACTTTAAACGCATTGGATTTGTTTAGCCCTATATTCTTCTGTCCTCTTAGCTAACAACGCTAGGAGGTGCACCTGTGCTTTCAGAACTGTTGTACGTCATTCACGAAGAAGAACACGCATCGGTTTTCGTCCAATCAAAACAGTCGAAGTGAAGGTTCACGAAAATTTGAAAACGCCTCTCGGTATCTGAAACCAGGGATAGGCATTAGACGAAACTTTAAAAAACAATTATTCTAAAATAAAACAGCATGGACCCGACCAGCGACGAGAATATCAAAATGTATTTTTATGAGAACAGACTTAAAACTTTCAAAGACTGGCCTTTCGACGAAGACTGCGCGTGCAATCCGCAAAACGTAAGTAGTTTTTCGAGTGGTTGACTGTCAGGTTAAAAGCGCTAGCCACCAGCTAACACAACAACAACCAGCTACAGCACACAAGGACATGTTGAAATGAAATTTAAAAATACATTTTTACCGAGGGTTAAGCCATTAAGTATCCCTAAATATTCTAACATTTTACTAAAACCTCTGTCACGGTATAAAACGGAATGATAAGGTTGAGACAAGTACATAGCATTAGCTTAAATAGCTTTAGCATCCCTTCAGAATAGTCTTTTTGGTTTAGAGTTTACATTGTGATCATATTTACCAACCCACGTATGGTAATATGAACTGATTATACTGGATTTACAGTAAGGTAAGTGAGAACTGTACAATTTGGAGCACTCGCACTACCAACTTACAATTTGCATTTATTATTGAACAATAATTTCCTTGTGGTTTTAATTCTTTTTTTTTTAGTTGTAGACAACTTATGGCTTTTCAAGTTTATTCTTGACCAAATCATCCATGGAGGAAAGCAGATATTGATTGTCTGATAAAGTATTCAACGTGCAATCAATTTTGTGTTTTTTCCCACTCAGATGGCAAAAGCTGGCTTCATTCACACCCCTTCAGAAAACAGTCCAGACATCGCCATGTGTTTCTTTTGCCTCAAAGAGCTGGAGGGTTGGGAGCCAGACGATGACCCAGAGTAAGACAATCCCATTACTATCCTCATGGGTCACAAATGCAAATTGAAGACAAGAGACTATTGTAGCCTGATGTCATCATCCACGTAAAGAAATCTTATATTCACAATTAATTGAATTATGCTGGGAAATGTTTTTGTGAAGCTACAACATATTATGAGCCAATAGGGGAAAATGGAAAATAACAACCAGTACAAACAATAGCACGTTATTATATAACAAAGAGCCAGGTATGTTTTAGGCCATTGCACTCTGATAAAATGTATATGTATGTATTCATAGAGATACATAAACTAGCTTTTCTTTGAAGTTATGGGACTTTAAAGAGAAGTACGGTATTAAAACCACTCTTCCCTGAAAACTACACTCAAACTTTAGTCTTTTGCTCACTGAAAAATGTGTGAAAATCATTCTTTAGACTAAAACTGTGTTATGGTAATATATAACTTTCAGCCTAAAATAGAAATTCAGACAGCTGGTAAAAATACCACCACTGTCTTAAAATGTTATCACCATCACAGTTCTCAGCAGTAAAGAGACTACAAAACCACCATTCTTCCTCATTTGGAATATTTTTTAATACAGTTTGTGTGGTCAATGGCTGTACTAAAAACATCCATTCTGACTGTTCTGACCATTTATCAACACATGGCAAAGTCAGCAAACACAACAATGAGTAACTTCATGTACATACATTCGTACATTTATCGGCTATTGTTATGTGACCTCACCTGTCCAGGAGAAATAATGTAAGTTCAACATCATACTTTCATACCCATACTCAGTGATTGGTGCCTACAGATGACGACACAATGTTGTTATTTTCTGTGGTTTTTAACAAATTTGTTAAGTAAAACTTCATAAACAGCTCCCTTTATGTATGTATTGTTGCGTATTTTATTTCCAGAAAGGAGCACAAATCTCACTCACCATCCTGCCACTTCATCGCCTTGAAGAAGGAAGTAGAGAAGCTGAATATGGAAGAGTTTCTGAAGCTACAGAAGGAGAGGCACCAGTTCATCATTGTAAGTTCTTAAGGATTAAGTCATATTTTGGATTGTTTTTTAGAGATAGTGTCAACATTAACACTTGATTTGTATGCTCCACTTACAATGACTGTTTCTTGTGAGCATGGGTATATTCTAAAATGTTTCATTAATTAAAAGCGTTTTGAATTATAAACATAGTTGAATTTGTATTTAGTGTGTGGATGAAATGTTAATATGCCACGTTGACAATGCCGATGTATTATCCAAATCAAGTGTTACTATTCAAACAGTTATCTAAATGAAATAATAATTCATTAATGTTAATTGAGAGGGCTCCTATTAATCCTGTTATTAAAAATGAATCTTTGTACTGATACTTTGCTGTCTGTCTACACTGAGGAGTTCAAGCTTATTACAGGTTGACTTGAAGAGTGCATGACACCTTTTCCTGCAGCTAAATAATGTCAAAGAATCAGCCTTGGTTTGTCAGCTGCAGGTCTAGCTTCAGAGCTGTGGTGAATCTGATTTAGATAATTGCTTAAGTGTATGTAAATGCTAGCGTAAGTATTAATATCACAATAAAAATACCATACCTTCCACCCCCCATCCAAGGTTATTGTCCACCCTATTTCTCAGACACTATTCACATGTTTCCTTTCAAATTTTATCCTTTTTCTTTACATGAGCCTCTCAATTTTTTCCTTTTTTTATTTTTGAAAAAAAGAATTAAAGATTGAAAGGTCGCACACACATGTATTCCCTGGGTAAGCAGGGTATTAGTGGGCATAAGAGGCAAAGTGTTGTATGATCAGGTGGGGGTATTAATAAGCTCTGGTACCTTTTCACTTATTTGAGGCAACAGCATAAAACTCAGATGGGGGAAAATGGCCCTTAATGGAAACGCTGCAGTTGCACACACAAAAATGCTAGTGTTGTTTCTTGTCAGTTAGCAACAGTGTGCACAGTCTAAACCCCTAGAGACCAGAGCAAAGTAGAGCAATGCACATTTAATTCCAACTTTTATGTATTTTGAGAGATATGAAAATTGGGATTCAGATCATGGATTGTGACTTATACTTCAAATGTTCATCTTTGAGCTTGATCACTCAATATCGTGTATACCCATGTCAAAATTTTTTAAATTAATGGAATGCAGCTCATTTCGTATAAGGAATCTTATAAAGAGAGAACAATGGATTCCAATTCTTCCTCTTCACAGCTCAAATCCTGTAATCAACATATCACCTTGTTTGAGGAGGCAGCAAAAAAGACAAGAGCTGATATCATCAAGACGGCAATGGGTGAAGAGTGAACTGAAGATACAGACAGATGTAAAGATGTGTAAGAGACTGTTTTCTCGGGGGGGGGGGGGGGGGGGGGGTCTGTCACTGTTGTCTTTTCCTTTCATGGGGTATTCTTAAAAATGGTGTCTCTGAAGCCTCCTGTTTTCTGTGTTATATATTTCACCTTTCCTTTCTATTAAATTTGTCTTATAAATCTATTGCTGTTTTGTAATTTTTGCACCAACAGTTCTGGTTGTTGAGGTTCTGACCATCATGAAAAACCTGGGCATGTCACTATATTCACTCAAACAGTTTGTAGTTTTGCGGAACTTGGAAAGACTTTAATGTAAAATTCCGGATTTTTATCACATGCTGGAGTGTATTTTATCCTGTGTTCTATTTTTGCATAAATGCATTTTACTACTCTTCAGTTTTTCCCCGATGAGTGGAAGTCAGTGCCAAAATTTGTGTCGTTTCTATTAATTTCATACCTTAAAATGTCACAGCTGATTTTAACAGGGGCATAAAAATGTAAACAAGGTAAGCATTTCATAAACTGGAATTGAAATCAGCCTCTTGAAACTATAGAACCCACATGGTCATCACTAGGAATAAAGATGTCAAAGAGATGACATAAATTGCGTTAATATTTGTTTTAATTTCTCTAATGAGCACGAGCGGAACGTTTGAAGCGAGTGGAAAAATAACTGACAAAATTAGTAAGAAATCCTTTTACAATGATAAACTTAGCAATTGGAGGATTCTGTTGAGTTTCCGTTTAGTTGAACTCTGCATGTGAAGCGCTTTGAGATGACTGTTGTTGTGATTTGGCGCTATATAAATAAACTTTGATTTGAGTAACGGTCAGAAATTGCCGTGCGTAAAAGTGTGCGCCTTCCGTATAAATACAATGACCAGTCCCTCCAAACCAGTGATGTTCCTTTAGTGGTGCACTTGTGTGACTTCATTCAATCAAGACGTTCATCTCTGCGTCTTGTAGATTTTCCATTTAGAAGGGCTTTTAGCGCAACCTCAATGTGACATTTCAACGTTGCCTTAATTGGGATCGCCTTCCCCTTTTGCGCATCTGGTAATGAACTTGTAAAAGCGCACAGAGAAGACGAAACCGACGCAAAATCCGGAGTTCGGCATCACAGTTTTCGCGTTACTTCGACCAAACCCACCGAACCCCCCCAGGATGAGAATAACGTTTGGTTTGGTGGTGATCTCAGCGGGTATCTGCGGAATTATGAGTTTCGCTTATTTGGCGACTTCACTCCTCACTGAACACTGGTGCGTCATAGAAGTGAACCCGGTGAACACGGTCTGAGGACCTGAGCGCGCACACGGGGCTGTGGACCACCATTGAAGGTAGGCTCCACTTCTCATTTTAATTTCGGCTGCAGATTTCACGTTGGACCACCTGATGAAGGATGTTGTTGCTTTTCTGTATATGACAACAAAGCGCGTATGTGGAGACAACGAGTCAAGAGATCGACTAAGACTCTTTGCAGATCAGTTTCTCCAGGCACTCGGAGACTGAGATGAAACATGTTGAGCGAGTCTGTCCTCTGTGATGAAAATGTTTTCTCCACTCATCACAAACTAACTGTACAAATTAAATGGAATTGTCAGGGCGGACAAAGAGCTCCACGGATGCGCTATAATCTACTTGTGCTCTCTCTCGATCCATCCATCCATTTATCCACCTCTGTATGCGTGGATGCAGAAATGCCCAGGGCGGCCGTGGTGCTTCTCCCCCTCGGCCTGGTTCTCCTGCTGCTCGGGGGTATCTGCGGAGTTGTCAGCTCCTTGGTTCGAAGCTCCGAACTCCTCATCTACACAACCTGCTACTTCTCCATCTGCAGTAAATTGAGCGTTTCCTTGTGACGTCACACGAGGCTAGCTAACATTGTATACGTACGTGAAGTTTAGTAAACTAAATATATACTTATGTATTTTTAAAGTACGCCTACAAGACGTATTTTTTTGCTCTTACAAAATGTTTGGTGCGTTTCCAAAACACATCCCCCGTTACAAAACATTACATTGTGGGGTTTTTTTTCGTGGGAGTGTGGCTAATTGGGAGGCGTGGCCTGACCTGGTCCAGACCGGAAGTAACATTAGCCGTGATGGACAGATATGGCCTCATCACCAAAATGGGCTAAAGCAATGACCAAGTGTCACTGTAATGTGGATATTTACCATAAATAACAGGGCCAGCCTTTATCTTTCTTTTGTTTTCTCTGCATAAACTATTTTAATGAATGAGGTGATATCTGCCCATCACCCCTGTGGTGTATTCTGACTATGTCAACACCTCCAACTCCTAGTCCCTATAATCAAATTACTTGTGATGTGATTGTTGATGTGGAGGATTTTTTTTTCCTCCCGCTCTGACGCTTTCTGACCAGATGACTTATGACCTCCATCAAGAGGACCTTGTGAGGGATAAACACTTGAAAGGACTGTTTATAGCGTCACTTTAATAAGCAGCACATGGAGATGCCTGCACTGGAATAAAGGATGGTATTAGATTAGAGTCGTTCCTGTGTGAACTTGTTGATTCTTCAGCCCAAAAAAATATTTACTGGCAATCCAGTCACTTTAGTTCTCTTACTTTTTGGATGGATTGGTTTTTCTGGGGTTTTTTTGTTTTGTTTTTTTCGTACAGCTTTCAAGAGTTTTTCCTCCACCAGTTAATACATGGTCTCTTCTGACACAAGTGTAAAATCACATATGCTATAGACAGATTTCTGACTCTTCTCTGTCTTTGTTTTCACTTTGACACTGAATCATTTTTAATGGGGTGATGTTGGTGGAATTAGCTTTTGAAGTGCAATTTGGTGGTTAAGAGTAACGCTATTTTCTTCACCACTAGTAATAAATCTAATGAATATTTATCTTGGCTCTCTGCAGGACACTGCCATTGCATTTCCTGTACTTTGTTATAGTGTAATTGACAACAATGGGGAAAAAATGGGGAAAAATCACATTTGTGAAAAAAACATTATAATGTACCATACTGGTATATGTCTCTGTCTCTCTCTCTCTCTCTCGTGTGTAGTCTTCACTCAGAAGTGGTTTTCATCTTGGAACTCTGCCAACTCACCGAGTCATGACCACTGGCCTTAACAGAGCAGAATAGACCTGCTGTTCTTTGGGGGCACATATGGTCTTTGTGACCTTTTGGATGAGTTGTCGCTGTACTCTTGGAGTAATTTTAGTCTGGCCACTCCAGGGTAAGTTCAACTCTATTCACTGTTTTGACCATTTCTGGATAATAACTCCTATTGTGGTTCACGTGAGTCCCAAATATTAGAAATTAATTTCTAACCTTTTCTAGACTGATGGATCCCAATGACCTAGTTTTATATTTTTTGCTGAATTTCTTTGGATCGCAGCGCAATGTCTAGATTTAGAGGATCTTTTTGTCTTATTCACTTTGGCATGCAGGTCCTATGTGAGTGATTTCTTGATTGAGGACAGTTCTGGCAGTAATCAGGCCTGGCGAGGATAGAGAAATTGAACTGAGCTTTGATATAGACGTGACAAACCACAGTTAATTTATGTTTTGTCAGTGGGCAATCATATTTTCATACAGGGATGTGTCAGTTTGGAAAAAATGTTTCTACCCCTTAAAAATAAACAACTTCATTTAAAAAATAAATTTTGCGTATACCACTGTTATCTTTGTATATTATCAAAATTTGTTTGATGATGTGAAAAATTTAAGTGCAACAATTCTAAAAAAAAAAAAAACAAATCTGGGAGTGAGCGAAGACTTCTTCACACCACTGTTCATATTAAACAAAAGAAATGCAGCACATTTTCACAACTGTGATTGTATTTTGGACAAATGATTGACAGAGGACTGTATTGACAAACAGATTTGATTGATCAGTCTCCTGTTTGTTGTGGTTATTTCACGAACCTGTCCCACTGATCTGATGTTCACTTTCTCTTTCAAATGAACTGAATAAAAAGACACATCTAATGCATCTTCTTCATCTTCCTTTGTCGCACCCAGGTGTGAAATCATAATCAAGTGATTATTAGTTCAACCCTGCAGCTGTCACTTGGAACTTGTAGGGAGACATCAAAATTAAGAGTTTCCAATAGCAACACTGTGAGGTCACGAGGACTGTGTTTATCTGTGTTTTTCGGTGAAGTGTGTGGCAGCTGGATGCTGTTCAGATATCACATATCTCCTATCACCTGTGTACAATCTGAGATTTTTGGTGACATTTCCTGTGTCCATCCGTCCATCTGTCCAGAAGCTAAACTAAAGACGTCAAATTCCCTCCAGTCTATAGATCTGTCACTGTCAAATACAAGGAACACATATGATGACAACGAGATGCGTTTGTCTGCATCTGAAAGCAAAACTAACTGGAGCAGATGTATACAATGCACAGACACTCAGGTCGGTATTTCACATTAATTAGAAGGTTGAAATGGTATCATATATAGTGAACAAATCTGAGTATTTAATCATCAGCGCTTGTGCTGAAAAATGATGTGAAATTTGTTAACGTGTTGCAAACATATCACCCCCCCAAAATATATATATATATTTTTTTTTCCTTTATGAATGAACTTGACAGTTTTCACCTGCACTACATCATATTTTGAGAAACATGTTTCAGCAGCTGCATAAAATTAATCTGTTAAATATAAAATTTAAAAAATGTTCACATATTTTTCAGACTATGAAGGCAGATTTAAAATCCTTCAGTTTTTTCAAAAATTGACATTACAGCTTATAATCCCATGTGCCTTCTTCTTCTTTCGGCTTTTCCCTTCAGGGGTCACCACAGCGAATCACTGTCCTCCATCTAACCCTGTCCTCTGTA
>JAPTHA010000012.1:5308588-5322463 GCA_029814585.1 Gymnapogon annona | reverse complement strand
TTGATTTAAAAATTCATAAAATTCCTAACACTCTTTTAGCATCAAACCAAGAGGTGTAGTATGACCAGGAGGTGTCATGATGGGTCAACAAAGTTTCATTCTCCTACAGTGCATAAATCTGAAATTATTGAATTTTATTGAATTTCATAATTTTAGATTAAAAAATCCTTAATATTCCCAACACTATTTTAGCATCAAACCAAGTGGTGTAGTATGACCAGCAGGAATTAGTTGATGGGTGGACAAAGGTTCATTCTTCTACAGTGCATGAAAGTGAAGTTATTGAATTTTATTGAATTTTATAATTATTGATTAAAAAATCCTTAAAATTCCTAACAATATTTTAGCATCGAACCAAGAGGTGTAGTATGACTAGGAGGTGTCAGATGATGGGTCAACAAAGTTTCATTCTCCTACAGTGCATAAATCTGGAGTTATTGAATTTTATTGAATTTTACAAAGTTTTATCAGTATTGATAAAAAAAAATCCTTAAAATTCCCAACACTATTTCAGCATCAAACCAAGAGTTGTAGTATGACCAGCAGGAGTCAGCTGATGGTTCTGACAAAGTTTCATTCTCCTACAGTGCATATACATGAAGTTATTGAATTTTATTGAATTTTACTATCATTGCTATTTTTAAAAAACCTTTAAAATTCCTAAAACTATTTTAGCATCAAACCAAGTACTGTAGTGTTACCAACAAGAGCCAGTTGAAGGCTGTAGTGATTTTGGTGACACTACAGTGTCTAAAAGTGAAGTTATTGAATATCTGCGGTGTCTCTCTTCGCTGTTGCAGCGCTTTTGCAATTTGCAGACGGTCCCTTTGCACTCGTCTCACAGCCGGCTGCACATAGACGCCAATGTTATTTCTGCAGTTTGAAAGACAGCTACTTTTGATAAAACTGAGCTTGTAGTACATTGTCTGTCTTACAACGATGGGATAGATGTATTGTTTATATTTTTACAATGTATCACCAATGAGTTATTGATGCCGGAAGTCCGAATCTGTGAAGATCGTGCCAATTTTACCGAACTGCCCAGGTCCCCTATGCACCAGCCCGGTGCCTCACCAACTGAGCTATTCAGCTGGGGATCAGTTAGGCTATTATATTTCTACGTTATTACCTACTATATATATCCCCAATCACAAATGCCAAATGAAGATTCATTTCACCAGCATTTGACCCAGTTTCATTCAAATCTGACTTATATTTTTTGGAAAGGTATGGCTAAACAGCACTTACCAGGGGAGGGTCAAAGGAAAAAACAGAATTCAAAAACAAAAAAAAAAAGAAAATATATGTAGCAAGGTAAAGCTAAAAGAGGAATTCCCGAGAAAGGGAAAGCAAAGATGGAAGAAGAGAGTGGAAGATGGAATGAAAACAACTTTCACGGATTTGAATACAAGAAGAGTAAGAAAATCTTGGAAAGAATCCCATAATATAAATGATTAAATAATGTGCAGATTTGACATTGTAAATTAATCTTTATTCTTAACAAATGGTCAGATGGAGTCCATGCTTTTATTTTGACATTAACCTGTTAACTCTTGCCTTATATTTTTATACTGAAGGAATAAAAAAGTCTTTGACACCGGAAGTATCCTGTGGGTCGAACTTCAGACTCAAGAGGACAATAATGGCTACAACTCCTCCTGTCCTGATATGGAGGCAAGATGTCCTGCGCCTCCTGCACTACAAAGACCTGATCCCCCGTCTGGAGGACGCTTTGGTCAAGTTCTCCAGACAGGACTGCGCAGAAGTGGTCCAACCTACGCGCACCACGATAGCATTACAAAGACACAGCGGGTAGGTTTAGACCTGCACTGCAGAGTCTAGTTTCAACCAGTCTGTGTTAATGGGTTAGACATTGACAGCCAGTGTGTCGCAACTGTTGACATGGTCTGTCCTGCAGGTTCCTGGGGTTGATGCCCTGCTACATGGAGAATGATGCAGTCCTGTGCACAAAGCTGTTGTGTTTCTACAAGAGGAAGGAGGGGTCCACTCTGCCCCCTATTCAGAGCACAGTGATGCTGATGGACCCAGAGTACGGGAATGTGAAGGCTGTGAGTCAAAGTGATCTCTCTTAAAAGATAAGACAACAAGATAAGACTCTGAGGAAAATGTACAGTTGACAGTAGCAAATGCAAAAATAAAGTGCATGGAAGACAAAAGTATAAAAGTATATACTTGGAAAGCATAAAATATATAGAGAAGAAATAAAACCTGCTCTTTATTTGAATGTAAATATATTGTCGTGGTTGCACATGGCGTGACTGGAAGAGCCTTACCGCTCAGCTGTGAACTCGGCAGGTCATAGATGGAGAGGTCATCACGGACATGAGGACGGCTGCTGTCTCTGCCATCTCTGCTAAGGTGAACACACACCAGTGATGTTGATGTAGACACAAGTTTTCATCGTGTCAGTTGTGCTGTGTTACCGTGCTGTGGTGCGTTTTTGTCTTGCAGCTGCTGATGCGTCCTGGAGCGGAAGTCTTGGCCATCCTAGGATCCGGCAAACAAGCCCGGAGCCATTACACGATCTTCACAGAAATATTTTCATTTAAAGAGGTGCGGTTATTGAAATATATCCTGAATGGCACACATGGAAATGTGCCCACTTGTCGATTCTCATTTTGTTTGCCATATTTTGAACAAGAAACGAAATCCTAAATGTTATCTCTGGTAAAACACTTTCGGTTAACTTGCCTAGTGTCTCCAAACTGTTTCAACAGTATCACATATTTTCTAACAATAAACAAAAACACTTTATTTAACTCAATTCAACGTTATTGTCAGTGCTGCAGTAGGTACAGGATGAACTGAGAATTGAAATTAGGTTTCTCTCGGACTCTTGGCGTGACAGTGAACGTTCTAAAAGGATAAATAAATATATCTAAATAAAAAAAACAAATATATTAAAAAACTAAACTAAACACATATACAAATATGGGTAATTTGCAAATGAAGCTTAGGCTAAAGAGATATTTTTCCAACACAATGTAACTGACTTCTTGAAACTGATGTTAATCAACTGAAATTGATTAACATTGCTCGAAGTCCTGCAGTTTGTTGGTCTAGTATCTCTATTCACATCCACTCTGCATATGTACAGCAGTAAAAATAAAAGTTTCAGGTAAAAACAGCTTCTATGAGCCAACGTGGCCATACTTAATGGGACCTATGGTTGCACTTAACATGTTTTTAACCCTTTTGTACAGACAAAAAGAGATTTATTGCATACATTTTCTGATAGTTTTATTCAATATGTCTTATCCTTTGTGCAGCTTTGTGCCAAATAATAAATCCTCTTATCATTATTAGATATAATTGAAGAACTTATTTTTAAAGTGACAGGCATGAGACTTTTGTATTGTATAGGTGCGTGTGTGGAGTCGAACCCGAGAGGGAGCTGAGAGGTTTTGCCGTGATGTCTCTGGTCCAGTGACAGTATGTGGGTCAGTGGAGGAGGCAGTGAAGGGAGCAGATGCCATCGTGACTGTCACCCATAGTACAGAACCGGTTCTCTGTGGACACTGGGTCAAACCAGGAGCCCATGTGGCAGGTGAGAAGACAACGGGGGGTTTCATTCTACTAGAATGAGATGTCAGGGGCCTTGTACAATCACTTGTATGTACTTGCTGGTGTACACCTAAATTTGTGCACATTTCTTTCATACATGTCAATCAGCATGGAATTGATGTTTATGGTCCCCTCTCCATTCCCCTTTCGAATGATGTAAATTACTATAAATGGGGTCTCCAGGTGTGTGTGTGTGTGGGTGTGTGTGTGTGTGGGGGGGCACACTCGTCCCCAGTGTAATTTTGTGTATTTGTCTAACTTAAACATATACGGGTCATACATTAGTCTGTTCACAGATACTCAAACTAAAGGTGCGTAATCACGCCAGGATATCAAAGAGAAAACCAATTATTAGGACTAATGTATAATTAGACAATTTTGTATTTTCCAAATGACAATGAAGCAGAAGAAGACTGGGATATGCAGTCTTTGTCACAGACCCCTAGTCCTGACTAATGACACCACAGTGTCCTCACCCAGCTGTGCAGGAGTCTTAAGAACCACAGTGTCACACCCGGAGGGTAACCGTAACTATTAATCGATTAATTGCATTAAATGCATTTATCACACATTTGGCCCAAACGCCCTCCCGGGAAACACCAGCACCATGGGTCCAGCGTCCGGTTTGTGTGGTTTCCATCATCACATGTAAGTGTCTCTAAACTTTAGAGACACTTACATGTGATGATGGAAACCACACAAACCATCATCACATGGTTTGTGCTATTGATCCTTTAGAGTCTAAAGGATCAATAGCACTAGAAATGTGTGTACACCAGCTATGGAGCAGCACACTCTTCCACAGTCATTTCAGTCTGAACATGCTCGTGTTAATGGTGTTTCTGTCCCGTGGCTGAGCAGCGGTGGGGGCGTGCAGACCAGACTGGCGTGAACTGGACGACACGTTACTGAAGGAGGCGGTGGTGTACGCAGACAGCAGGGAGGGGGCAATGGCCGAGGCCGGGGATATCATCCTGTCTGGGGTCAGTCTGTGGTCATGAACAACTACGTTTTCTAAGTTTTATTGTATGTCATGTATTAAAACCTCCAGAAACAAAAACAAGTTTCAGTTGTTATGGCAGCAACAACCTGTAAAGTCAAACAAATTTTTTTTCAGGGAAATTTACATTTTTTAAATATATTTTGTATTGGTGTTTTGTTAAGAAAGCTGCCTCCTCAAAGTTGGGTCTAAATAATGTCTGAATTCACAACTGAAGGAGACCTAAGGGTTTTTCTTTGGACTAAGTACCAGGTGTGCTTCTTATGACTGTTACTTTTCTAAAACAAGTAATTTTCTTGTTTCTGTTCATAAACAATGCAAATACTTGATGTTCTCATGTCCAGGTGGAGGTGTTTGCCGAACTTGGAGAAGTTCTCGATGGAAAAAAAGCAGCTCACAGAGAGAAGACGACTGTGTTCAAATCCCTCGGTACGACCACGTGTTGCTACATTATCATCACTCAGTGAATCGAGTCTCAAATATTTTTAAATTGAGTTACATGACCTTTTTGTTTACTTTGGTATTTTATTGCTTTTATTGTATTTTAGAACTTTTGTTAGTACTGTGATTTGAATGTTCTGTAGCACTTTGAGATTTGTTTTAAATGTAAAGTGCAATATAAATAAAATTATTTTTGCCTTTCCAATAACAGGTATGGGTGTTGAAGATGCGGCGTCTGCAAAACTGGTGTTCGACAAGTGGAATGCACAAACCAGTCACTTGTCCCAATGATTCTTGTGTATGTTTTGAATTCATGATCAAAATGGAATTTTATTTCTGACCTGTGAATATAAGCCATACTGTTAAAAAAGGAATGTGATGTAAGGATTACCTAGTTGGAAACATTTGATGGCTTTTAAATTAAAACATGTTTCTCAAAGTCCCAACAAATGACATCTATGTTAAAGTTACAATCATTTCAGTGATGAGATGTTTTCAACCTTGGATGGAAGGATGTTTGTATGCACCTCCTCTGTAATAATCATGTCAAGAATTTTAATATGTAAGATTGTAGGATGTGAATAATGGGGTGTTCCTATTTGGGCATTGTGACAATTTTTTAAAATCATTTTGAGAGATTTTATGGATAACTGAATAAAGTTGATTACTTGTCCTGTGTACCATTTCTCTAAACTGTTGCCGAAACAAAAGATAACTTAACATTTTTCAAGACTTTATTTACTCAAGAAAATTCTGCATATTACCATGTGAAAATAAAACCACGTAGTGAGAGCAGATCCAAGTGTTAACTTCCACTGCAGTGTCAAAACACTGCTAATATGAGTTTAGATTTAAAGTGGCTCCCCAGAGGACTCATGCATTTATTTGATCACTGCTCACTTCAGTATGAATCTCTTGAATGGGTGCTGCAGAAGGTCATACACATCAAGACATAACAGTCACAACATTTGAGTGCTAGTACAATGGCTCAGACTTCCCGCAAACACAGTCAACAAAATGACGAGGGACAAACTTGTCGTTGTATGTGATTGGCGTGTGTATGTGGTGGCAACGTTGATTCTCACAGATGAAGAGATGAGCCAAAGATCTGAACAGCCGTTTAAATCGGTGCTTCAAAGACAATTTACTGGCACGCGATGACATGGGGAGTAGAGATGTCAGGCTGACAACACAGCAGGCACGTTTACGCCAAAGAAACCTCAAAAATTTAATGTAGAGAGGCTGAGTGAATGTCTCTGACTGGCCTGACTACACCTGAAATGGACTTTGAATACTGTGCGGCTCTTCTAACAGAGTGCGTCATAATAATAATGGGCACAGAAGTCGTGGTTCACTTTCAGGGGAAAGAAAAAAAAAAAGAAAACATCAGTTTATCATGTAGCACAGAATACATTTCCTTAGCAGCTGCTTCAACAGTTTTTATTAGTTGTTTTAGATTTTGATCCCCCCCACCCCCACCAAAGGGTTAAACCGTTACTTTGTGACTTCATGGTGATTAAAAGAGAAATCACACCAAAAAACATTTTAGTGTTGGGAGTGACTATGGAGCGGTGATCGTCGACTAACTTTTGGCAGCGTGTCAGTCTAGTCAGATGAGAAATGTAAACAAAGCTGTCCCTTAGCCACAGCAGACAGACTGACAATGAACAAAAAAGGAGGAATTGAATTTTCTAAAAATGTTAGTAAAACTTCTTCAAGGCAGTAGGAATCTCTAAGTGTTTGGAGGACAGAGGGTACTGCAGGACCTCTCGCTCTCAGAGTTAATCCTTCTGTAATTTCATGGTAAATATCATATTCAAGTAGTGCTGCTTCACAATTTTTGAGGAAAAAAAAATTAAAGACATGTCTTAGCATCCTACATAAATCCAAAATTTAATTCACCAACATAACCCCCCCGCCCCCCAGGCCTTAGCAAAGTCACTTAATGCAGTCTGAAAGGACTGGACAGATGTAAGCAGTTGGAGAACCGCCAGTGCTGCTTAGATCTGTAGTTCTGTCAGATGAGTCTGGTCTACCGCAGCGTCTATGGAAGCAAGGACACAGCGTGTGAAGTGGAATATGGGGAGCCATCGTCGTCTTCCCTCTGAGGAGGCAACTTCTGACTGCAGCCGTGTTATGTACTCCCTGTGCTTCTGTTACAATAGTGTGCACTTTCTCTTCCTCTTCTTTATGGGTGGGGGGCACAGGACCGCCCTGATAGCTTCATCGAACACTGTCTTAAGGCCTCGCTGTGTCAAAGCTGAACACTCCAGATACTTGACTGCACCTGGGGGGCAGAGGGGACGAACAAAACAGAAATGAGCCATAATGTCTGTCTACTGCAGCTTTCAAGGACAGCGTCCAATGAATACTGAAATATCCACACATTTCCTGTAACTGCAAAACAATTAAGCACCACAAAAGACTGACCACACCAAGGATGACTATATTTGTCTCCTCGAGGGCAGTGGAAAACAATGCTAAGGACTTCTGATGATCAATAGAAATGATCCATTTACATGGACAAAATTCGTCTTCCTCTGAGCCCCCCCTCTCATTTACATCTCTTCTGAAATCAGTGAAATTGTGATTTAAAATAAAAAGTACTGCAGCTTCATGACAATGGTCTCAACTCTTTGTGATCAAGATTTTCTAATAATCTGTGCAGGAATGTAGAGCACTAACAGGTCTTTAGTATTCCATTTTTAGGGCTCTGACAGCTGTAGTGTGCATGGCATGCTTGATGTTTCCATTTATAGCACATGGATGTGGCTCCTATCATCACTATCATTGTTCTTGGTATGGACAGTTATTCACAGTGTATACAGTGACTTAAATCTGCACAGCTTCTATTTTACAATTGCCTTAAATGCAGAGGGTATCCTCTAATTGTGAAATTGTATATTCCACAGGTCTGTGTGTTTACTAACTTATTTCTTTGGCCATGGCCAAGCCCTGAGGGTAGGTGATGGGGCTGAGTTTCTTCTCCTTTAGCTTATCGATGGTATCCTTGTCGTCTCTCAGGTCCAACTTAGTTCCCACCAGAATGATGGGTGTGTTCGGGCAGTGATGTCTAACCTCGGGGTACCACTGAAGAAGAAATACCAATAGAGTCAGCAGTTGCAGAGACAGAGCAGGACAGAAAGGACAGATACTGTAGCTCTTATTTTTTATTTTTCTGGTATTGAATCTGAGGTGGACGTGGACTGAGACTAACACGGGAACAAAACCTCCATGAGTGAAGGAGAGAAGTTCACATGATTTTGGAAATACAGATAATGGTTCCTGTCTTCATGTGATTACTTGTATGTTGCTGCTGCCACTTCCATTAATTCAAGTATATGTTAATACCACTGCATTATGATCACACTTCAACCTCAAGTTCTAAAAATGAGACAATGCAGCAAAGGGTATTATCTAAACCCAACACACACATTCACATCTGTTACATTGGTGCTTGGTGTGGAATTACGAGTCAAAACTGGGTCGCTGGCTCAAGTCCCAGCTCAGAATGACTGTCAAAATATAATCGATTCCTGGTCCACCCAACTTAATCTGATTTAGAACATTTGTGAAAAGTTGTTCAATAGCTTCTGACAAATCACATGCATGAAACATGAAAACAAAACACTTCTTTGTCATTACCTAGACTTGACGCATAAAGGGGGAAGCCGTTCTTACCTTAGCACGGACGTTTTCAAAGGAGGCTGGACTGACGACTGAAAAGCAAATCAGGAACACATCCTACACGGAGGGAAGGGGGAAAAAAACAACATCATTGTTCAGACAACTGCAAAAGAAAACAGCTCTAAAAGGTGCAGTCCACATTTAAAGAATATCAACTAAATATACAGTGTATTTCTTAATTTGCTCCCAACAATAAATAAACCATGGCTATCCATTTGGAAAAACTGTCACACTACTTGTCCAAGAACACAATTGAAGTTCTGTGAAAAGCGGTACCGTTTAATCTAAACACTGGGGGACTACATGTTTTATTTTAATATGGCTTCTGTAGGAGGACAAACACTCATTCTTAACATTTTCTAATGCGGTAAAAATGTTTATAATATAAAATTTCAACATTTCCATCAACCAAGAGTTGCATCATAGCCTGCAACACACGTTTTGGCGCAGCTCGGTGCAGGCAGGTGGCTGTTGTAAACAAACCGGGAGGGGGGGGTCATGATAGAAGATGAGAACAGATGATTCAAGGAAGAATGGACCGAATCATTTGCTTTCATTGCCAATGCGTGCTTGCACGTTTGCTTTCTAGTGAGAAGTTGTCAAATAATAAAAAGAGTCATTTAGAAAGACATTTCCTGGGAAGGCATGATACATTTGCAGCCGACCATCCAGTGGAGTGACAGAAAAAGTGTGATTACAGTACTTCTGGAGAAATTAGAGGAGCGCAAAGATAGTTTTAAGAAGTGGAGTACATCTCTAAACTCTAGTACTGCTGCTAGTTTTGTTGTAACCCAGGAGGTAATAAAAACCCGGGAGATAATGAAGCGTGGAAAATTGTTGACAGATGGCGAGTACACGAAGGACTCATTCATGAGAATATCAGAGCACCTATTTTCGGACTTCAAAAACAAAATACAGATAATATGAAAAGAGATAATATAGAAAATGAAAGACATGCGTCTCTCCACAAATGGCAACATTACCAACCAGCAAATCACAGACATTAATTCAGCTCCAGTAACTCAACTCCCTGTGATGAGTCTGTGGATATGATCGACATCGGACAGACAGCGCCATTATGCAGGTATGTGAACTCAGACTGTATTGTTGTTGAGGTTTGAGGAGGACTGTGGTTTTTTTCCCCCTCAAAATAAAAATGACACCAAAAATCAGATTTCTTTGTTGTATTTCACTGAAGCAACAAAACATAATACATTAACATTACAATGAAAGTTAAACTTAGAGCACCAAGTATTGTATAGCAGAGTAGTCACGTGGTGCGTCACTCTCTCCAGGGTGTGCTGCAGGGAAAATAAACATTTAATCATGAATACTCATTATGTATTTGCAGCACACTTAGTCATTTTGATAGTAGGCTAATTTACACTTACAACCTGTGTTCCCTTCATATAAGGTTTATATGAGGCTTTTAATTTTGTGCGGCTTCAGACAGATTTGTTTTTTGATCGAATATGGCTCTTTGAACATTTTGGGGTTGTCATATACCATCCTTTTATACAGGGCCACTGCAATTTCCCCAAACATTTGAGTTATTGGTCATTTTTCTGCATCTGAAGTGTCAAAACATCAGGTTGGGTGACCAAGGATTGATAATAATTATACTAAATTCAAAACCCAATATCCATCAGTTTTGGCTCCAATATTAATCAGTGGTACACCGTGGTCATGAGGATACTCTCTGCAAACATTTTAAAATCAGTTGTATGGGTTTTACACTACCAAGGGGCATTGAAACTAGATCACATGGAAGAGACTGGCATTATAGAATACATTTATAAAATCATGGATGACTTTCCTTCTTAAAAGGTTTATTTAATTACTGATACTGTTGAAACTATTAGGAACGATAAAGAAATAGAGAAATTGAAAGGTCCGGGAGTTTGGTTGGACAAACTCTGCATGTAAAGCGCTATGAGAACTGTTGTTGTGACGTGGCACTATATAAATAAACTTTTATTTGATTAATTTTTAGATAAATTACAGTCATCTGAAATTACTTTTTAAAGACCATGTCCTATTAATTCACCATTAAAAACACTAAAAATCTCAATTTGGGTATTTCATGATTGCATGTTTACTCTGCATTCCAAATGAACAATGTCCAAATATATCCTTTTTCTTTGCATTTAAAAATTGACCTCTAAAAAAATCGTATCCCTCCATGACGCACTTACCTCAAAAGGTCCAAACAAGACTATGCAGTATATGTAAAAATATGCATGTATGCGTGAATTAGCCTTAAGATGCATAAATACAATAAATGATTGTGCAGCAGTCAATATACAAGTGCTTGGCCGTGGGGAGTCACCGGTCAAATCAACGCCCACTTTCAGCTCCTTATGCATCTTTGGCACAGAGACCAGTTTGTTATCAAGACAGAGAAAGCTAACAAGAGCTCCCTTTCACTTCCTGCAACCATCTTCCAGACACTGTATAGGTACTGTGGATACAAGGCTCTACTCTGATGAGTGCACAGACAGTGAATAACTCCAAATCAATGTTAGTAAAGTGACAGTGTTCAGCCTAGCATTGCTTAGCTGTTTGTGTGCAGGACCCCACTCAGACATAAACAGTTGTTGCTTCTGGTTTGTGCATATATACATACTGTCTGTGGGTAGGACAGTGGTCTTAGCCTGTCGTAGTCTTCTTGTCCTGCTGTATCCCATAAGCCCAGATTCACTGGTTTGCCATCAACCATCACATTAGCAGAGTAGTTGTCAAAGCTGTTGAAATGAGGGGGGCATATGCACTCAATTAAACAAGTGAGCATTTCTTCCACAGCAGTAATGTAATGTAGATGACGCTAAAAACAGACAATTGTGAACAACTTAAAGCGTCTGTAAAAGGAACTGATTTCTTTAACATGAACATCAGCAACTAAACAGAGACACGTTCCCATTAGGTGGGCATCTCCATATCACTTGTGTTAATGAACCATGTCTGCATGTTACTTACACTGTGGGGATGTATTCTCCAGGGAAGGCATTGGTAGTGTAGCTGATGAGTAAGCATGTTTTACCCACAGCCCTAATAGAGAAAGGAAACAAACCAAAATAAATTTGTTCAGTTTCACAAACAGGATCACATGATCCACATCATCATTCTGTACTTTTTTGAGCAGGCAATGTTCAAAGAATAGTCTTCTCCAAGGAAACTGCATTTTAATACTATGCTGTTGCTTGCTAAACAGGTTTAAGAGGGGAGACCTACTCAACAGGAAGAGAGTGTAATTATACACCGTCTCTGATTTAGACCACATTCATTGTCAGATATATTTCCCTTTCATGTCAGGATAAATCTCTAGAAGGAACTATTTACCTTGAACAATAACACATTCAATGACTACCAAACAAAGGTGATTCATTGTGTAGAAGATTATTGCGTCCCAAGATATTTGCCTGGTTGAGTTTTAGCGATTTAGTTTCGGGAACAATATCTTCTTTCAACATTACCTTAAATGTACCCATCTGGTCTTTAAATACAGATCCCCCGTATATTGATAAAAACAGAATTACCAAACTGCCTTTATGCCCACTATGTAACATGATGAAACACAACAATAAAGTATGTATCAAACTGCTTACTTTCCCTATTGTATACATTTTTGTAATGCATATTTGTTTGGCCTAATTCTATTTCACTGGCAGCTGAGGTCATATTAATAACTTAATTAAATCAAAAGTGCATTGTACTTTTGGTTCCAACTGAACAGGGAAAAACAGTCGATAGAAAACTACAATAGTATACCATGGTTTAAAGAACACAAATCAAAGCCATTCAATGTACAAACAGGAGGGCAGTGGAATCAATATGTGACAGCCATAATTTGCGTCGTGGTGGAATATCTGAAACCTTATAATAATTTTATGTGGAGTAAGTCGTCAAACATGTAATAGACAACTTTATATATTGCTTTTTAAGGACCAAAAGTGTTGTACAGAGTGGGTAAAGCTAATCAGCAACACATCACCTAAACTAGTTGACTGTATCGATTAAAAAGCCCCCATATTGGTCGGGCTATCGGGGATCTGTCTACCTGGCAGCTTGCGTCATGTCTGCTAAATGGCATGCTGTGGCCCATTCAGACACACCTAACCCAGAGCATGTATATAAATCTGTCTGACCCAGCTGGACTGGAAAGCAGGCACAACAGCTGTCGCTCATGTTGGCATGTTATCTGAGGCTTGTTAGCCGCTAGCCAACTGTTGGTAACTGGGTCAACGTAAACAACTACGTTAGCGTTTACCCTAGACATATTAGTCTACTATTTTAAATGTCTCAGCAAGGGGAAAAAACACAACTTTCCAACTTACCCGTCCCCCACAACCACACACTTAATGGCCTGCATCGGGCGGCTCTGTCGCTACCACAGCTCTTCAGTTCTCTGAGCTAACGTTAGCAAAAGGCGGCTAAAGTACACCGCTCCTCTGTCGCCTGGAAAGTACAGCGCTGACAAAGTTACAGCGGCCTCGATTGTTCTCCAAGAAGTTTAAGATATTGTCGACACGGAAAGTCTTCGACCCGTCCTACTTCTTCAGAAATATCCCGGTGAAACTCCAAAGTTGTAAACCAGAAAGGCAACACCCAGAAAAAAAAAACTGTGGAGTCAAGATTGAGGAAAAACGCCCACAGTTTAGAAGCTGCAACTCCGAGATCCTTGTAAGTCACATCCGGTCAGAAGAGGGCAGAGAAAGCCCGCCACCTGCTGGTACGAACAGAAAGTACACACAAGGGGCTACAGCAAGGTCACGTGACAAGGAAACGTTCATTTCAGAAGGCAGGGGTGTTAGACTCCAGTCCTCGAGGGCTGGTGTCCTTCACGTTTTTAGATGTTTCTCTCTTCCATCACACCCGGATGCCATTACATTATTACTGGGCTTCTGCGGAGCTTGGTGATGAGATGATCCCTGATTGAACCAGGTGTGATGAAAGAGGGAAACATCTAAAACAGGGGTGTCAAACTCATTTAACTCAGGGGTCACATTCAGGTAGACTTGATCTGAAGTGGGCCGAACCAGTAGAATAATACCATAATAATGTAGAAATAATGTCAACTCCAAACTTTCTCTGTTTTTAGAGTGAAACAAGTCAAATTATATGATGAAAATGTTCACATCTAAAAACTGTCCTTTAAAGCAACA
>JAPTHA010000012.1:5292215-5308488 GCA_029814585.1 Gymnapogon annona | reverse complement strand
TATTGTGTGAAGCCCTTTGAGACTTGTCGAGTGATTAAGGGCTATATAAATAAAATTTGATTGATTGATTGATTGATAGTGATTCAGAAGCTATTAAACATTTTAGACAGCAGACAGATTTTGGGTGCCAGTGGCTGTTGGGTCTTTGGAGGTTAAAGAAATAAATTTGATGAATCAAAAGCACCATTTAAAAATCATATACATTTTACTGTTAAAAAGAATTCTTCAGCATAATGTTGGGGCAGTCCAAAAATAATATAAATGTACACTCCAATGCAGAGAAAAAAATGGTTCAACATCTTCATATATTCCACAGTACAATGAAACTCACCTTGTACATACTGTAGCACTGTCTTACCACAGCACCATAAACAGTGTCCTAGAGAAGCAAGAGGTGAGTGAGAAAAGAAATTGACAATGTATCATGATATTAAAAGAAGGAAATGTTTAGGAAAATTACTAAGTACTAACAAGTATTTCGTCTTCTTGATATTCTATCGTGGGAGGTTTTCCATCTTTGTTTGGTTTCTCAACCATCGGGTTACGAACCACCTAAAGAACCAATCAGAAATGAGGATGCCAGATATTCGTGACTTTAGAGTAGAAAAGTGAAGAAAAGTGAACACAGCCTGGATGAATGAAGTTTAAGTTTTCTTTCTTTAAAATACCATGACTATCCAGAAATTGTCCTCAGGCTCGAAAAAAAACTGTCGGTTCTTCTGTGTGTGCAGGGATTTAGCTGGTTTTGTTGGGCAGAATGTCCTAGAAAAGGGAAGGAGAGAGGACCCACCCAAGCAACATGAATATTATACATGTGTGTTGTAATTCATTGCAACATGTGCCAATTGAAAATATGACTGTTCTGTCAAATTGCATAACACCAACTTGTCAAACTAAACTTTTTTATATGAATTTAACAACAAGTACAATCGTAAGAGACTCAGTAAGCACAGGCTAGATTAGATATACCTTTATTTGTCCCACTCGGGGAAATTTCAGGCTGCCATTGTAGATACGCTATACTAGATTTAACAAAAAGAGTCAAATTCCATACCTGGTGAACTGAACAATGGCTTCACAAAGGCCCACATTTCTGATCTTCTCATTCTTCTCCACATCACTGGGGTGGTAAAACAAAATCTTCTTCTCTTCCTAAAAATGATGTACAGTTTTTGTACTATTATTGCAGGCACACAGAGTAACATATATTTGCAAAGCATCTTCTCATGTGAAAGTCTTCCGCACCTCTCCCTCTCGTGGTCCAAATGTGGGGTTGTAAATAAAAAAACTAAGCAGAGATGGCGTATACTGTTTTTCTTGCATTCCTGAGGCCATTCTGGGACTAGGACGGAGAGAAAGAACATGTAGATGAACGGAAAATCTAACTGAAAGCTCGCATCATTCCTTACAGGTTATGCAACATCTTCTCTACCTTATCATCAGCATCAGTGTGTCTTGTGTCTGGGTTTCCTTTTCTCCAAAGACTGTTTCAGTAGCATGCCGTTCGCCTGCCGAAAGAAGACAACATTGCATAATCCAAAGTGACAAATCCAAACATCATAGTGACTCAGTGGTGCAAACATTTGTTAGGTGTACACAGCACTAAAAATAGCGATGCCATCATGAAGCATCAGCCAAAGTTGGCCTTAGTGACTAACAAGATTTTAAATGTTAGATGTTAGTTCACGAATGACAGCTGCTGATGTTTATTTGTTGTGGTGTATTAAAGGCATACTGATGGTCTGAAAGAGTTCGGCTATGGTTTTTATTATTACGATTTTATTACTGCCATCAGCATCCGCTATGGGCCAAGTGTTCACTGTGAATGCCTGTGTCGGTATGGATACAGAATTAAAGTCAACATTAGAACCACATATTGTATAATACATCACATAGAATCATAAGCAATAAAAGAGGTTACTGTTTCACTTTTCTACAACACTCTCACAGCTTTGTTAGAAACATAAAATAACCGTATACGAGATATTTCTGTACAATAATCTACTCAAAAGCATATCAAGTTATCCAAATGAACTGAACCTTTAAGTCCTGCTAGAGTAAAATGCAATATAAACAATAATGCAGTATCGACTTAAATGCAAACCCACGAGATATAAAACCAAAATTATTAACTTATTATATTGCACAATGGCGACTTTTAGTGGATATCTAAAAACTAATACTCTAGCAAGATTCTGAATGCACATCTACTTGTAGTAAGATATCTTCGCAGTCACTTTATTGCAGCGGACTGTCACTGTACCTCACTAGGTGTTTCAATCACGGTACAGTAACTCACGAAGGCCTGTGCCTTCATGGATGCTCTGCAAAATGAAAGGTCTAGAAGTAAAGCTACATACTGCAGACGCTTCTTAAATAATCATGCAAAGCCAAGCTTGTCTGTGCGTTACAACCGCATTGACGAATCAAATAAGACATTAGATCGTTTTCCAATTGTTTCTTGTATTCTGCATAAGGAAACTAATAGAATCAATGCCCCTAAATAACTCAGATCGCTGTATTTAACCGATGAGCTTACTTAAAACGTGCGTTGCGATCATCTTTGTCATGAGCTACACTACATTTCAAGTTACTGTATAAGCAACGTAACTGCTATTCAGTCGGTAGGTGAACTGTAAAGCCACGACGAGCTAAACACCTAAAGAGGGGAAGAGCTGCAATGCTGTAGGCTAAACTACACAACAATTTCATTTTAAACAATATATAATCGATGCATCAACTACACGTCTCTGTCTAAGTGGACAAGTACACGTTGTTAATATTGACTGTTCGGTTACTTAGCGAGCAGTCCGGCGATCTTGAGTCAGTTTGAACAGCTAGCCGGCTAACTGGCTATGCTAGCAGGAGATGTTGTTGCACAGGTCCAGGCGGAGAAACCACACGTAGAGAACCGTAATGCAAAACAGCACAACGTGATACTAACACTCACCTTACAACACTGTCAGCTGCTCGTGGTTGTGAATTCTACAAATAAAAATAAAAAAAATGAGGAAATGGGATCAATGAGAGGAGATACCGCATTACTTCACATTCTTAACTTCCTGCTTTTGACAGCGCGGTGTCACAAGTTCAACGGTTCGGGTAAAATTGATTTCATGGTAGATTTGTTCCTACACCAAATGTGAGATTGAGGAACACAGGAATAAACTTAGATATTGGCTCAAATTAAAATATTCTGAAGAGTAAATATAGTGTTCTACACGGACCGTTTACTGTTTAGTTATTCAGTAATATTGGGATTCTCTAACTTTATAGACTTGTAATTTTCTCTCATAAAATCCTTAATTTTGCTCAAGAATTCCTTTGGTTTTAATTTGGGATAGTTATTCTTGAGCAGTGAACACTAAATATTTACAAATGCAGGTCATTCTTCTAACAATCTCACCTGTTTGACTATGTGGATGTTACAAAGGCTAAAGAATTGTAGATATGTTCCTGTCATTCATTACATAGATATTCAGTAATAACTTATACAGACATTTGTTTAAATTCCATCATGTGCTCTTTTTACTTTCCCACTCATCATATTGATGCTATCCTTTTTTTAATTTAATGATGCAAAGTGCCTAATTAAGAAGACTAATTATATACTCATGAGTAACAAACTGTGAAGTTTCATTTTGCCACACAAGAATAAAAAAACAGAAATATGATTTTATGCTTGCACATATTTATTCATCTAATTCATCGTCAGACGTGGAGTGGGCACAGACAGAAAATCATGGAACAACACAGTGACAAGACAAACAAAAGAGGCTGTCTTTAAATTGACAAAGGATCGTTTAAAAACAATCAACACACAAAGAATTGAGTAGAAAAACAAAAGAAATCCCTGGGAGTAAAGGCTGGGATCAGAAGACTCCATAGGTGGGGCTGAGGTTTGAAGACTTGAAGCTCTCATTCCTATCTTTGCAATTCAGGACAGGACCATTTTCCTGAATTCTACAGGGGGGAAAAAATGACCATGAATACATCTGCAAAATAGAAATGGACAGAGCAACACATGCTATAAAGCAATAAAAAATACTTTCTAATGGTATCTCCTTTTCCTGAGTTGAGATGTAATGGCAGTATTTACAGCTTGACCTTTGTTGACTTGATTGATTGATTTTTAAATCTTAAAATGATGAATCATTTTCCTGGGAGCTCAAATTGTAAGCATGGCATACATAAATGTCAACTTATAAATGTCATTCTTGATAGTTTATGACAGCAGCATAAGGTCAGTAGACTGTTTAATAAAGCCTGACTAACAGCAAACTATGTGAAATTTAAACATGCTCAACTTTGTTGTATTCAAGCTTTAATGTATTTATTCATTAAGCTGAAAGACAGTAAAGCTACACACTTCTGGCAGGTTGTACCCACTTGACCACTGGCTTCATCCCGCTGAAATCTAATTCAAACGATGAGGTCATTCGTGTCTACGTTGAGTGTATATTCAGAGAAATCAGATACCAACCCTCTGGCCCAATTTTGCCATCACTGTCATCATCAGCTGCTGTGAGGATGCTCTTGATTTCTGCATCGGTCAGTGTCCGTGCCCCAGGGACAAACCACTGCAAAAAGGACCTATAGGAAAACATTTACATACGTAAGTATATATTGCTGGTATTATTTGAGCACAGTCACTCTAAAGCCTATGCACCAATATTTCCTAAGTAGGGCAGCCGGAGCTGATCCTTGCTCATTGTCACCATAAAATAAATAAAAAATTATATAACACAAATTCAATAATAGTACTTTAATGCCCACAGTGGATTATTAGAGGACAGTTTGATAATGCCATGGCATTATAACAAGTGTTATACTTAATCTTTCTTTTTGCCCGACATAGTAGTAATACGCCGATTTTGCAAAGCAGGAAAATGACATGTTGTATATTTAACAATAATCCTCTGTATGCATCAGAAAGGAACAAGGATATATGTATACTTGTCACGATCTTGATTTTGGTAAGTTTAAAGTTTATTTCGTCCACCATCATTTCACCCACTTGAGCTCAGACTCTTCGATGTTGCCACTGTTATCGTCATCAAGGATCTTGAAGACCTCGTTCACCTCCTCAGGCTTCTTTGAGGACAGGCCACAGGCTTGGAAGAACTTCTTATAACAGAATGAGCCTGGATCTGTAAGCATAACAAAGAAAAAAAATACAGTTTAATGGGTAAAACTGGGTCAGAGATCAGGTTTACAGTGTTGGTTTCTGATGTGAAGATTAACACAGTTTGTGGATGCTGTCCAGGTGGGAGATTACCCTACTACCTGTATTTTTTTTGTCCTTATAGTTGGAAGCATTCCTGTACCAAAACTAACAGGAAGGTTTAAAATATATTCCGATTCAGCTGGGTATAACTTAAGACAATAATAGACCTGCAGTGGTTATACGGCATTTGTAGATCCATTTCCTAGCAACACAAATTCTAAATGGCCAAATTAATCCACAGTCATTGTAGTCATTTTTAATTGAAATATTATTGTAAATTAACTTAGATAAAAGTTTCAGTTCAAACAAAGTGAATAGGAGTCGTCATGTATTCTGCAGAAATGTAATTTCTGCATGTAAACGAATAATGGTCTGGTCACGTGTGTGAGATGATGCCACCTTGACACTCCTTGACGGCCTTCTCAATGGCTTCAGCTGAGAGGATGGAGGTGAGTGACATGATGGTCCTGGAGGTTTTTTTTAAAACAAGCAAACAAATAAAGGTTTGTTAAATAACTCACAACTAATCATCCTCTCAATTCAGTTTCATTGCAGCGTGTGTTATGAGTATGAAGTAGGACAGAATCACCAGAAAATCAAGAAAATAAGATAAAATATTTTAAAACAGTAAGAACAAACGAAGTAAAATCAATACATATCCCGCTTCTCTCTTCCTGGAGTGAAAACAAACGCAATCGAGTTTGTTTTCACTTCAGGCTCTCTGGGGTTGGATTACATATTCTTTGCAGCTCTATCTGAATTAATATTATGATCTCAGACAGCAGTGACTGTTTATCAAATGTGTCATGTAAAAAAGCATAGTCAAATTGCTATAACTTGGTGTTGCATTGACAGACAACAAAAACATTTGACCATCCCTGGAGTTTGTCTCTTCAGTTGAAATTTCAGACGATAAAATAAAAACTTTTTCCTTTAAATACAGAAGAGACCAACTTAATCTAGAGTAAATTCTGGCACACGTGATTTAAAAGTAGCTCAATGAAAGAGTTTGATTCTATTTTCGGATTGCTGCCTCTGATGCTCTCTGCGTTTTCCTAGTCAGCACCTGAACTCATCACCTCCCCTCAGTGTATCTGACGCTCGACTCACCGCTGGTGGTTGTCGTCGGTCTCCGGTCCGAAGCAACAGCAGTAGCAGCAGATAAGGCTTTGTGGTATAGCGATGACAGCTCCCTCACACTTATATATGCCCGGCTGGTGCGACGAAGGATGCTTGAGTTTCCAACCTGTTCGCAGATCAAATTTTCCCGCAGCTCCTTCTCTTATTTCCCACCTTGCACACCTGCCCAGTTTACCTTTAGTGTTTATATCCGCCAGACAGACCGCTGCTTTCTCCTCCTGTCTCTGTCTAAAACGGTCATAACTGTGCCCCCCCGCCACCCCCCACCCCATACACAATCACCTACCATCAATTTCTTTTCTCTCTCTATCTTTCATTATCCTCCCCTGCCTCACCCCTTCATCTGCTCCCTCTGTTTCACTTCCTTTCTCACTGCAGGTAGGATACATCTTCAATTTAATCAGCCCTTTCCCCTTTACTCTCTCTCTCTCTCTCTCTCTCTGTCTGTCTGTCTGTCTCTCTTTCTTTAGTGAATAATCTCCATTAATTCCGATGGCCATAGTCAGCAGGTCTTAAATTATATCTTGTTTTACCGGTTTAATTTTTACTCCGACCAGTGATCTTATGAGAGATGACACGTTCGGCCACTAGAAAAAAAGAAGTACTTTACTGACCCCTAAGACACTTCAATGATAATATTTATTAGGAAATAAATGTTGCCCTATGCTTCAAGGTGGGAGTGACAATCATCACCAAGGAGGGGACACAGGTATGGATGTAACATGGGCTTATTTATGTCTCTTAGTTTAACCACCTGGTCTACGAAACTGTAAAAGCCCACCATTTAAATATATATGAAATGTAACAATTACCATTCAAGGATTTCTATGAAGAGTTGACCTGATTTTGGATGGAGGATTTTTTGGCACATGTCCGGGGACATTTGTGAGTCCTTATGAAGCATTTTCTGTGCCATCAGATGAACGACATTAAGAAAATAACAATAAAAAAGTACATTTAACGTCCACTGATGTGGATGAAAAATAAAAAGCCCCAGTAAATGTGGTTTGAAAAAAATAGCTGCTGCATCTAAGTCTCAATGGATTAACTCACACCAATTATATACCATAAAAATTAACACAGTTTTAATAAGATAAACATTGTTATTGCAATAAATCTATAGTTTTATCAATACACACGTATTTTAATAGGAGAATAAACAGGGAACTATATAAACAAAGTGAAAAGGCAGGTACAGAATTCTGAAAAATCAACGAGTATGGCTTTTTCCAGACAAGATCTAATGAATAAATGAATGTAAATAAATAAATGATAAACATCTTTTCACATGGCATGACCTTAATTTTTTCCTCTGTTATAACTTTCCACATTATAGGGCAGATTGCATTTGAAGATCATCATTTATTTTACATTGTCAAGATCTGTGATGATCCGGAATGGGTTAAAGTGAGATACAGGTAAATATTTAACAGTTCTACCAAGTCTCCCCTGCTTCCACTTTTAATTTAGAGTTCCTTATTTACAAATTTCTAACAGCATGTATGTAAAAAACTAAAATAAAAAACACATATAGGCCAACTTGTGTCCTATATGTTCACCCCCCTGTCACAAGGGGTATGGATATCACACTGTATGGATTGAAAACACATGTTCTTCATGTATTCACTGACCTGACTGGTGCAAAGTGAGTGTGGGTTGGGTTAATTTTTTTTTTCACCTGCTCACCAAAACAACTGGCTACTCTAAACTGATGAGTTTGTCATCTGTGAAGGGAGCCTCCCAAACCTCTGACACAGCAGCGTCTCTGGTGAATCCAGTCAGCACTAATGGCATTACAGGGATGCAGATTGTAATGAGAACCAGGGGAATAAATCTGATTATTTTGTCTCACTTGACTTCACAATTTGTGATTCAGAATATTTTTAGCTTTCTGGCCTTTGCTTGGTTTAGCATTTAAGTGAAATATATGGAATTTCAGAGGTCTGAAGTCATGAAAAATACAACTATCAACCTTCTGTGCCTTGTAGGTGGATCAGAAGCGCTACCTTGTGGCAGCTGCTGGTCAATGCAGCATAAATGAGCGTTAGTCCTGTATGTGGCCATAAATGTGCACTCCAGGGCAGAGGTTCCCCAGTCTTTCCGATTAAAAAACCCAAAAGAAAAGTGCAGTACGTAAATGTAGAAATCTAATCAGGAATTACTGTGACATTTTTATAGACTTCACCACTGTTAAGACAAGCCACACAATGTCTGAGATGAACACAATATTCTGTGAATTAGAGAATACAGAGGTATATCCAAAAAACATTTAAGGAAGCAGGGAAAAAATGCTAAAAAATATATATATTATAAAGCTAAAATAAGACTCCGCATCCACCTTGAAATCCATGTTTTTATTTCATTGTGCTGTGCATTGTCAAGAGTGGAACAACTGACGAACCAAATCTCTGCGAACTATTTGTAGCTTAAGTTTGCAGTTAGATTATGCATTTTCTTGTTTTCTTAAGTTAATTGGTCAGTCTAAGATACCCTGATGGGTTAAATTGCAACTCATTTCTAATCTAGACTGTACACTTTAATATGATTTACTTTATATCTGGACTCCACTTCGAAATTTAGATGTCCCATTTCACAAATCTCTTTTATATCTTTCCATTCTGTTTTTTTTAAGCAAAATGCAAAAGCTTCAGCAGGAGAAATGGGACCTCTATTGAATACTTCCATGATTTGACAGTGTTTTAGGATATTATGATTAACCTCTAAGTCTGTGACACATTTGAATTTGTTGTTATTTCTTGTTTAAGTCCCATTTGCCTGAGGGTTAAGACTTTCGTGCAAATGCTTTTAAGTTTCCTTTAAACCATTATGAGTTGTCCTGTATAGTTTGTTGTCTTTCCTAGTCTTCCATGAAATATTACTCTCAGTTAAGATAAAATTAAACAAGCTTTTCTTGCTACCCCCCTCCCATCCCTGTTCCCCAATGAATTATGATAAAGTCAAGGGTCAGACTTGTGTTATTGAAAAAGAACCTTTATTGTTGTCTCATCGTCCGTCCGTTTCCCATAAAAGTGCATCATCACTGATCTCACAGTAAGCAAAACTCACATAGTAAAACGACGACAGAAGTGAGTGAGAGAGAGAGAAAGACACAAGTCAACCATGCGTTACACTAAGTCAGGTACATTCATTGTGGACAGCGAAGGGGTGAGCACGGCCAGAGAGAGGGAACAGTGTGTGGTGAAATGTCAAGTGTATAAAAGTGGTGTGGAGAGTTTGTAGAGAGAGAGAGAGAGTGTGTGGGAAGAGGAGAAGAGAGGAGGAGTTTTATGTCTTGGCTCAAGTTGTTCCTTTAGAGTGGTAAAGTAAGGTGTTGGTCAGTCCATCAATTTAAGCCTTGACCAAGGCAGCGAACTCTGCAAGAGAAGAGAGAAGATTCCATGTGTTACTGAAGATGATCAATTATGAGAGGTCATTAAATAAGACAATTAGGTTCAAAGTCACCATTTCCTGTTCTGAATAGTTTTGAAATATTTTTGCGTTGTGGTTAGAGATAAATATTTCCTCACCATCAACTCCGATCTTGCCGTCACCATCAGAGTCACCGGCTGAGAGGAAAGCCTTGGTCTCAGCATCGGTCAGAGCTCTGGCAGAACCAGAGAAGTTCTGCAGGAACAGCCTGAAAAGGATGAATGGGGAGGGAGAAATGAAAGATCTTATAAAAACCCAATGGAAATAAAAGCATTTCTTCTACACTGTAAACTATAGGTTGTTTTTAGCGATAGCCTGTCAGAGTATTATAGCCTTTTTACAGATTAGTTAAGAGTATCCTCTTCTTAAAATTTATTTAAACATGTTCATAAAATGCATCAACCTCCATAAAAAGTCTCATCTGTCTGTGTTTGTTTGGTTTCCTCCTCTGCCCACTAGACCTCCCTATAAAATGAGACACTGGTTGAGAGAGCAGGGGTCAGGTTACTCCGAAGAAGCTGGACTTCTTGAAAGCGTTGAGACTCTAACATCATCCTAAATTCACTGTGGCTGGCTCTAAAGAAAGTTGATCCCGCTGCTACAAAAGCTCAGAGACGCTTCAGGTGAAATCTAAGAGAGGCTCCTTACTTCAGCTCATCCTCCTCAATGAAGCCACTCTTGTCCTGGTCAATGACGGCGAAGGCCTTCTTGATCTCATCAGGGGTCTTGCTGCTCAGGCCGACCTTGGCAAAGAAGTCTTTGTACTTGAAAGAGTCGGCAGCTGTGAAGAGACAGAGTAGGAATAACTCCTGGAACTGAAGATTTACATACAAACATAAACCGTTGTTTTGCAACTGTGCCAGCTCTTGTTTCAGGAGATGCTTGTTAGTCATTTGGAGGATTGGTTTTATCTCCTGCTATAATGTAAATTTAACCCTTTCATCCATGAATTACACTAGCCTACTTCAGGATTTTTTTTTATTTGGTCATCTGTGACATTAAAATTCATTCGTATAAGACAAAATAACTTTAAAATAGCTGTTCCACTGTAGTGACCACTGTGCATGAAAGGGTTAATCGGGGTTGGGTCACATATGACTTTAAGGATCTAACTGTGCACTGCTGCTTTCCCATCATTACCAGAAAAACAAAAAAAAAACATGAGAAAGAGAGTCTTAATAAGTCTAACCGTTATCTGCTTGTCGATTTTTTTATGAGTAACGCTGCCATTTGACTCCCACTGTTACCTTTTAAGTCCCACAAAGTGACCGTTCTTATCTTAGTCAAATTATTTAGGTTCTTCTCCCTACTGCTGCATATTGGGATAATTTAACAGAAGTTTTTTTTTTACCTGAGCAAGCAGCAAGGGCTGCAGTGATGTCAGCCTCATTCAGAATTCCGGCGAATGCCATTTTTAACTGAGGGAGGAGAGATGAAGAAGAAGAAGAAGAAGAAAGTCATTAGTTCATCATCTGATCTGCAGCACAACACACAGGATGAAAAAGTCTAAGTTGGAAGTCTGTTAACTTTTGATGTGGCTCTTAGCAGTAAATGATTCTAAGTTACAGAGATACATGTACTCTTGCAATGTTTTTCAAAGCTCCTTGATTTGAGTATTCCTCTCTGGTAACCCCAGAACACAAGGTACACATGAGTAGAAAAAGTAGTCCAATTTTTCCAAAAGCAAGCCCTCCAAGGCAAAAGATTAAGTATCCTTTGCAGCTGTGCTTGTTTGTTTAATAGCTTTTCTTTCTTTTCCATTTTGCTCCTTAGTCCAAAGCCAAATGTCAGCTTCAGATGTTCAGAAAGTTTCCCTGTTGGGCTTTTCCGCCATTTAAATCCCGTTGCATGAAGATGAGGCCCTGAGACTCTCGGTGCCTTGAGTGTGAGGCTAGTCTAGAGGTCTGCGGCTCCTCAGTCAAACTCACCTTAGGGTTATCTCTAGGGACTAGACTAGAGTGGATTCGCTCAGATGAATCTGCTTCACTGCAGTGAAGGTCTCAGTGATGCTCCCTCGCTTATATACCATCACTCACCCGAAATATGATGCATAGGCTATGTAATAGACACTGTGTGCAAAGCAGTCTGAGCAGTCAGTTAAAAAATGTGTCCAGTAGACAGAGCTGTTCTATTTATAAGTACATAAATGAAGATGCTTAAATGGTAGGCTAAGTGTAGGTCTATGCAAAAGTGCTTGATATTGCATAGAGCTAAGAATATACGCTGCTGATTTGAGTGAAACATGTTCTGCAGTCCATGTTAAACTGTGCAGAGCGCCACAGCTTGAGGAGTAAGGTGGATTTTCACAAAATAACAAACTAAAGTTTGAAAAACATACTCATTAAAACTCTCATTTGAAAGTACAATTTTTTTTTTTTTTGGAGTGAGTTCACTTTAATTAAGTTTAAATGTAAAAATGTGTGAGTCTTTTGGGAGCATTTTGGAGTCTGTAAACAAAACATTTTCCCTGTTTCGTGTGTGTGTGTCTGTGTGTACACAAATACACACACACACACACACACATATACACACATATATATGTGTATATATATGTGTGTGTGTGTGTGTGTATGTAGTCATATAAAATATAAATATAAATGTGAAATATTGAATCAGTGTCTTTTACCAGACATCATAATGATTATTATACCCTGTTGTTGGTGGTGATTAATGAGTTGATAACAAGCAGAAGCTGCCTCGTTTTACTTTCACATCGTCATCACTTACTTTGATTCATTCTGTACTTGTGCCTTCGAACTGTGCACTTTTGGTGAAAAAGATCCCGTGCATCATCGGCATGTGTAAAATGTGCGCAATGACTTGGCTCGCATTGCAGTGTCAGATGGTCTCGTTGTTGTAATTGATTATCCCAGACGACAGAATTGATGTTCCAGACAAACATAATTTATCCTTTAGTGAGTTCTTTAGTTTCCTGTCTGAATTTCAAGTCACTTTCTTTCACGCACTTATTTGTTAACACAGTTCTCAACAGGATTTAGTTTTGTTTTGTGCACCACATTTTCGAAGGACACAATGAGATCCGTTCAACAGCAGACACAAGGATCACAGGTCATAATAATAATAATAATAAATTTTTTTATAGGTGCCTTTCAAGACACTCAAGGTAATTTTATTTATTTATTTATTTTATTTATATATTTTAACAACTTTGTACGGTGGTACAAAGTTGTTAAAATAAATAAAACACAATTAAAGATGCCAATGCCCAGACCCAGAGTCATTCATTCACTTATATTTAATTCTACGTTCTCATCATTTTCTCACATAGACCTGAGAAACTCTTAAGACTTATTCAGACCATTTCTCCTTATGGCGATGAAACTATTTGGGATTCTATTTTAAGAAAACATTGAAAGTTAATATCTTTGCTGTTACCATCGTCACCGTTGCGCCATGTGCTTGCGTAACGGCACAGGGGGTCAGAGTTCACAGTGCGAACAATGACGGTGAAGCTAAGCCAGGGCGTCTTTCTATGTCCATATATGACAGACTCCTTAAGCTGTTATGTGTGTGGTACACATTGGGTGGCAGGGTTGAGATGACTTATGGCATATTCATTCAGTGCAAAAGAATAAATTAATTAACAAACCTAATTATCGATACAAATACAGATATATGAACATGAATGAGGTTTGGACATCCCTAATAGTGATATTGATTGATACTGATATCTAATATTAGTTTAACCTGTGATGTTTCAACTGATCTCTATGCATTTTCTGATTCCTCGTTGCCTTATTGACGTGCTTTAATTCAGTTTCCGTGTCAGGTATGTAATCTGTCAGCATTCCACAGCTGTCGTGTCAGTTTAGTTTACTCCCTCCAAGTCTTCTTCTCAACTAAAAAATCCCCCAGAAAGTGTTTTCACTGTGATCTTTGGCCCTTTAACATGTGCTGTGGTCAAATGAGGTCTCTCACCTCAAGCGACTTGGCTACAGATACCGTAACTATTCCTGCCCTTCTTTAATATCAGGTTTAAATTACAAATCTTGCAGTGGGATGAGACCTATTAAGCAAGGCTATGAAATTAGGTAATTTAAGACCGCGAAGATTCCTCGCTATCATATAAGGGATTTTTAAATTAATATATCATAGGTGTGTTATAAACATTTAGAATAAGTAAACATAGATTCCCTCTTTATTTCCTAAAGTAGTTCCTGTGTCATTGATGTTTCATTTTGCACTTAGATCACATTTTATCCCAATCCTTCACCTGAGAAGTTTGTGTGCGCATGCTGTGGCAAAAAAAACATACACATAGCCCATATTCCTGTCAGTCTCAACAGTAGCCATCTGCAACAAAGTCCAACATAAATGTGCCTCATTGACACAAGTCCTGTAAATGTGCTGGCACAGAAACTCTATCCTGTGTGTCGTCTCCCCCACTGGGTCAAGTACAAACACCTGACATCACTGGACTGGTGCTGCTGAAGCTCTGCCAGAGCCAGTCCTCCCAGCGCCAGTCTGCCAGAGCCCACTCTGACCTCGTGGTTTGTGCCAGTTTGTGCCAAAAGGCTGCCCTCACACCTATAAACTTATTTTGCTGCAGAGTAATGAAGAGTGAAGTTCCCGAAAGCGTGACGGCGGCTTCTAGGACGCAGTCAGTTCTGTCTTGATGCCTTTTTAAGTGACACTGCTCTTCTCTGTTTCCTCCAGCTGGAATCTTGCTCAGTAGACAAAAAGTAGGCACAGTTTTTTTCTGCATACGGCAAAAAACAAGATCAAATTTAGAGTACATTTTTTCTCAGCCTAAACTATAAAATCTAACATTTTTCACCACCTTCTCTAAAGCAGGTGCAAAATTTCTGCATATTCGAGAACGAGTCAGTTCATTTATACAAGGCCATATGTACATAGATATTGAAATACTTTAGTCCAAGTCTGTCTTGGACTATTTTCAGCAGCTTTAAGTATTAAACATTGACACCAAAAGCACAAACGTCTAAAACTCCAGTTCCTCTAATGTCCACTTGAGGTTAGATCAGGTTCAGATGTCTTATGAAAATGGACAAGAGCCAATCACGTGGACCTAGGCCCCAGAGACCCCTATGTAAATATGTTCAACTTAATAGTAAACATTAGACAGTCAGAGATTGGAGACTATTCCACTATTGTTTGGGGTATGCACAAATAAACACATATACACTATGGCAGGATTGGGCATTAAATATACAACATTTAGAAATTATTATCTGCTCTCAGTTCAGGATCGGAATGAAAATGACTGTGATGTCTGAAATATACTTAACAGAGCATAAAACAGGCTTCGTTTAAACATAAGTCTTATTTTTGATGGTTTAAAAAAAAGGTACAGTTACAGACTGACAAGACAAAGTAAAACCATGGACACACAATGAATGGACCCAGGAAAGTGTAAAAATGCAAAAATAGATAAGTGTAAAAACAAAAAAAGAAGAGATAAAACAAAGCAAAAAATATATGTAAATAAAATACATTATGCACTCATCAAAGCAACGGACAGAAACAACAGGTAGCATTACTAGACACTACTAGAATAAAAGTACAAAAATCACATCACTCTGTCACCTAATGGTGGAGAATATAATATATAACTTATAGAAATAACAAAATGCAGATGCGGACTATCTTTCAGAAGGAAGTAAAATTTTGCATTATATGTTGACTCACAGGTGCAAACATAGACATGTAGATCCAGGGATGAACATGTATACAGACAAAAGTGTGTTGTATTAACTTGGTTAACTTTGACCATGTGGAGGCATTTCTTTCATATATAATTTGTCCGATTAAACTATATTAAGGCTTAAAATTACACATTCTGAGTGACAGTGGGTGCCGTCTGTGGTTCAGGCATAAAGAATCTGTTTACTTTTCTCCCTAAGCCCTACTGGAGTTGTAGTTAAAAAATTTACTCAGAGTATTTTTCTATGTAATTTACTCATTATTAATTACATTCACCTGTACTGGATTGGGCCAAGTCTGCTAACTGGTTAGCCCTAGAGAGTGTCTCTACATCCCTCAAAGTCAAAATTACCATAAGTACGTGTTCACATTTATGAATTCATTTAAATATTTACATTACTTGCAGATGTTTCATTATCTGATGTTTTTTGTGTCTTCATTACATTAGCATCTCTCACTCTTCACATTTCAATGTGAATACGTTTCTTTAAAATGATATTCCATTATAGTACATTAAAATTAGATTTAGTGATCGTGAAGTTTTATCCCATCAGTAAATACAAGAATGTTTATTTAATTATAACTGTAGATGTATTTTCATCTATAAAATTCTTCCTTTAAAAGTATATTTAATATTGCGTACATGTTTGCGTAAGTGCAAACATGTGATTCACACCAAATTACTGCATCTAATGTGTCAAAGTGAGGGTGCCAGAATGACCGACACTCTATTTGCACAGTGGAAAGTTGCACCGACTGTTAATTGGAGAACCCCCCCCGCCCCCCACCACC
>JAPTHA010000012.1:5278247-5292115 GCA_029814585.1 Gymnapogon annona | reverse complement strand
TAAAAAAAAAATATATATATATATATATATATATATATATATGGTTGTGGCAACTTCTGAGTAGATTTTTCTCTGCACTTGAGATCTCTTATATGATTTATCACCATTTAGCCTAATATTGTCCTATGTATTTTGCATTTTTTAGTATTATTTGCCTCCGCACTTTTCTATATTTCACTAATCACACAGATGTTGATACAATCTCAGAGTAAATTCAGATGTTGTAGAAAACTGAAAAAGTATTACAAAGTATACAAGTATAAACATAAGTTTATACAAAATATTGTATAAACTGAACATAAAAATAAGTGTGTGCAACCCCTATAACTGATCAAACTACGTGTTTTTTTTTATTAGTGAGTCAATGTTGTAGAAGATATTTCAATTGTTTTGTTTCACTGTCTTTTCCACCATTTTCACCAAGTTCCATCTTTTGTCTTGTGACTTCTAAACTATTTAAAATAAAAATGAAAATAGTTCCTATCAACCGGTCTTTATCCCGTCCGCGGTGAATACCAGGACAATTATTAGTCTTATTTCTTGGCTGTCAGCCTTTTCAGTCCACTCTCATGTGTAAACTATCCATTTGTTTTGTTGTTGTGCAGCAGCACCGGCCAGTCGTTGCGCCCGTGTCCGTGTCCGCCGTGGACGTGGGCAGTGCGCGGCCCCAGAGGGAGTGATGCGGCTCTGTGATTGGCTGAGCAGAGCGACGTGGACATCAGTCCGCTGCAGGTGGTTCACATGTCGCAGTTATCTGCGTGTCCGCGACAACGCCGCACTAACTGGCGCTCTTTACCTCAGATGATGCGACTTTTTGCCAGTGTCTACGCTGCGACACCGAAAACCGACGGAAAGTTCCTTTAAGTTCTGTACAAGGTAAGAGCTTCTTCTTTACTGTGGTGTTGTTTCATGAAATGTCAGAGGTGTGTGTCATTTCCCTGTGATGAAACTGTGCGTGTTTGTCTTGTATCGGTTTCCACGCGTCCGTTGGGTCATTAAACATGAGGTCAGGAGAATAAAAGATAGAGAAACTTTATAGTTTGTTGTAATCTATATAAAACAGTCTCATCATTAAAGTTTTCATATGAGAATATGTGATTAAAAATTATTTTAATGAATTGTTCATCCCGAACTCTTATTTATTACACAACGTCCTCATAGTAACTGATATTTAGGTTTATTCTCTCCAAACAAACTCTAAAATAAGATTTCTTACCAGTTGTGGTGTAAATGAGGATGTGTGTGAGGTGCTGCTGCTTAGTGCTGCCTGGTGTGTGTGTGTCTATTTGTGTGTTTTCATTTGTGTAACCTTGAAATAAGAGTTATCTTAGGACCAGGGGGATAAGAGAGGCGTAGATTAACAGACCAACATCATGGAGTTTTCACACTGCCACCTGATTAGATACAACAGGATGCAGGCCTGTTTGGATTGGATGGAGGCGGACTGGCCGAGCGAGCTGAAGAAGAGACCGACATTGCTGTTACAGTGATGGTTTTAACCGGAAGGTTTTTTTTTTCTTTTTTCAGGTTTGTTTAAACTCAGCTGTGGCATCGACACTTTCAACGTGTTAAAGGAGGCAGCAGGATGAAGTCCAAAGGGAAAGCTGTGAGGTCATCCAGAAGAACCTGGTCTGACCCCGAACCTGAACTAGAACCGGATACGGAGCCTGAACCTGGGTCCAGCGAGCAGGAAGGCTCAGAGGACTCTGTCCAGGTCGACGCCACGTGGAGGGGGTCTTTAAGGAGCGGCAGCAAACGTGGAGCGGGTGGAGGTCGGCGCCGCAGACAGTATGGGTCCAGCACTAAGGAGCGCAGCATCCGCCGCCTGGAGAGCAACGAGAGGGAGCGCCAGCGCATGCACAAACTCAACAACGCCTTCCAAGCTTTACGTGAGGCCATCCCACACGTGAAGACGGAGAAGAAGCTGTCCAAGATTGAGACTCTGACCTTGGCTAAGAACTACATCAAAGCCCTGACCACCATTGTCCTGGACATGTCAGGGGGCTGTCTGCCAGCCGGCGGGGGCCCATCGGAGGACAGTGCTGCTAAGCTGCTCCAGTGCTATCAGCAGCACCTGGAGGAGGAGGGGGAGGACGGGCTGACCCAGTACCTCACCCATGTGCACAGCTTCAGCCAACGTAGCTAATGAGACGTTTGGAGACCAGGTCCTTTGACTGACCTGGTCATCAAGGCAGAGGGAGGGGCGGAGTCAAGGGCCAAATCAAATAATGTACTATTGCAACTGCTCTGAGATGCGGTCAGAGGTGCGGATCCAGTTCCAGATGGATGTCTCACATTAGCCCAGATGATCTTATCATGTTGACGCCCATTACTATGGAAGGAAATACACGTGGAGCATTCACACAGCAGACAGAGACTGCGGGTCGACCCCACGTGGATAACATGAAAAGACTCGCATTCATTCTGGGTTTTTTTTGTTCAAAGGGCTATTCGTCTTGGCCACCGTTTCCTTTAATTCTCTTTCGTCTGTGCTCCAAACCGGGGAAGGGACTTGTTCTCTTTTGTCTTATCTCGTGATCTTTGTGTGTCTTCTGTTGAGAAACCTGCTAAACGTACCCTCGAGTCATAACTGTCACGTCCTGGAAGCAAAGACAACCAGCAGAACTAATGACTGAAACGTCGACGTGCGCGCGTGTGTGTGCAGTGTTTGTCATTCCAGTAATCGTACACCAAACCGAGACTCTCTGTGATCGGTCCTGAATGAGCGTCAACTCTTACACCCCCAGACGATGCAGTCATTTGTTTCTGACGAGGGCAAAGAAGACGACCTATTTGAGATGCTGTTTATGACTTATATACACTTATTTATTGATGAAGACCGCCATTTTTACCATGCACAACACTGGAAATGCACCCCACGTCATGAACAGTACATACGTTACACAGTTCACACAAAATACATACCCCCACCTTTGTAACATCTCCAACATTTACAAATAAGTCATCCCTTTGTTTTAAAGCAGGTCATTGTGTTGGTGCGGTGAAGCAGCCTATTGCACATTAATGCCCAAAAGGATGCGAGTATGATGTCACACCATTTCATGAAGGAATATCTATTACGGGTGAAAACAATATTCCATCAAACGGTTGCTGCAATGAAACCTCCTTTCATTTTTGGAATACTCACATCCTATTGATAACACAAACAGAGTTGCTTAATCTCTCTGGTACCGTCAGCCTGAAGGAAGTAGATGTCATGCAAATTCAAATGTTCTCCTGAGAAAGAGGAAGGCTCCATTTAAACATTTCAATCACAAGTCTTTTCAAAGTGCTCCATACCTTTCCTGTGTTTTATGAAGCACATTTTATTGCACATACACTCCATGATGGTGACGTACAGTAATAGGATCATGTTCAGTTGCAAACATTGAAACCTTTGCTTGTCTTCAGCGGGTCGTTTGTCTGAGACAAGGACCACCCGTCTACGTTAGTGGTCCCACCAACCCCTGTTCTACTTTTGATTCCGTTCTATGTTTCGTGTTCCATTAAAACAAACTCAAGTCTGTCTTTATCACACCGATGCTGCGGTGTTTTTTTTTTTTTTAATTGCCTGTCCAAACATAAGCTGACTGAATCTTTCCCCAATTTGGATTTTTGGAAATATCATGGAAATTCAAGTGTTGTGTGTGACGAGATGTAACTCTTTGACAGTTACACAGTAGCTCGAACTTGGAATGATTGATCCAGTGTAATGTCTTAACCTGTTACCAGCAGGATGAAATTTACTATTTGTGGTCACTCTCAGACCTACAGCTGGTCCTACAGCAGCTCAACTACTGTCATTGAACGGCGCTGTGTTAAATGAAGTGTTCTTGGTTTTCAACCTTTAAAAAATATCATAAAATATCTGTTTAAAAAGAAAAAAAAGTCACTCTTCCACCTTCACTCACCTGTGGCGCTGTAAATAAAGACACCACAGAAATCGGCCGAAACATCACACTGTGATGAATAAATAAAGAAAACAAAAAGATGTGACACCAAAAATCACAAAAAGAACAAACGAAAAAAAAAACACAAATATGTTTGTACAGTGGAGGTAAAAGCTTCACCAAATGAACACTCACATTATAAGACAAGTGGTGGTTGTTGTTTTTTTCTCCTAGAGACATTACAGCAGGGTTGTAACATCAGACATGATTCTGATAGTGATTTTATCTTCATTTAGTTGAGATGTAAAAACTCCAGACTGTTTCCTGGAGTTAAATTCACGCTGATTGTAAAAGGAGGAGGATCTGAACAGGTTCACTCTGGACGGTGGCTTCATGAGTGTCCCTACTGATGCGCTGCACATATAAAAACAACACAGAGTCTGCACCCATCGTGTTTAACACCCAACAGTGTTACCGTTGACCTCTGTATTCCCGACAGAGACAGGGCTTGGAAGGGCTGGCAGTGGGTCTGTTAGAGAAGGAAGACGGATGCGGGGTGGCTCCATGGAGTTTCCTCTCACTGTGATATGGTCCCATCCACCCTGAAGGACAGAACCAGGGATAGAGGAAACACATGTTTACAAACTAAACTAAAATAGAAACATCTAGTGGCAGTTGTAGAATGCATCACTTAAAATGCCAATGTCCCATGTCCAATATAAGTAAATATATTTTATGACATTATTATTTCAAATAGGAAAATATTCTGGATCCGGTGTCGTCTTGTAAACAGTAGAATCCTTTTATTCTGAATTGGGTTTTCTTTCCCTGAATGATTAACAATGAATACTCTTACATTATTCCAGTTTTATGTGGATGCTTGGAATATGTGCATGGTGCAATAGCAAATATGAATCTCATCTGCAGGTGTTACTACAAGTTAAGACACACAACTCCTGCGAAAATTTTGTACGTATAAATAGGAAGTTCTAAGACAACAAAAACGCAATAATTTTCATTTAGCTTGTGATTAATGTGGATGAAAACCATACGAAAGCACGCTTGGAAATTTTATGTTCCTCTTCTGAATGAAACTGTGTGTGCTAAAAATGAATTCCATTAAATGACTTGACAACAGGAAGCTGATCCCATGGGGCTTTGTTGCTGCTTTACCCCGATGCCGTAGTCCCATGACTGTCCTGTGGGCTCCATGGGTTGGACTCCGAGTCGATGGCAAACTGTCCCACAGCTCAGACTGCGGCTGCCCTGCACCTTATCTGCTATGATCCACATCTACACCCACAGAAGACCAGGGTTCAATGACATAGCATTTTCATACAATGTAATCAATACTTGTTTTACTTCCTGTTTGTAACCATGAGAAATGACCATGTTAACTGAGTTACATGCATGTAAAACTGCGTTCTTAACGTGTTGTACCAGAAATTCTGCAGTGCTGACATGCTGGTTCCTACCTGGTCCACAGGCCCTACAGAGACTTTGCGCACATTGTTAGAGATGTGTTTCCAGGAGGAGCCCTGAGGGTAGCTGGGAGCCACACCCTGCCGATACCACAAGTTACCTGGATGACAGGGACACAAAGTCTCTCAAAACGTCAAAATGTTTATGTCAGGGTATGTGATGCATCTGCTCCTATGTGTATGATGTGTGTCAGATCTACAAGCACATAATGAGTCACTTTTTACCATTTTCATCGACAGCACATACTGACGTTCTCCCAACAGACACCTGCTTGAGCTTTTGTTTAGATGGAGAAGGGATGTGGTACCAACAGTCTCCTGCAGAGGGAGACAGTACACCAGCCTCTTCAATGGAGGGCTATTCTTTACCCATGCATCAACAATATTTCAGTCTTTTTTCTTTAAATCCATGTTCAGATTGACCAAAAAGATTTAGTTATTTTAATCAAAACAGCCGGAGTTCTCCCATGTACCTGCTGGGTTCTCCTCTGATACAGATCCCCTGTAGAAAGCAGAACCATCCCTGGAAATGGCCCAGACCTGTCTGGCAGCTCCAATACAGATGGATTTGAAAGGCTGATCAGTTCCCACATGGAGCCACGAGGATCCCTAACAGAATCAAAAGGAGGTCAAGATGTTTTATTTGACCATATACCAGTACTGCCCATATATGCCAACGTTAGAACCTGGACATGGACAGAGAAAATGTCCAAGAAGGTGTGATGGCCTGGTTTCATGAAGGTGTTTTTGAAAGATCTGTAGTTTCCTAGCAGTTATGGCTGTTACGAACTGAGATGTTTGAGGCAGTAACACAATAAACTATTACATTAGTTTGAAAGACATCTTCATTTGCAGATGAATCGTCACATGAATCCAACTTTAGACAGTGAAAAACTACACAATGTATCTAACAGATATATTTATCTGAAGTTTGACTTTTTGTTAGACCTATCCATTGGCGCTTTTCCACTGTAGGACCCTTTTGTAGGTCTTGGAACTTTTTTTGCACATTCCCACAGCATAGGAACTACGACCCATGACCAGAGTTTGTAGAATCTTTTTAGCTCCTACTCACAGGCAGGGTCTTTTCATGGTTCTCCAGGAACTATATGACGTGGGTGTTTGCTGATTAGTAGTCCTCAGGTTTATACAACAGCTCTACAAACAACTTTTATTAGTTAACAATAATAAACACTTCACGTGGTCTTTTTGTCTTTCCCATTGGCGCATTATCTATAGTGTTTCTACCCTCTTGTTTGCACTTGTATCTGCATCCGTCTGAACATCTGAGAAGAAAAGGAACACACGCCTGGTCCATGAACACATGAAGAGAAGACAGTAGTTAATTCTGTTGTTCATCAGTGATTATGGGTTGTGTGAGACTAAATCCCTGTTCATTCTGCTGTTGACATGGTCAGTGCGGAGATGACACTGAACACTTTACTGAGATCGTCACTCTGTGGCATTTGAATTATATTATACATTATTCTGTGGGGTTCCTCAAATGTACCTTCATATTTTGCACATACAGTGGGGCCAATAAGTATTGGGAAACTTAAAAATGTGCAAGCTCATCCATTTAAAAAGAGAGGTTTGTAATTTTCATCACCAGGTCTACACATACAGTACTTTAGTTGGTATTTTGGTCCACTCCTCTGCACAGATCTCCTTTAGAGCAGGGATGTTTGGGTTTCAACTCCCTCCACAGGTTTTCCATTGGGTTGAGGTCTGGAGACTAGCTAGACCACTCCAGAACCTTGATATGCCTTTTTACGGAGCCACACCTTGGTTTTCCTGACTGTGTGCTTTGGATGGTTATCATGGTGGAAGACCCAGCCACGTTTCATTTTAATTCTCTGATCGAGGGAAGGAAGTTTTTGAATTGAATTGAATATACCTTTATTACTCCCCAGAGGGGAAATTTCAAAACAGCAGCTTAATACAAAGAGTAGAAAAAAAACAAAGCAGAACAGATACACAACAAACTGAAATCCTGCACAACATGGACAACAAAGACAGTATACATGATTGAAGTCCCAGAGTTGATAATGATAACGAGGGGCTGAATGCGTCCTTCGGAGAGAAAAACGGCAGTGAAAGGGTCCACAGCCAGCATTAGCATAGCACTCACAGCTGCTAACCGCTAACAGTTGAAACGTAAACGTCTTTAAACTGCAAACACAATCCACATCCGAACATCACTCAAACGCAATTTAGCATTCTTCTTCCTCCAAACATGGTGAGTGGTGTTTAAACTACAAAGTTCAATTTTGGTTTCATCTGACCATATCACATTCTCCCAATCCTCCTCTGGATCGTCCAGATGGTCTTTAGCAAATTTCAGATGGGCTTTTACATGATTTTTGTGTAGTAGGGGATCCAGCAGGATTTCACCTCATGACGACGTAGTGTGTTACTTATTGACACTCTGACAGTTTGAAGGTGTGTACAGGTATCTCTCATGCATCTAATAATTTCAAACAGGTGCCATTCATACTGTTAACGAGTGGAGGCCAGAATAACTTCTCAACGAGCAAGTGACTGGTCTGTGAGCGACAGAAGAGTTGTTTGTTTTCTAGCTGCCCGTTACTTTTTTTCCACCCATTGTCACAAATAAATCATTTAAAAATCATGATGATGATTTCTTTCGGCTTTTTCCCTTCCCGGGTTGCCACAGTGAATCCAATTTGCATATGTGATTTGGCAGGAGTTTTTACGTCAGATGACCTTCCTGACAACCCACTGGACGCTCATCCCAGGAATTGAACCCGGGCCCCCTATGCACCAGTCCGGTGCCTTATCAAGTGATTTCCTGGATTTTTTTTTTTACATTCTGTCTCTCACGCTTGATGTGTACCTGTGATGAAAATTACAAACCTCTCTTATCTTTTTAAATGGATGAACTTGCAAATTTTTAAGTTGCCCAATACTTGTTGGCCCCACTGTATGTAAAGTCCATTTTCCATCCGTGTAACGTGCGGATACATATACAGAATAAGATTGGATAATATTACACCACACTGCTCCATACCATGGTTCCTGCTGCCTGTGGGAACGCCCAACAAAAACATTCCCCTGGGGAGAGTCGTTCATGGAACTAAATTTGAGGTGGATAGTTCAAAGAACTACTCTGAGGGAAAGCACCTCATGTTTTTTGGTCAGGTCACGCCTGTAGAGAGTAGCAAAAGCACGCGATCAAAACCAGACTTCAATGTCAACACATGGTCTAGTCAGGCAGACCAGCCCAAGATGTTAATTACAAATCAGCTTCTACAGTGTCAGTGGGCGTTACTGTGTACTGTGTATACTGTTACTGTTATGATGTGGTCTGGAGGAAAAAAATAAGCTCTCAGTGGCTCAGAAGGTGTGAAACCAAACCAGGGATCTTGTGTGTGTCCTGTAAGTGTGACTCACTGCAGGAGTCAGTGTGGTGACTCCCAGTCGACACAGCACATCTCCTTTGTTGCTGATGGCCCACAGAGAGACCACCTTCATGCTGCTCTGACCATCACAGGGGAGTATGGTCACGTCACTCAGTGAAATGGGTGGGACTTCTTGCCAGGGTCCTGTTGTCGTCAGTTTGCACTTCCTGTACGACAGGGACACAAGCCCTTATTAATACACATCGATATTATTGCTAAATGTGATCTTCATCATTATCCACATTGTACTGTACACTGAAGTGACTGTGTGTAAGCTGTGATAGTCATTGAGCTGTCTCTGTTAACACGATCTTGTCCTTGTTTTAACTTACTCTCAAGTTTAACGTACATTTATGATTAGAAGGCCAAGTTTTTATTCAGATTTCATGAAGTGTAAACCTTTTTTTGTGGTTTATTACTAGCTTTATTGTGTTATTAAAATAAGCTATATTATCTAGTATACACCTCAAAAACACATTTTATTGTCGCAAACAGATTTCAGTGTGAATACCCTTACGCAAAAAACATGTTTGCGTCAGTATTGCATTAATAAGTGTGTGTGTGGAGTGGTGGTGGTGGGGGGTCTACATTCAACCATAGTATGTGTTGGTCATGGTAATGTCATGTGACTGAATCCACATTAATACGACATCACAATTCAACACAATCAATTTACATCCAAGAAGGCGCCATGGTAGCCAGCCTGTTACCGCAGCTCCTGAAACTTTTCCTACTTTAAGTTCTTCTGCCTCGACTCTCGTGGTCGAGTTAGTTGGATTCTTTTACGACATGGACATGCAACATTTTTGAAGTTTTGTGAGGGTAGTAACCTGTTTCTGCTCTTATGGGACTTAACACCACAACGGGTGACCTCGTGAGCCAGTCCGTTTTACAGTCGGGAACAGCTGTTGGAGTTAGCAACAGCAGCGTACTCCCGGGAGAGCGACCCAAGATTCTGAAGGAATTACAGCGTCGATGGAGAGGATGCTGAGCTGGAGCAAAGTACTGGAGAGGAGGAGACAGTACAAACCATGCATTCCATCTAATCTAATGGGTAACAGAAGATCTTAACCCAATAAGAAGGGAGAGCTAATGGTGCTAACTAGACTGCAGCAGGAGTACAAGCAGAGCAACCTCCTGCTGTTTATGGAGACCTGGCTCACGGACACCACACCAGACTCTGTTTGTAACTTTGGATGGTTTTCTGTGTGGTGCATATGCGTACTGTGTATGTCGTATAAGAATTCAACTGATGTATATCTGTCTGTTCTTATTTCTAGTCTTTGTATTTTGGCTGCGGTGACGCACAAATTTCTCCATCGTGGGATAAATAAAGTTCTATCTATCTAATCTAATCAAATCTTTAATCCCATTCAGTATGTAATGTTTTCAATGTTGTGCAGCGTTTTTCCACACTATACACGGGCGGAGAATGTCAAGTACAAAGGGTGCTCATCGTGTCCCTGCTGAACAAACAGCATAGACACTAAGCCAAAAGTTTCTTTTTATTGTACCTGGCCCATCGCCTACGACGCACAAAGTCCTTTAGGGTTTTATGGCCATGGTATGATCTGTATGTACAACAGAAACAAAGCAAGGAAGAAAACCAGAAATAAGTTAGGGGAAGTACTGAGAGGTCAGCATAGTTTCACTTTCAATATTCAAAGGTGGCTTTCAAGAACAGCATATGAAACCTACGCTGGAAAGTCAGCTGCATATTGCCATCCTTCTCTGTCAGTCCCTCCTGAGACGCTGTAGTCGACAGCCCAGTCCGACACCTGTAACAGTAAAGATGGACAATGACACACTACACAGCATCCTCGTTCACTTTACAGAACAGGAATTTTGTGATGAATTCCAGATGCCAATGGGGCTGTGATGTGTCGTGGTGCATACCCATGTCCACTGAGGTGAGGGGGGTTTGGTATTTGTTTTTGTGCACTCGTGCAGTCCTGACGCATCACTCCACATGTAGCGGTCTGTGGGCAGACCCCTAAGACAAACAGTTTTAGTGCCTTTGTAGACATGAACCTACAGTATGAGTACCAGCCAACGCAATACATTACACAAATACAACACACTAAAACATCCTATCTAGTACCTCTGCTCTCAGGGTTCTACCTGTTAGTGTAGCCAGTGACTGGGTTCCACCTCTGGTTCTCATAGATGTAGATGCTCTTGACATCGGTTTGTGTGTAAATGTTATCTGTGCTGCTGGCCAGTCCCTGAAAGAAACCCCCTCCGTAGCCCCCCGTGTAGGCCCAGGCAGTGTGGTCATAGCCAATCCCCCACACAATGCCATCACTGTTGCACTCCACCACACGCAGGTGACCACCAACCTGTCGCCAGAACCTGTCCAGAGGAATTAATATCAACTGAATGAATCAAGAGTGGCGCAGACTGTCATGGTTTCAGAACACAAGGGTGAAGAAAAAAAACAACACGTTATTGAGTTAGAGCCAGTAATGCGCACATTATTCTCACATTTGGTCACATGGCGTGGGGTAAGGCATGGCCTCCAGTGCAGCAGTGGGCTCGCTGACAAAGATGTCGCCTTTGCAGGTGGTAGACCAGATGGCCTGCTTGGAGGGGGATCCATGGATTCCCCTGGAGTCGCAGCACGACACACTGAGCAATGCCAGCTGAAGAAATAGAGGAGCAGATGCATTTAGAGATGCCTTAGTTGACGATCTGGCTTCAGATTCTGTCTTTCATCTGATTGATTTTAGCTCACAGCGTACGTATGTGGTTGATTGGGTTCATAGATGTACAAAATGCTTAACAAGTTTCGGAGTAGATCTCTTCTTACCCAGTCATGCATCTCCAGCTCTGTGGCTGCAGCTAATCGGATTGGCCACCTCTGTTTGGTTCGCTCTGGAGTGTAGATGGCAAATGTGTGTTTGGAGTCGTTGAGCACAGGAACCAGGATGGTGACCTCGTTGATGAAGGCATGCAGGTACTGTAGGGTAGATGAACAGAAATGAATGGAAATAAAAAAAAATAGAGGAAAATAATCATAAAGTAGCAATGAGTTACATTAGAAAGAGTGTAATACAGGCCAAAGTCTGGCCCGCGGGTCAATAAGGGCCAGATGCATGACACTGTTATAGGGTAATCTTTTAAATGTTCTTACTGACATTAAATGCATTTATCACGCATTTGACCCAAATGTCTTCCTTAGCAGGGCCAGTACCATGGGCCCAGAGTCCGGTTCTTATGGTGCGGTTAGGTGTTACCCTGGCAGTGGGATGGCATGCTGGTTTGGTAATTGTTCATGTGTGTATCTCTGATGTGCACGTTACTCTGAGGAATTACTTTTCTCATAATATTTACAGCTTACATCATCACCTCTAAGTATCACCAATGGATCAAAAGCACTAGAAATGTTTGTACGCCAGCCATGAAGTTGTCGTGGAGCAACACACGTTTCCCTGGTCATTTTACTCTTGATACATCTGAACGTGAGTGTGGAAAAGCTAGCTGCCAGGTTTTTGTTTCTATGCACGTTTTGTACATCTTGTATCTTTACTAAAATCTAGATCTCAGTATCACCCTTCTCATTAGTGTCATGTGTTCCTTAGCAGTAAAAAGCCTAAAGCACACTAATGCAATGCACTAAAGCAAACTTATTTTCTAAAACTCATGAATAAAATTTGGTTGCAACTCTTTATGTTATGTTCCTCATTCCTACTTGATAGTTGAATGTATTGTGTACATAATGTGTGTGCTGTGTATATTTACATAGGTGTCTTTATTCCTGTTGTGGCAAGTGAATTTTCCAGTCGTGGGATTAATGAATTATAATCTCCCTGTACTTGTAACCCAAACTTTGGCTTTGTGAAAGATCTTGTAAAAGACAGGGGAAAAATTGACTTGTTTGAAACTTTAATGAAAACAGACCACTTTGCATTACTTATAACTTATGTTTAAAATGTTCACGAGGCATGTCAAAATCATGGAAATTGAAGGTATTCTACAGTTTGTCTGATGTTATCTGACTCTCCAGATATGAATGAAAGGCAGAATTGTGTCTTTAGAGGTGTTCACGCCTGTCTGAGTTTATATGGTTTACATTTCGTTACATTGCCATTTTAAAAATAAAGAGATAATTGTGACAATTAAAATTGTTTTAGAACAGTGTGTATTTTCATGTAACTTTTGTGGTGAAAAAAAAGTCGGAAGGAACTACTGACTGACTACTGAACTACTGGCACCTATCAAATTTGGCCCTCTTTCCAAAAAGTTTGGACACGCCTGGTGTCACACAAGATGTTCTTCAAATGCATTGAACTGAATGATAGAAAACACACAGAATGCAGTGACAATAGTTGAAATACAGACAAAAACAATACCGGCTCACCTTTTTTTCTTCATAAAAGTTGTAGTAAATGAAAAGGATGCCGTCCTTGTTGCCCTCTGGTCCGGAGAACTGCTCCAAAGCAAAATGAACATCGACCCACTTGTGAGGTTTCCAATCTCTCCACCATTGCATGGTTCCTTTCTTCACCCACACAGACTGTAATAAGAGACAGCATTCAAGTGGGTGAAGGGAGGAGGAGTGATGTCAGAAAAGAAGACAAAAAAAAAGTAACATCGTAACTTGAACAAAAGATAACTGCAAAGATAAAGTGAACAAACACAGGTGTTGTACTGTATTCCGGTCACCTGTTCAATAGCTTGTTCATAATGTCTGAAATTATCCATTTCTCTTTTCGTCCTCTCACTGAGCTGCTGAAAGATTTGTTTCCGCCAGGCTGCAGTCTGGGCTGGGGTGACAGACAGGCTCATAGACTGGACCGACTGGGCCACTGCTGGGGAGAAGAGACAAATCCATAACTGTCAACAGTAAATAATATCTGATGCTCATACTGGTTTATGGGTTACCTTAGGACACCGGCTGTTTATTGATCATATTAGCGTTAGAATTGTTTATAACAGTGCACAGTCTGTTTACTGTCTAGAATGGCCTGAATATTTTCAAACTCAACTCAAAGACTGGACATTGTTTACCACTGTGCTTTGCGTTTTGTTACTGGTTGCAGCTATCGTGTACATCACTGTTCTTTATATGCTAT
>JAPTHA010000012.1:5267856-5278147 GCA_029814585.1 Gymnapogon annona | reverse complement strand
CATACAGACATACATACATATATATATATATATATATATATATATATATACACACACACACATACATACATATACTGGTTGATTTTTATTCATATATCTCTTCTTGGACATCTGCCTACATATTTGTATTCGTACATGCGCGGAACCCTCAGCCAATATGATCTGTACTCTCAGGACATCATACAGGTAGAGGTCCGGAGAGTCAGAACTGAACTGGACAAAAAGGCTTTTAAATATGCTGCCCTTGGAATGCTGTGCAGAAGGACTTGAAATTGACACAACTTTAAACTTTGGAGGGATTCAAGACTATCATTAAAAACAGACAAATAAGGTTAAGAGAATCTTGTAATTGCACAGTATAATTATGCACGTTCTTGTTTTTCTGTACTGTGTGACTGTATTTTATTTGTCATTGTCATTGGTGTGACTGATTTTGTGCGGCCATCCTGGACAGGTCACTCTTGAAAAAGAAGTTTTAAATCTCAATGAGTTATTTACCTGGTTAAATAATATAAAATGAAAAAAATGGAAGATAGTGACTAGCATCAAACACTAACAAATCTAAGTCAAATCTAATCTAATCTTCTAAACTAAAGTATTGAAATACAATAAAACCAAAGCTTTGGAAAATGATGATCATTAGTTGAAAGTGTAGTAGTAAACTGAAATTGAAAAAATAAGTCAAATGAGATAAAAAGTCATGACACAAATGCTCTCATTTAAACTCACATGACATGTTCAAGGAGCAGTTGAACCAGTTGAGCTGAGAGTGACTGTCCACATTGCAGCCTCCTCCACTGACCCAGGCCCACAGTGGGTGTTCATCTGCTCCATACGGGTCCTCCATGGCCATGGTGTAAGTGGCAACTGATGAAAGGCTACAAGTATCAATTGAGTCCTGCACAGCTCCAGCTTGGACCTGCTGGCCCTGAGCCTCTTCCAGGTCCACATTACTCCACTCAAGTGGTGCACTAGACTGACTTGGAGACACAACTCCACCCAAAGAGGAGAACCTAACACCTCCTTCGCCTGTCAACTCCTCCTCCACAACAGCAGGATGGGCGACCTCTTTAGAGGGCCTTGCTGATTCTCTGTCAGAGACCAGTTCGGAGATGAAGCTATCGCTGGTGACTTTAGGGATATGGGGCTTTGGAGGGTCAGGGGTCGGATCAGAGGGGTCTGATGGAGGGTCACCAAAGGACTCTGGGGATGCGGAGGTCACTAGGCAGCTGGCTCCATCTGAAGATCCTTTCTCTGTGTCTGATTCAACGTCACTCGCCACTGACTGAGCTTGTACTTCACCACAGAAGAAACATCCAGCGCTGCAAGACAGAGAAAAAAATCTGTCAACAACCACAGCACCAACACTGGCTGCTTTACGTTTTATTCAATTAGATCAGGCCAAGACAGTTTTTGTAAATAGTTTGAACATGACATCAAATTAGCATAATCAGTGTTGGAAATCAACTGGTTAAATCACTGCACAACAGTCTTCGCTCATCTCAAGGTTTGCTGGATTGAAAGTGACATCCATATTTATCACTCTCTTATTCTTCAGGTACAACAAGAAACTACAAGAAATCAATGCGCAGCCTTAAACACCATACATAACTAAGTGGGTTCAATGTCAGTTTAAAGTCACTATTTAGTGTGACCGTTGACTACCCCATGTCGAGCAAAAGTTAAAGCATCTGACATGTTGAATGAAACCTGGTATATTAACATTTGAAAATGTATTCAATAAGTCTAATATTGTCTCGACAAAAGGGTTAAAGACAACATTAAGTGCAAAGGAAGATCAAACTAAATGCTACCTATTCTGTTAATTGTGCAGCTTTGTTGTGCTCCAAATAAAAAAATGTAAAATCATCTTATTTCAAATTATCTGGAAGACCCTTTACATGTTGAGTAGTGTTGTGAAGGTTATAAGGGATGGATGGATGGATGGTTTTAATTGTTCTTTTTTTAAGACTGTTTATTATGTTTATTGACCATTTTGAAATATAAAAAAAAATCTAAAACTTAATCACTTGTAATAACTTGCATTACACTAATGACATAAAATAATGACATTTTAACAATGAACCTGTTTCTTTTCCAAACCTTCCTGACACTGATCATCAGCCTGGTCGTGTCTATGCTTGTGTTTTACATGTTCATATACGCTGTTTGTATCAGAGTATTGATGAAATCCACCTCTGCAAACTGCTTGCACTAGCGCTAGAGTGGGATCGATCTCCGTCTCGTGGGACATTGATAGCCTTCCAGGTTTTCCCGCTTAGTTCGCTTGAGGTGACACCTTGTCGGAAATACACTCCCCGGTCCTCACAGTTGATACCCCAGACCTACACACAACAGCAGAACTGTGACTAATTGGGACTTGTTTGCGCGATACACAGGATGGAATGTCATGAAGCTCACACTGACCTGGTCATTGAGTCCTACGTTGATCATGATCATTTCTCCAACCATACTGATCCAACCGGAGCCACAGGGGTTATGGGAGTTGATCCCACGCCTGAACCACACCTTTCAAATCAAAAGAGCAAGAGGGAATAGTACTTTGTGAACAGCTGCACTTCATCAAAGTACTCTGTTCCCCTTTTGTCACAGGTTTTTTTTTTTCCAAGTACAACATATCTGAAGTAAAATGAAAACCCCTAAACTGAACTGGTTGAGGAAATGTGAATATCAGTAGAAAGCAGCTATTTCTATATTGATGAATCACTGACAACTATGAATATTATCTACTTGTTTGGATTTGTTTGGTCAACTTTATTTAAATTGTAAACATAAATCCATTCCTGCCGCTCAGGCCTCCCAACACATTCTGAAATAGTAACGGGGTCCTCACTGTGAATAGCGATGCGATTTGTAACAGTTGCTGTCAGCAGGTGATTTTTATACCCCTTTTATACCCATTTACAAGTACAAACGCAGCATTCAAAAGAGACCTAAATGTAGTTTTTACTATGTTCTTTTGTTCTTGTTTTACCTAATACATTTTACATCATTTGCTGTTTGACTAAAAATCATTATTACCAATTTTCTATCAAGATTCTTGTGATGTTCCTTTCAATTACTCTTTATCTTTTGCTCTTTGCTGATTTACCACTTAATCACGATTACTCCCTGTGATTCTCACTTACTGTACATAATAAATATTGCATTCACTTTAGCAGAAAGGACCAAAGGTGGACTGAGGATTCCTAATAGGCACTGTCACGAATCATAACCTCAATGAAAGGTTTTTTTTTCTCTCTACAGAGCATAAAGGTAATGAAGGATTTATTAAATATATGTGTAACTCAGGTGAATACCAATGATTTCTGATCACTCAGACAGTGCAGTCCTGGATTGGAGATGAAGAAAGACAGGTGGGTTTTGTTTCTAAAAATGTCGGCAGTGGACCGCATTAAGCCAAATAAATAAAGGCGGCACTTAAAGACAATACACCCGAATCACGCTGATAAGCTGCTTGAGTTTTTTTTTGGCGAAAATGTGCAGAATATTGCCAAAAATCATCCCGCTTTGTGAACGCGACTTCAGTAAACCAGCGATTATGTTAGCATCAAATCAAATTTTTCAGTACTAAAAAAAACACACCAAAGAAGAGGAGCTACTTACAGGGTTATTACTACAATTTTATAGGTAAATTGTATAGATAAATATAGATACATTGCTTATAGTTATGGCGGTGGGGTAACAGGAAATAACTGAGAAGCACTGCTGTAGTGGAATCCTTTATATTTGTTCTAGGGGACACTTCCATATATCCCAATGTTTCCTAAGTTGGTTCTAATTACATTCTGTCTTCTAATTCAACATCTTATATTACACTCATCACTGTGTTTTCTTACTTTGTTGTCCTTGGTAACGGCCCAAACAACACTGACACCCACAGCTACATGTGTGGTTCCCACATCAGGGCTGGGAGAATCCACTAGTGCCCACGAGGTACCTGTCAAATACAGTATATAACTCTGAGTACAACAGCTGAACTCAGATGCATTAGATCCTCCCCCACCAGGGAACCACAGCACCTTTGGGGCAGTCCCGGCTGATGCCTTCCCTCACAATGAGCTCTCCTTCCCACAGCACTGCCCAGACCAGATCTCCAGGGCCACAGCTGATCTGGACCACCTCCCCAGGGAGAGGCACCTCCTCCCACAGAGAGCCCTCAGGATTGTGGTGGTAGATTCCCTCTCTGAACCACACCTAGACACAGGTGAGAAAAAGGAGGATGACAGACAGTATTAGAAGGTCAAGGGTGATATCAGGACAGAGAACAGAAAGCACCAAGAACCAAAACACAGAGGTTTATTGAATGTGACAGGACCGTGGGTGTGTGATCAGACAGGGGATTAAAGTAAAAAACAAAAACAAAAAGGGTAGACACACAAGTCAGTCTCTGCAGTACTACAGGTTTTAGCGCCCATTGGAGTACACAGATAGAATGAAGCTGACTAACGATGCGCATTTTAAATTCTATAACTGAATTCATCAGCAAAACATTTACACAGGTTTGAAGATATGTTACTTCCCCCAAAGCTGCTCTGCATGAATAAGAAACAGCTTGTCTTTACAATAACAAACATGCAACTTCTACAAGATGTGACACGCTTTGTGAGCACCTTGGTTAACATGAGTGTTGAATGCGTGTGTAAGCCGTACCTTGCCCTGTAGAGACACAGCCCACAGTGACAGGCGGCCCCTCGGCTCCTCACTGATGTCCCAACCTCCACAGCTGATGTCACTGAAGGGATCAGGGAGAGTCGTCTGCTGTGAAGGGATCTGTCGCCACACGGGGAGAGAAAGGCAATGAAAGGCAATTGATAACTTTGACTGTGAACTGTATAAAGCTGAAGCCTGTCTGTGTAAATCATGACAGACACATGGTCTTATTTCTCCATTAAGTGTTTGGTGGTGTTTAATCCTTTTAAATCCCCTCATTACTTTCTTCATATATAGGCCCTGTTAGAACACACTTTGTGATTATAGGACTGACCTCAGGAATTACAGTTGTATTCATTGTGCAGTGCTTTAATTCTATCCATAGGGAAGTACAAAATTTGTATTTTACCATGTTTTATATGAAACTGTTCTTGTTTTTTGTATTCTTTCAATCAGGCTTAAGCTTTTATTATTCACTGAAATTTCCTTTTATTGTTTTAATCTCCATCATGCCTTGTTCTTCTCTCCCATATTGTGAATGTGTACTTTGGCTGCACAATATAGCGTTTCAGAGGTATAATGACAAGGAAGGCAAGAGGGATGCCTCCATTAAACCTAATTTGATTTAAGGGTTCTTCGATACACAGGGTTTGTTCCTAGTAAGGAATATGTAGTATCTGTAGCAAAGCAAAACATCATCCTTGGGTAATTTCCTTCCAAGTACAAGTAATAGATGTTGCAATATTCAGGGTTTTTTTTTTATTTCAGAAGGATCCAAGATTAAAGAACTGTAAATGATGTAAGTAACAAGGAATGCATGAAAAACTAAATACACATATGAGGGAGAGTCAGAAAGTTCTCAGACAAATGCAATAAAACATTCATTTCAAAATGTCACAATCATTTTTCTACATAAGCTCGATTAAAGTATAAACACTTCCTTTGGTAGATTCCTTATTTTACAGAACTGCTGGGGGGTGTCTGTGACATTTGTCTGAGTATGTTTTGACTGCACCGCATACAGTTGATTGTGTACCTTGGCCCAGGTGTCCATGGCTTGGTACCTCCTGTAGCGTAGCCAACGCCTGCGACGGACACATGAATTCCACCTCTTGTCTTTTGTGTACGATGCAGGAAAGTCAATGGCATACGTCCATCCCTGCAAATAGAAATATTTCAGACATTTCAACAAGACCAATGAGGAAGTGAGGAATGCTGGCAGTAAAGAGGCACTGGAGGTGATGGGATGGAAAACCTATCAGACCCACTCACCTCTTTCTCTGTGGGTTCTCCCTCAAAGTTTTCATCCACATACCAGTCGCCTTCCCACTCCCAGCTGCTGGAGGGAAGTTGGAAACTGTCCAGAGGCTGGTGTTGCAGACCTGTAATATCACTCCACTGCCAGCGGTCACTTGGCAGCAAGCGATCTGAGAAGCCATCTACAGGATTCCACCTCTGGCTCAGAGAAAAACAGTAACAGCGTGATGCAGACACAGTTAACAGCATGACACCTCATGCATAAACTCATGAATTGTTTAAAAATGCCAGTATTGCAGTGATGGAAAATTTACCGTTGGCAAATGTATCTAGAGGAAGTAAAACAAGCTGCTGCCAAAAACTATTTACTTGAGGCACACTCAATAGATGCAATCCAAGCTCTGAATTTGAATGCAACCTGCTCTGAATACGTTCCTTTTCCTTCATTCATCCCACAAATGCTTTCTAAAGCACACTGCTGACAATCTGCTGCAGTCAGCAAAAGAGGAAGTAGGAGACAGCTGGATGAGGCTGTTCCACTTTCCCTCTCAGTCATTCAGTCACAAAGACGACATGTGACCACAGGGTTTTGGATCTGAATGTGGGTGCTGCTGTGCACCACTGTAAATATAAGGGTAACTGGACCCTCTAATGCAACTCATTCTGTTCTTTTGTGTTCTTGATCTGTTATGGAGTTGTACAAGTATTTGCATGTTCAGTTGAATAACCAAACAGGGCTAGGTAAACCCTTTTTATTACCCATCGGCTGGGAGGTATGGTAATCCTTTGGTCGTCCATCTGTCTGTCTGTTCAATGACATAAAAACTTCTGAAGAATGCACTACATTTCTACTGCAGATGCATCTTGGCATGGAGCAGAAGCCCATTGAAAATAGGTGACCTTGGCAATAGATCACTCATTTGTACTATTCTTTACTGTTAAGTTATGAAAAGTGCCCTCTATAAGTAAAATATTTCATTATCATTGTTATGACTAAACAAAGACTGACTTGATTCTCGTAGGTCTCCTCCTGGTAGCGGACCGGCAGGTCGGATGCGTGGACGTTTAAGTATATGCTGTTGTCACAGGCAATGCCCCAGCAGCACTGCTGAGCCACTGTCACCCGTTTGATCTCCATGTGGGCGTCGCGGCATTGCTCCCACTGCTGACCTGCCGTAGACAGGCTGTAGACACGCCCATACACATCCACTGCCCACAGCAGTGAGACGGGCATGGCTGCACCTAGGATGTGAGGACCAGGGGACCAGGATGAAGAAGGGTTAGAATGTCTGCCTGTACTGGTTCCACCCAAGGACAAGGACAACTGACAGTTACCATGTTGTGCCACATCATAAAATGTTAGACATTTTATACATGGCTTAAAGCAAAATCAAAGTGATATCACCTATCACACATTTTGCACTGCATTTGTCATTATGTATCTGTGTTACCGCTGTAATCTACGGTTTTCCTGACCTGAGTTGAGAGTGAGGGAGCACTCACAACGTGCCTTCAACTGCCACAAACAAACACTTCTTACAGCCAACAGAGTTTAAGCCATTTAAGACGCATTTGACAAAAACCAAAGTGTCAATTACCATCCTTAGTAATTTGATTTAGTCTTCCTTAAACACTTAATCACAAATAATAAATTTACTTTGGTAACATCATCTTACTTTGCACTGTTTGAATGCAGCATAATTTGTTGGAGGTCTTCAAGAAAAAAGGATCAATGTGGTAAACCACTGATTTGATACAGTTAAAGAAAATACTAAAGCCTCCTTTCATCACCCTAAAATTTACCACATTTCACTGGGGATTATTACAACTTTTAAAGTTCTTACTCATCATTGTATGTTGCACATTCATTCATCTTCCAAACCCGCTTTATAGTATTTGCCACTGTTAGAGTTACAGTGTTTATTTCCAAGATTTCTAGTATCCAGCCATATGGTATCCATCAATCTAGTATCCATTATAGTATCCATATAATATACCATCAGTCCCAAAGGTTTGAATTGGTTTGGGTTTGACTTTTGAAATTTGCATGTAAACACTGGACTAACGACATTAAGCATAACTTTGTTACAGCCTCCTGAGGCAGTACGATAAAAATGTCCACTTTATTGATTTTCTGCGCATTCACATTGCGAATGAATACAAAAAATATCAAAATTTGGTCGTGAAGTGAAGGAATAGAGGGTAAGAAAGGATGAAGGAGGATGTGTGAATTGTGTGGTGTAAGGGTTTTGTCCATTTTGTGTAAGCAAATTAAGGGTCTCTCCCTGTAAATTAATGCAGCTTATGCTAAAATCCTCCCCAGGAACGAGTTGCTGACATTACTCAGGCCAGGAGAGGAGGTGTCAGTGATCCATGCTGAAATGTGCCATGTTTAGACTCGGTTCTGATCCAGAGCCTGATGACAGCATAAGTCACTGACCCATACTCACATCTTGGACACTGTAACTACACTGTTTCCCAGTTAATGCATAGTAGTAAACAATTCAGTTGTAATTTGTGCTTGCTGGTGGTGATGGTGTCAATTTCAACAACATCGCCGACGCGGTGATCAGAGATGCTACTGCTACTTCCTTAAGGTGTCTCCTCAGGCCACTCAATTCAGATCAGTGTTGGGCTTTAGATTTAATACTTCCACTACCATTCAAAAACTGATTTGACCTACATACTAAAGACACAGAACCTACGGGCGCTAAAGGACATCCGTCGCATGATGCTCATTACAATTAAAGGCAGCATTTAGCTACACATTAACACTGAGCTAATGACAGAAACTACATATTAAACTGTAGCCAACTGATGTCATACTGCTGGTGTGAACGACGGGAGAGTCACATAGAAGATGCACATTGTTGCGTAAAAGCAGCTTTAGCTAGGCTTTAACAACACTCAGCTCGTACCTGGTGCTTACACGCTTATCTCTCTCGAAATAGCAAATAAACAGTTTCGAGCAAAACCAACCTTTGACTTCCTTTCATAAAGCGTCAAGCAAGACAGAAGAGCCCGTCACCGTCCTTCATTTAGCGATAGGAAATGAATGACCGGCTGGAGGTATTACTGTGTTTATGTGTTGGAAGCCCTCTGATATTCACATCATAGATTCGTGTCGTCAAACAGGAAGTGTCCTGGGGGTTCTTGATTCCTATTGGCTGCGTCAGTCGCCAGAAGTGTCCAGCTTTATCCAGTAGAGGGCGCTGCAGACTCGTGTTTACAATTTGTGGCAGCGCTACAAATGTTCAGTGAGCGGGTGGACGCAAGCCTAAAACATGAAAACCGTTCAGGAAAGGAAAACCGCGTGCCCGGAAAACTGATAAATAAAAGACGCTATATTATCCATAAACTGGCTTATAACATGTAGTCGGTGTCTTGAATAATGAATAAAATCTGTGTGTTGCAGTAACAGCTTCTTCCCCCGAGCCATCAGACTACTAAACTGTACTTGACATGTGCAATGTTTACACTGTTTACAGTACTGTTTACTTTGATGCGCAGTATTTTCACTGTTTATAGTACTGTTACACTGATATATATTATTTTCACTGTTTATAGTACTGTTTACACAGATATATAGTATTCTCACTGTTTATAGTACTGTTTTACGCTGATGTGTGGTATTTTCACTGTTTATAGTACTGTTTACACTGATGTGTGGTATTTTCACTGTTTATAGTACTGTTTACACTGATGTGTGGTATTTTCACTGTTTATAGAACTGTTTACACTGACTCATAGTATTTTCACTATTATAGTACTGCTTACATTGTTACTGTCCATCTTATTTATTTCTTATTTATACTGACTGTGTGTGTTGTCACATCTACACTGTAGCACTGTGGCTTTGGATTCACTTCAGCAATTGTGCACTTTTCTATTTTCCATATTTATGTGTTATCAACTGCCAATTCTGTGTAATGACAATAAAGGAAGTCTAAATCAGTGGTTTTCAAAGTGGGGGCCGCCAGGGGGCGCTAGGGGGGCCTCAGAAAATTCTCACACGCATGCACAAACACATGCACATATACAGCCACACACAGCAAATCCCAACACTTATGCACAAACACACACACTTATAGACACAACAAAGAGAAAGAGAAAAAGAGCAAACTTTGATTTATTTTGTCCTGTTCTTATATGTTGAAAATGTGTTTAAATGTTTTATTCACTTGGGTTTTACAGTGTTATACACACACAGACAGAAACACACACGCACACAAACACTCACTCACTCATGCACAAACACACTCACACTCACACAATAGAGAGAAAGACAAAAATCTAGCTTTGATATTATTTTGTTCTTATCTGTTGAAAATTTGTTGAAAAGTTTCTAATCACTGGAATT
>JAPTHA010000012.1:5224401-5247327 GCA_029814585.1 Gymnapogon annona | reverse complement strand
CCCCCCCCCCCCCTCACTTTTTTGTTCCTGAAAATTCTGTTTTTACTGCTGTATGAACTTCCCATATATCTAGATTGTATCTTAATATAGAGACTGACAAATGCTATAGCTTTACAAAATCAACCTTGGCACTGTACTGCTGTATGTATGTGTGTACACACACACACATACACACACACACACACATACACACACACACACACACACACACGCGCACGCACACATGTGTTACATACAAACACGTGTGTGTGTGTGTGTGTGTGTGCAGTGCCTCAGAGTATATGGGTATATATACATATACCCACACAAAATTCACAATGCCTCTTCTAGTTGGATCGAGTCCCAAGTGGCCAGCTGAGGCACTGCAGCTTTTGATACTTTTTGGGTTGACTTTTTTTTTTTTGGGACGTTTGTGTGTACGATGAAAACTATCTTCACACACACTGCCTTGGCATAAATTGTACAGTTGTCAAAGTTGTCTCTCTGACATTGCAAGTATATGACACCACCATGTTTAAAACACTAGTATGAAACATTGTGGAGGGAAGAAAAGATTATGGTCCGTTTAGTTTCAGTCTCACCTCATTCTCTTTAATTTCATACTTGGAGGAGTGCTTTCCCTGGCTCTTCCTCCGTAGCTTCTTCAGGTCTGTCTGAGAGCGCTCCAGACTGTCCTGCTTCAGCTTGTGCTCTGATTGATAGCGTTTAAAAGTGGCCTGATATGAAATGTCACAAGGGAGGCAAAATAAATTATTAGCAGATAGTACATTTTATTACACAAATATCCTGCTGGTAAAAAAAGAAGTGTAAAAAAGGCTGAAATCAACATCCATGAGCAGGACATGCAACTCATTTTAGAGTGTAAAACTAGAGTGGTCCTTTGATGACATTTGTGCCTCGGCCCAGAAATTGATTGTGACACTCACATTCATGTATTTGACATCCATGTCTGTCTTCTTTTCCAGCTCAGTAATAATCTCTCTGTGGAACTTCTTGAACTGCAGAGAGAAAAAAAAAAACACACTGCTTTTTTAGGGGTTTCAAACATACATCATCGAGTAATGCTGTTCTAAACACAATGTACATTTCAGTCACATGGATCAAGTGGTGCGATAAGAGCGCAGTGACCCGCAGGAATGTATGATAAGGGGTTTCTGAGAGAAAGAGCTACTCGCAATAGCTTATCGGACTGTTAAAGATTTACTACTTTCCCCTCTAGGAGATAAATTAGTCCAAGTTGGTCCTAAGGAAACTTAGACCAACTCAAGAACAGGTTGTTCTGTTACATAAATACTATTAGTGTTTCTAATGACTGCCAATGATCGCCCTATATTCATGTCAACCTACATCTGGTTTCTAATTCAAGTTTCCATGTCAACTGTATTACTTCATAATTTCTTCTTGCATAATGTGTTTACGTTTCTGTTGTTGCCATATTTGAACAGATGACACTTGTCTACAGCAGGTATTTGAAACATTTTGCTCCAATGCTCCAGGGTCAAGAAGGTTTCTGTAGGTTTTCTATTCCTGTCAAACTTCCTTTCATCTTTTGCTACAGTGTCTTAAACTGTCTAAAATGAAAGGAATTATCTCATGAGGTTATGTCCAGAAAAGAACAGCACAATCTTCGCCAAGTGTCAGTGGTTGGAGTGTACTTCAAAGAATGACAATTTGTTACAGTTAGAGGCACTACAGGTAACCCATGCAAGTGGAAATTCACATTTAACTCCTGCTTGAACACATAAAGTTGGAGTATTTTTGTTGTTGACTCTACAGGGTAAGGAAGCTCGGGCTACTTACATTCTCTTCCAGTTCATTGTAGACCTTCCTGTGAGCTTCTGCTATCTCCATCAGAACCAAACCTAGAGAGACATCAGAAATATTTAATGGGACTACAATTATCAAAAAAAACATTTGAGCATGACATGCAATTTATCTTAAAAAAACAAGCACAAATCTTTTCCAAATGTCCTAAATAAGCATACTATGGGATGGCTCACATATCTACTAAAGGACAGAATTTTTTTTTGCTAACAGCAGACTTTGTCGCAGTTGCAAAAAGGCAATGCAAATTAAATAAACAGGTTTGAAGTGAATAAACTAATATAAAAAGCTAATTCCATCATAGATGGTTTCCATGTAAAAGGGCTGTGATGTTTCCTACACTGATGAAACCATGGAAAAATCAACTCATCAGTCTACATTACCTGTTGTACTTACACATATTTGACCACTTAATGAGAAATTCCAGTATATATCAGGGACTCAAGCACTAAATATTCACAGTGTTACAAAACTGGTTCCATATCTTATGCTGCTGTTGTTTTTTTTTTTAAAGAATACTGTCTGAAAACCTTTTCTGAGAGAATTTGTGAATTTATCAATGAAAATCAAAGATGCTCATCACAGTATTTTGATGGAACCACACACTGAGAAAAAAATGCACAAAAGATGTTTAAAGCAAATGACACTTGGAAAATAATACATTTGAAAAAACATCATCCTTAGACATACCTGGCCATACATTTACACACTGCATTTTACAGATGTTCTATGTACGAACAGCTGTCAATAAGTAATCTTTCTGAAATGCCCCGGTATTGTGGAGTCAGACACAGAACAGTCTCCATTCATAGGCAGGTCACAATATAGATAGAGCAGCATATGGCATGAAACAATGGCAGTGAGTCAATAATGTAAACAGAAGTGGACAATCAAAGCTAAACAGTTTATAGAGCTACCTCTATCACAATGGGGTGAAATCTAGACTCAAGGTTTACTACAGGGCACAGTGTTCTGGTGAAACCTGTAAAACACAGTGTGTGACATTATATATGGTCATATGACAGTCTAACTGTGGGTCACAGCTGGGGAACAGAGTAGGGGGTAAAGGTCTGTATGAGTTTTAGCACCTTCAGGAAAACAGAAGAAAAGCACCAAAATCTTAAAACCTGTAAAAGTTGTGAATGTCAGCACACACTACTTCAACTGAAGCAACAAGAAACGAGCACAGACTGATGCAGGATTACCCCAACAACACCTGACATTATGCCCCGGATGCCTGCACTCTGAATAAACAGTTGTAATGAGCCTCTGATAGAGAGCTGAGCGTCTGTGATCCAGCAGGCACTGTCCAGCTACAACAACATTGCCCTCTGAAGGTCACCAGAACGTACTGGTAAATGCTGCCTTTGTGCTGTGATGGAGAGGGGCAGGCGTTAGGCGCGGGGCTGTACAAACAGCCCCAACAACACAGAGCGTGGGGTTGAAGGAAAGACAGGAGGGGGGTTCAAAGAGACCGTTGTGCACCTGCAGGTTTCACCATCAGGGTTAACAAGGTGTGAAACCTACCCAAGGGGGGGGGTCAACTGTTACGGACATTCATCTGGCTGTAACACTTTTGCCTTTTGCACCTGCAGCTCACTTTGATTACACCTTTATACAAAGTACCCCCATTTACTGTATCTATTGTAGATGCACCAGTTACTGACCTTTTTTATCACCTACCCCTTGACTAAGGACAAGTGTAATACTTGTAGGGATAAACTTGTAAAGGTTAAAGAACCTCAAAGTGAGACTCAGATGAAAGGACTACTACAACCACGGAAGAACAAAGAAGTCATATTGAGACCTGGCTCTGGTCATGGTAACTAAATGCTACACTTTTGCTGGGGTATGCACACAACTAGCATATCCCATTACATTTGCTGGTTTTGATTTGTAGCCTGAGGCTTGTGTGTAGCACAACAGTCCTTCATTATCCATCGCAACACATCTAACCTTTTACAGAAAGCACGACCCAATAGGGTTGTACTTTCTGTAAAAGGTTAGATTTAGGCTATATTTTGATTCATTCTTTATCCATAATATCAGCGTATGTCTATGTGTACAGGCACTGTACACATAACACAATGCATGTCAACAAAATAGTGCATGTCAATAAAGTGTAGTCCAGAGGATGGTAATAACACGTGCCATGAGTCACATAAAGAGGTAATTCTGAACCAGGATGTTAGATTAAAATGTAATAAAAAAATCTATCTGCATTTATTACAAAGGAATTGCAACAAAATAGCATTACAAGATGAGATCATGGTAATGACTTACGGTGTCAACATGAGTCAGCTAAAACCCCCAACTTAAAATATCTCATTCTATTATTGATAAGGTAATACTAATTAACTAGCAAGCAAAAAGCTGAAATAGTCACCTAAAATGTAATGATTATAGCAAAGTAAAATTGACAAAGAGTTAAGTATAGGCAAATTTAAACAAGTCACTTGAAACCCTTCTAACCTTATAACAAAAAAGCTACTAAGCAGAAACATTAAAAGTGATTATCTAAAACATGTGTAGTGTTCGTATGTGTTGTGTTCTTAACATAAGTGTCTGAAGCAGCAATTTAAAGGTAACAGAAAAATGCTCCAAACAGGTAAACTGAAATTCTTAGTATGAGCCAATGTAAAAAATATAAAACGGCTAACTTCATAAATAGCCGCAAACTAGACTAATGATGACTTATTTAAATGACAAATCCTGCAAAGATAGACACTTTTACATTGATATTAATGTTAAAAAAATTGGTTTATAGTCTTTGTTAGCAGACATTAAGAATTCTGAAAAGATTTACCAGGTTTTATCTGACTATAAAGGCTACATTTTGGAACCATTGAAACAACTGGAAATTTTAAGAGACACATTCCTTTTAGCATTCTCTAAATGGGGATGAAGTATGAAAGACCTTCTAGTATTTGAACAGACCCAGATTACTTTTCAAGTTCATCAACTTAAGAAAACAAAACAGGAACATGGGTGGTTTATCTCTCTTCATCTTATCTCCTAACATGCTGGCAATTCAGTCTCTTTTTTGAGGATCTTAAGTGTCGACATAATCTTATCTTGCTAATCGCCCATATCTCACTGGTTTTAAAATGCACAAAGCCATGTTGATTTTTGATCAGGTCGACAAAGGTTCCCTGTTGAGAACTACTTGTTGACCGCTGCTCACTCATATGGCTGATGATTCATCGTGATGAATACTTTACATTATTTTCTCCTTAAGTTGCTCTTTAAACACCCACCTAATTCAACTGGAATTTCCCAGATGTCTACTGAAGATGTACATTGAAAAGGGTAGCAGTCTGCTGATTTTCAGTGGACTAAGCTAGTATTAAATGTCACCTTTAAGCAGACATTTATGGAGAAGCTGATTTTCTCCATGCCACCTGTATTTACTGCCTGTTTAACAAGACTGCTGATAGGACAGAACAACGCCTTCAAAATTCAAAACAAGTGACGTGATTTATGAGCTGGAAGTGCCCTTTGCCAACACAACCATGCCTATTTGGTGTTTGATAAGGAGCCTGTGCGTTGGTGGAGCTAACTGGCAGCTGACATGCTTCCTTGTAAGCCTTTAATTCTCTGCCTTATCGCAGTTGTATCTTTCCACTCATCCTTCCCTTGGGTAGGCCATAGCTGTCTGTCACTGTCATGTAGCATAATGTTTTGATGCTAAATGCATCTGTGGGCTGCTCCAGCCGTGACGCGCTGAAAAACACTCCTAAAGAGTCAGGATTGATTGGTATCTCCATTATGCACCTTCCAGGACAGGTAGTGAGTAAAACTATTTGGAGGTTGCCATAGGCAACTCCCTTGTTATCACAATGACATCACTATGATCAACGCTGAGTCGACTGTAGTGGAAACACGCATAGTTTAACTACTTCTGTACTGACACAAGTGCAAAATGGACGGAGAGCAACTAATGTCACACCAGGTGGCATTGAATAGATTATTACTATATTACTATATATTTATACACCCACATATACAAACTGTATATATAGTTGTCTGAATAAATGGTAAGACTAAAAGTCGTGAGAAAATAAACTGATTCAAAAAGTAAAAGCTTCAATGACTGGAAAAAAGCTGAAATGAAATACAGTTACAATCAGGAAAATAAGCTCAATATTAGTTTTCAGGCAATGTCAATAGATTATCGCTTACAAGAAAAAGAACACTTTTCTCATTGTGAGATTTCACAAACTATGGTTTGCGACTTGTAGTTTCTACCACTCAATGCTTTATTTAACACCCAGATATGTACAACTACAACTAAAAATAAGAAGAAAACTATGCAATTTTCCAAAGTGAAACTATTGACTACTTGTGCGCCTTCATAAAAATAAACATTTTCAAACTTTAATGCATCTGCCTTGTAGTAACAGCTGCTTTTATTTCTCTGCCACTCAGCCTGTTCACTTTGTTCACTGTAGGTCAATAGCTGTGACGTCATCCTTAATACAGAGTAATGACCTGCCATCTCACATAGTACATAACATTATTTAGAACCACAGTCACTAAAACTAAGGGCAGCCTGCATCATCCTCAATAAATCATTATCTACTTACAAAAAGCTGAAGGCTAAGTATTGTTTTTTTTTATGTAGGGAGAAAATAAAGTTTGTCTAAAGCTTTTATGGGCAGAGATATAATAGCTTTGTGATAAAGGACCTGATATACTGAGAGAAGCAAAGAGAGGTTGAAAAGAATCATGGGACATTTACTCCAACATTACAGTTTATTGAAGAGGGAAGTGAGGCTCTGGTCTTTTTAGAGGTCCCTTAAATGAAACTCCTCAGGTACCACAGGACCCTAAGTTTAACGATGGATGCAGAACAAGGGGTTTTAAGGTCTGGGATCATTACAGAGCTGTGGAGTGTGACGAGACACCAGTTAAAACGAACTGAACAATGAGTATGAACAACCTCCACTTCCCTGTATTTTATTTATATATATATATGTATATATATCTCAACTGCTTCATTTCAGTACATCTCTGTACTGACATTACATCTCTTCTGCTCACACGGATAATTTTCTAGTTTTAAACATGGTTTCCAAATCCATTCATTGTGTTAACCATCCTAGGAAAGTTGAGGGAAGTGTGTTTTAGAGTCACATAAATCATGTCAAAGTAGCAATCTAATACTGATTCAAACAACCCATCTTGGTCTTAACTGGATTAAGAAATGTTCAAAAACTGACTCCATCTGTTAAAAAAAAGAGACATAAATACATAAATCTGAAAACCAGTACAGCTCCTGTATTACAGTTTTTCTTCTATGTAATGTCTTCAGCACCATAACCTTCTCCAGACTTCTAGAGAAACATGTACAGAAAAGGTAAATCCCTTTGTCTAGTAGTATATACATAATCACCTCTGCCATGGAGTTAATATATTCACCCGGGCTTGTCTTATCTGACTGGGCTGTCTGCTTGTTAGCAACATGATGCAAAAAGTTAAGGACAGATTTTAATGAAATTTTCAGGAAATGTCCGAAACGGGACAGGAACAAATGAGTACATTTTAGCACTATCAGTTGAATATCCTCTCAGCTGGCATGTCTATTTTTGTATATGACTTTTGACATCATGGCGATGTGGCACTATTGTTTATCTGTTCCTGGGTAACACACATATATATTTTTGCTGAAACCACATGTTGCACTTGACATGTACAGCAACATGGTGGGGAACTGAGCTGCCTTGGTGGAGGTCTGCGCTCTCCAAGTGTTTTTTCTAGTTACAAGAGTGATTTATATCTCCACTGCTTTTAGTTCTTGAACCCTAACTAATGCAGTGAGGAGCTTCTTGTTTCTTAAACAACCTTATTGCCTGGATTAATTCTTGAATAATGTATTAAGAAGGCAAAATAGTTTCTCCCTCTGTAACAGCAAACAGAATAATTGGGTTGTTGACCAAACAAAAAGACTTGAGGTCAGGATTTTGACTTTTGGAAAACACTGACATTTTTCGTCATTTGTAAGTTTTTTTCACACAAAACACCAAATAAATACATCAATAATAACCATTAGTTCTAACTGTGACTTATGAGTTGTTCACTTCCTCAGTGCCATTAAAATTGGACAAGGAAACAAATGCAAATGAAAATAAATAAATAATGACAGACTTTCTAAGGTCTAAGACTAACTTTGCCAAAGCAGTTCTTGTTAGACTCAGCACAGATGAGTCTACTCCAGGTGGTGACAGAGAAAACTAAAAACAAGGAAAATTGAAGAAAAATTTATTTCTACAAGATGTTTGAGAACCCTACATGGCTCCTTGCACTGTGTGATGCTGTCTGTAGTGAAAGATAAATTGTCCATCACCTGGTTTAGGCAACAGTGTGGGTTAGGTCTTAAGAGCAAAAAAAGTGCCTTGAAAATAAACAAGATGTTGGAAATGTCACAAAATCTGTGTAGCCTGCCCTCAGAAGAAAACAGCCTTCCTGAACTCCAAACCCAAAACCTGTTTCACTATCTATATGAAAGAAACTCTGTTATGAATCCTCTGGTTCTGTCTGGCTGGCATTACCATTCTTCCTCATGCTGACGGTGTACTTCTACAGCGTATTTCAAAAACCATTTTCAATCACAGATTGACAAACAGCTCAGAGAAAAGGTGGAAGGGGTGGGGATCGTGCTATTCTTTCTCTAGTTACATTTTCAGTACTTCAGTACCTGCTGCTTTTCAAAGTGGAATGGCAACTCCCTTTAGAGTCTACACATACTCTCATGCACAGGAAGTTCCTAATTGTACACCCACAAAAAAATGACAATATGACTTTTGACTATACAATGTGATTTATAACAGATCAGCCACACTGCCATAGCTCTTATAGAGGAATATAACAAAAGGCAATCTATTACTCATGTTATGTCATGACTATGACCTCTCATGTACAAATAGAAAATTGACTTTCCTAAATAAACACGTGTCTGGTGCATGACTTAAACATGTGTTTTGATAAGCTAAATGGTACATAAAATGTATAGCCCAATAATAACAGCAGAATTATAATATAAAAGATATGCTTTGATGCCTAAATCATATTTAAATCCAACATTTTAGGATTAGCTTTACATTTAAACTAATAGATGTTTCAGTTTTCATTCTAATACATGCAGATTGGCCTCATACTTCTCCCAACCTTGGGATATGGTTAGGAAGTTAACTGGTTAAGCAAATTTTCTAGCCCAAACAATGTAGGAGGTGAACTAATAGCAGACACACAAAGGGGCCTTAAGGTACATACTTGCATAATCCTCTCTTGTGTGTTTCTTTCTCTGACAAAGGATACAATGGTGCATTTTTTTTTTAACTTTAAAGATTCTCAACCATTATTATTAACTGTGTTGATACTCGGCTGGTTAAAAGTTGCCCAGTGAGAGCAGCTTGAACAAAGTGTTAATTATATGATGCTTTACCTTATGAGAAAAAATTTTCTGGTATCATCAAGAGCTTGACCTTTATGAAATCTATCTGGTGAAGTTGGCCCAGTGACTTCTGTTATTGAAGTAATATTAATGGAGGCAAATCAACAACATCACATTATTCTCAAGCAGTTGTGATATTTGACTAATTGCCCTTCACCATACCACACTTTCAACTTTATAATAAAATCAGTGAGAGAGAAAATGTGGACAAACTGTAGTCATGCAGTTGAAAGCTCTATGAAAAAGAACAGCACAGTATGAGGTAAAAGCCTCAGGTAACTCTCTGTAAAGACCTGCCAACCAACCACTGTGACGCAAGTGCTATTTACACCATACCATTCACAGAGGGAGAAAAAAAAACACTGTCACTTCAGAGAAAAAATCCTTACAGGTGTCTGCAGCAGAAAGATAGTCAAAACAACCCAGTACCATCATGATTGGCAGAAGTGGGGTTAAAAAGAAATTCTGCTGAATACTGTGACTCTCCTGGGTCTAAATAGAGTGTTCAGCATTCAGAGACAAGATGAGTGAGTAAAGATTCAACTTGCTGTAAGACAAAACAATCATAAATCCTGCAGAAAAGAATGTTTCATAGAGTCTGAGTCTCTCCAGACCACAGCACAGACAGACAGAGAGGGCCAGTGGTGGGGGGGCGGTTGGGCAGATGGAGGAGCAGGGGATAAAGTGGATCAGTGGTGGGAAGACAGTCTTCTCTGTCTTGTCTGTTTGTTCAGTGTATTTGCTACTCTGCTCACTATGCTGTGTGTGAGAATTCACACCGTCTTGCTGTCATTTATTCCAGGCAGCCAAGCGATGGCTGTGAAGAAAGTTCAAGACTTTAAGACAAGTGTGCACTCTTTACTAAAAGCATTTTTGTATTTTTGTATTGTATTTCTGTGACTGTAGTTAAATGTAGCTGCAGTGCAAAATAATTTACTTAAATTAACATAAAGTGAAAGTGGGCAACCCAATCAAAATGTAATCAGAGAATGACTTTTTTTTTTTTATTTCTTCTGGAGTGGCACAATGAATCCAGTCCTAATCACTATGAAAGTCTGTGCAAAAGATTAGTGTTGGAAATAGCAATTTAAAGTTCCAGTGAGAGTTTAGATTTAGTTGCCATGTGTCTGTATAATATCAAATGATGCTGAAGCAAAATTTAGCAAAGTCGCAAAACAAAGTATGCATTAGGTTTACTAATTTACTTTTTGGATTGCATTTATGTGGAGCTTTTCTACACATTTAAGGCACTCAAAGCGCTTTACATTAGCTTCAAATTCACCCATTCACAGACCAGTGGGCGGCTGCTGCCATGCAAGGTGCTGCCAGGCTCCACTGGGAGCAATTTAGGGTTCAGTGTCTTGCTCAGGGACACCACCGACCCTTCGACCATTGGATGACCCGCTCTACCAACTGAACCACAGCCACCCAGTTTAGAGTAAAAACACTATACTGTAAACAGACAGTGGTGATTGGCTTATGTTGTACATGAATGTAGAAGTAAAGCATTTTTTTAAATCCAAAGACACCATGTGGATCAGTCAGCTAATGAGTTACGCAATGTAGCATGTTCAGTATAACAGGATACATTCCATCGCATTACACACATGAAGTCACACAAGGTAAAAACTACCACATGTTACCACTACCTTTCAAGTTTTGACATTTTCCATTTTTAGCTCCAGGTGAGGCTTGAAGTCACAACCACTGACATCCCTGACCGATTGCACTACTTGGCCGATTATGGCCTTACTGAAGGCATTTTTTGTGGTTACTTTTTTAAAAAGCTACACATTTTCCATCACTTTAGGCAATATTGTAACAATATGACAAGGAGAAACACCTGCATCCACCAGCAGCTCATTGAAGTTATTGTCATGAACTGATTCTTCTCAAAATATTTGAAATAACTCTACAAGTAATTGAAGAAATGTAGAAAAGATTAGACATATTTTTAAAATTCTAAACATGTCAAGAAACGTGGTGCCTGAAAAACCAAGTGACATAATACATCGCACAATGTCCTACCACCACTAACATCAGTAAAATGTGATCTTATTGGCCAATAGCACAAATAGTGCACAGAGTGCACTCTCTTAATAATAATAATAATAATAATAATAATAATAATAAAAATAATACATAGGTTTTGTATAGCGCTTTTCTAAGTACTCAAAGACCCTTCTAGATCTTATCTGCTATCCTAGGTAAGCAGAAAATTTAAAAGCTCCTGTTTCAGTCCAGATTTTATGACATAACATCTGATGAAACAATTCAGCGAGGCGTTCATGAAACACCTAATTGTTTCTGGTATGTAGCTAAAATGTCGCCAAGCAACCTTGTATCCTGAACTTGAATACATTATTTAATCAAATGATAAGATACTATCATTGTTTACAGACAGGAGTGGCCTGACAAAATGATTCAACATTTACTAAATATGGAGAATGTCTCCAGCAGCGGCAAATGTTTCACCCCATTTTCTAGGAAAAAAGTTCTTAACAATTCAGACGAGTCTCATAACGAATAATAAAGTTAATGTATTTTATGGATTATGAGACGCACTTTTTTTCATAGTTTGGCCGGTGTGTAGCTTATACTCAGGTATGACTTATATGTGAAATTATTAAAATATAGAATTTCACATGTTTGTTATTTTCACACTGACAACCAGTACCAATAACCATTAATGGTAATCAATGTTACGTTAACATACCAGACATGTAATAATTTTGTTATCTATGCCACATGTAGCTGAATAATCATCAGTGTTTCACGTTAGCACGCTGTACTCCTATTCAGCCTGTTGTTCTCTATGCTATTGTTATTATCATAACTTGCCTTTCACGATGAAAGGTCTGTCCTTTGTCTCAAGATTTTGGAAAATAAATTTCCCCCAAAACTATGACTTATAGTGTAGTGCGACATATATTTTTTCTTCTTAATTTTTGGCTTGTGTGACTTATACTGTGGAGCGACTTATAGTCTCAGAAATATGGTAGTATAACAATATTTTCCGGATGTTTTTTGTTTCTGTAAGCCTTGAACAATATAGCCCTAACAATATATCCATTACAGCGTGATACACACTGCTGTGGTCATCAACTATTTGCTGAGCTTCCATATTACTGTCTTTGTATTTTCACCTAATCGGACAACCACACCTCGTCCTGTCTCTTTTTCACAACCACTGCTCTGCAGAAATGACATTACCTGCTCTAACATTTAATCAAATTCTGTTTATTGCTTTAATAATGCAATGTCCGTCTAGAAGAAAATCTATGACTATGGTTTAAAGGAACAGCATAGATTAACTGACTTTGTATTCGCTGTGATCACAGCTTTCCTTTTAAAGCCTAATGACATATGGCAGCAAATGGCAGCGTGTTATCTCTCCATTTTAACTGTGCTTCTTTGATTCCAGTCATGTCACCCAGAGCATACATGTGAGCAATTTGTAAACCGCTGTATTAAAGAGTGACGCAGGAGAATAGGAAAAAAATACAGGTCTTGTTGAATTGCAATAACACTGAATTAAGACCTCTGGACAAAGTAGGCCAGCTCCAAATTGTAGCACTAATAGAATAATTGGAGATGAGTCACAGGATGGATAAAAAACAACCTGCACAAGCCTGACAGTAGCTATAGAGAGGAGAGACAAGAGGAAGCACTTCAGTCAGAGGAAGCTGAAAACTGAAGAGTCAATCAATGTGGATTCCAGATGCTCACATAATTAACTGGCATTTAGGAAGACAGCTGCAACCAGCACAAATATGTCACCATGATGCAAGATGTATGCAAGCAGCTTTTTTACATATTGGGCTGTCGGTGCAGATAATACTTGGTTACACTTGAACAGACACTGAAGTTTAATATCAGTCAGATCCCTTTGAGATCTTGCTTAGATGGATGTAACCTGGACTTGGATAAAACTCACCTAGCTCTCTGGAGACTGGAGAGAGAGTAGCGCTCTCTCCGATCTTGGAGACAGCTTCGAAATAAACCTTTCCGGAAATGGTCATCGCTGCATGGGGACAGAAACATAAATACAGTGTCTCAGTTGTGAATTGGGACAGAAGGCATCCTGGACAGTAGCGTCCTGGGTTACAGGTTCATTATGTAAGATCTAACACCAGAAATAGAGTACAATATTCATAGTTTGGCTGCCATTGGTTTGCAGTCACCTAAAAATACTGTTACTTTTATATTCAATTAGATTTGCTATTTACATGTGCAGAGGGAGTGTACTATGTTGCCCCACCATATTTCTCTAGTGACTTTTTCAGTTTCATAGCAGGTGACATCCAATATCAAGGTACGACACTATTACTTACGGCTGAAGATTATGTGAATATGGACCTATTTATGGCCTTATTTTCAACATAGCACAAAAAAATAACTAAATATCTGATCCAATTGAAACCTGTTAATATTTTCCTTGATTTTTGCAGCCGTTGTTGATACATTATTATCTCCATCTCCATTATTTTTTGGGTCGCAGTTTGAAAGCCTGCAGTTGGCATATGGCTGTCACGATATTGGTTGTTTAGAGCCAGAAGTGACCATATTTGGCCGAAAGTGCAAGGGATGACCGACTGCTAACAGAGTCTAAACATCAGACTTTTAATCTGACGGTCCAGGGTTCCCGTCCCTGTTTTGAGTTCAGTACTCTTTAATTTCCTAAGGGATGAATGAAGGTCTACGTAATGTAAATGTTTGTTTACTGCAATATTTCTCAAGCTGTGGGACAGGCCCCCAAGGGGAGTTGTCAAGTTGGAACATGTAGCAGGTGGAACTAATATTTTATTAGCAATTGGAGAACCCTAGACTCATTTTAGGGACATACAACAAACAAGTCCACTGCGATGGTGATCTGTCACTATACTAAACAAAGAGTTTGGGTTTGGAGAATGGACAAGGATTTTAATAGAAAAGAAAAATGTGCAATGTTTCTGTTTTTGCAGTTTGACAACTAATTTAACGACAAACAAAAAGTATTGTTATAACACTGATGTTTCTTTCAGTAAATGTCATAACTGTACCACTGTTCCAATGGTATTGGGGTCAAGGCGGGCCTAAAGACTTTTAGTTCTCAAAAGGGCGCCTGACAAAAAAGATTGAGAACCACTGGTTTACTGACATTATAAAACTTTGAATATTTGCACAGTAAAATACCTTTACTCTCTCTTTAGTCTAACGTTTTAATCGTAATATACACCAATCACAGCCTGGTGAAAAAATTTGTCTCACAATATTATTAACTTCCATAACATTTCATCGGAACATCAGAAAACTGATTAGGAATAAAAACAAGGGATAGTAAAGTGACCCCTAGAAATTGTATGGATGTAGTGTTTTACACAGATGCTCAATACTAGTCAATGATAGAAGGCAGGTGGTTTTGGAACAGGTATCAAGAGGTCATCATACTTCCAATTTAGCTTCACTGTGAAGATTAATTTTTTTCCCCCTTAACTTCAGTCTACAAGTTTAGTGCTAGAAAATACTATATGTTACATATGAAACCTTTCAATGCATTACTTATTTGGTGTCATTCTTCTTTTTATGTTGAGTGTAAAAAGCATTTACCTGTGACAGATTTTTCATAGTTCTTCCCAAGGTTCACCAGGTTTCTCAGACCGGGGTTAAACTGCTCCATCACATTCTGAAACAATGACCAGAAATAAATGGAGGGAAAAATTCAACAACAAACACTATCCTTTTGGGTGTTTCCATAGATCAATTTATACTGTTAAACGCAGCTTTGAAAGACAATTTTCTCGTCTCACAAGCCTCTTTTATTTTTTCATGAGGCTGTTTCTGGTGGGGGTGGGTGGAGAAGAGGAAAACGTGAAAATAAGTGCAAATGTTTGTGATACTGGACTAAAAATATCACCACGTGAGAACAATAAAACTCAATCTTTAACTTGACCCCTCACGTAAGCTTTACAACTCCCTCAAAAGAGCAAAGTCCCACACAAAGTTGCAGCTATTTGTGGCATGAACCTCACCGCTCAAACCCTCCCACCCTACCCCTGTCCAGTCTCTTTCTCTCTCTCTCTCTCTCTGCCACTATTGAAATGCTTCAACAATCAAGTGTTGTTCACCTCCCAGTCTCTATTCCCCTGGCACGCCCTCAATAGAACAATGAAGGGGGCAGGTATGAATCACAGAGAAAATGAACTGAGCTGGAAACCGAAAAAAGAGAAACAGGTTTCCTCATTTTCTGTCTTGCAAGGGTGAAACTGTGGCAAATTGCAAATGAGAGGTATGACTTCTCCACAACCCCCTCCCTCTCTCTGTCTCTATTTCTTACAAATCCCACTACCATGAACTCAAAAATCCCAGTTCCTCAGAGGGAACTATGGAACTGGAGAAAGGTCAAAGCTTAAAAAACATTTCCACCACTTTAGTTTAATCAGGCTCTAGTTTGACTTATCTCTTTTTTTTTTTTTTAGCTCCTCTGGTACATAAATACAATCTCAAGTGCTCTCACCTGCTTATCACACCTGAGAGGCAGCTATGTAAACTTGATTAGATCTAACTGAACTAAATCAGTTTCAGCTCAACTGATCAAATCACTTCAAGTGTTTTAACAAAGCCGAAGAGTCTGGCTGTCGGTGGAAACTCTTCTCTCATCTACATTTGCTATGACTTACTTATTATATGCACATATAATACTTAATAACTTACTGACATTGTGTTGATTGCCCTCTACAACCCATTCATATTTAAATCACTATACGTATTATTGTTAAAATATGAATGCTTTTTTGGTGTTTTTTTAATCTTTCAATTCCTCCTCATGGATGCGAGATGCTGAAAATGCATTTTATCTTTTTTTTTTTGTCATGACTATTCTTCCTCTGGCTTTCTAAAGTTGACAAAGAAAAAGCATAAACCACAAATAACGACTGGTTTCCTCAACTTCCACCCACAAATAGGTACAAATTATCATATCGAAGAATATGAAGTTAAGATTTCTTTACAGGATAAAGTAAAAGCAAAACATGAGCAAATAGCAGACAAACACTCCCATGCTACGACCTGTAATTACAGTGCTCATATGAGGAAAATGCGAAAAATCAGTCATAAACTGGTCATAAAGATAGATTCACCGGTCCTTAGCCGTCAACGATCACCAGCACACGGACTGCGCTCACCTTATATGTACTTTCCGTCAGCTTGCTCACATCATCGGGAGCTCGAGACATGTTGGCAGCTATTGTTTTATCAACAGCAACAGGTCGAGAAATTAAAATGTAAGTCAAATAAAAAAGGTAGTGTGTGGTTCGGTGTTCCGTAATCCAGGTGTTGACTCGATCGAGAATTAGGTCCCACAGCCGGTTCCGGTTCCAGGCTTCTCGGTCGCTCCTCCGTGCATGTGGACAGACGAGTGGCTGTGCACGCAGCCGGCGAAACACCATCGACTGGGGCACGAGACTCTTTCCTAGAGTGTTTACAGCCCGGTGTGGGGCGGGTGCGCGAGAAGAGGAGGGTGCCGTGACGTCACCAGAGGTGATACAACCGCTATCCATATATTGGCAGCCCAGAAGCCCCTGTATGCGCTGTTTGCCCTCTTTCTAACTCCGAAACCAGACAGAGCTGGCCTTTGCCGGTTGGAAAACTTGTGCACTTTGAGTAACGTATCAAACTGACGTTGGTAATTCTGGAATAAAACAGCCTTATAGTATGGTGTGGTATGGTATGATGTTATGGTGGCCCTGAAGTGCAAAACACAACAACATTAAACAGAAAACGAAACAAGATAAAACACAAAACACTACAAAGTTAAAGACAAAACTCAACAAAATTAAAGACAAAACATTTGAGCAGGGACAGTGCACAAAATTACATTAACCAATAGACAGAGTCTGAAAGAGAGATGCTGGTGCCAGTTTGTAGCTAAAGCTAATTTCCACTCGTAGTCCATGGGTGTGTGTGAAAATTACAAAAATAAGTTGCTGGTGAGAGAACAAATCAAATCAAAGTTTATTTGTATAGCGTCAAATCACAAATGAGAATGAGAATGAAAAAAATGAGAATGAAATCACAAGCGTCTCAAACGCTTTATGTGCATAGATGACGACAATAATTTCTTTCGGCTTTTTCCCAGTTGGGTGACCACTGCGAATCCAATTCGCTTATTTGATTTGGCAGGAGTTTTTACGCCGGATGCTCTTCCTGACGCAACCCACTGAACGCTCTTACCGGGGACGAACCTGGTATCCCCTACCAGCCTTACCAACTGAGTTATCCTGCCGGGCTTTACATACATAGATCAAGGTAGAAAAAAAATAAGAAGAAACCTAACAGAATCCTCCTGACAATCCTCGTGACAATAGCGAGGAAAAACTGCCTTTCCCAGGCAGAAACCTTGAGCAGACCCCAACCCCCGGAGGATGGTTGTCTGCCCAGACCAATTGGGGTAAAAGGACAGGGAGAAACAAGAGGAGTGAGGGAAAGAACAAGAACAAACTATTAGAGTTATGTAGACGTATACATATGCATCCATATACACATAAAATATCCACGCACTCATATACACGTTCATATACACATTCATATACACATACACATACATCATCACATACAAATGAAAGAAAGAGTACATTAAAGAAATTTAATGTACTCTCTCCCTCTCTCTCTCTGACATGCATAGAAACAGTAACACACAATCCTCATATAGATCCATATACATATCTACTTCCATATACACACAACGTTCCTTCATGTACTCTCTAGCTGTCTCTCCTCGACTCAGAATTTTTGTTGAAACAAAGAAACCATAGGGCCACGTTGCCATGCTGAATGTAATGCAGAGAAACAGACGAGCCACCAGGGAGGATGTTTCAACTGAAAACAACAGTTACATGTACCTAAAAAACTAACAAGAGTAAAGGAATCAGCTGTATCAGGATAACTACACGTCTCACAAAAGTCAGTATACCCCTCACAGATATTCAATTATATCTTTTCATGGGACAACACTGGTGAAATGACGCTTTGACGCAACGAAAACTACTCAGTATACAGCTTATATAACACTTTAAATGTGTTGTTCCCTCAAAATAATTCAAAATACAGTCATTAATGTCTAAATCACTGGCAACAAAAGTGAGTACACCCCTAAGTAAAAATGACCAAATTTTGCTGTTAGTCTCTTGTCCTCCCCAGCATCATGTGACTCGTTTAGGGTTATAAGTTCTCAGGTGTGAATAGGGAGCAGGTATGTTAAAACTCATTGCCTGCCAGACATCATCCAACGCTACCTGTCTACCTGTCTCAAATGACGGCTATAGACATCAATGGCAGGCAATGAGTTTAAATTTGGTATTACAGCTCACACTCATACCGTCACTGAAAGTTCAAAGTGGCACCTCATGGCGAAGAACTCTCTGAATATCTAAAAAAAAAAAAAAGTCCTGCTTCTCTACATAAAGATGGCCTAGGCCAGGGTCGGCAACCTGCAGCTCCGAGCCGCATGCGGCTCTTTCGCCCCCTCCTTGTGGCTCCCTGGAGCATTTTCAAAAATATATGAAAATGGAAAAAGATGGTGGGGGGATATATTTTTTATAATTATTAGTATGGTTTCTGTAGGAGGACAAATATGACACAAACATTCTTAACATTTTCCAATGCTGTAAAAATGTTTAGAATAAATATAAAATTTAATTGAGTCACAGCCTGCGATACACGTTTCAGCGCCACGCGGTGCGTTTAGCTGTTGTAAACAAACTGGCAAGTGTTTACAACAGTAAGGTTCAAGGAAGAAGTTGTCAAATAACAAAAAGAGTCATTTATAAAGACATTTCCAGAGAAGGCATCCTACATCTGCAGCCGACCACCCAGTGGAGGGACCCTAACCCTAACCACCCAGTGACTGCTGGAGAAATTACAGGAGCAAAGATACATTTAAGAAGTGGAGTGCATCTCCATACTCCATTACTGCTGTTAGTTTTGCTCTACCCCGATGCAGAAATAAAGTCAAAATGAGCAAAAATGATGAACACAAATATGCCAACAGTCATAAGACGGTTTCACCAAAATATCAGAGCACCTATTTTCGGACTTCAAAAACAAAACCGAAGTAATACAGAAAATGATGACATGCGTCTCTACGCAAATGGAAACATCACCAATCAGCAAATCACGGACATGAATTCAGCTCCAGTAACTCAACTGCCTGCGATGAGTCTGTGATATGATCGATATCGGACAGACAGCGCTGTGATGCAGGTATGGAACTCTGATTGTATTGTTATTGAGGTTCGAGGACTGCATTTTTCCCTAAAAAAATGACACAAAAAACTGATTTCTTGTTTGTATTTCTGTAATTTCACCAATTGTTACGTAGCATTGTTATGGTAATAATAACTTGGTTAATGTAGTGGTCAGTATCCCCGACTGTCACATGGTAGATCTGGGTTCGGTTCCCCAATTGGCACCCAGAAACTTCAGAATTACCTGCTGCAGGAACAGTAACCATTTAATCATGAATGCTCATGATTAAATGAGCATTCATTTAATCATGAAGTGGAGCCTAACACCTAATGCTCATTATGTATTTGTAGCATACTTAGTCATTTTGATAGTATGCTAATATAGTTCATTTACACTTATAGCCTCTGTTCCCTTCACATAAGGCTTACATAAGGATTTTTTTTTTCAGATAAATTTTTTTTTATTTTTTTGGTCCAATAAGGCTCTTTGAACATTTTAGGTTGCTGGCCCCTGGCCTGGGCTATAAGAAAATTGACAACACCCTGAAACCTGAGTTGCAGCACAGTGTCCAAAACCATCCAGTGCTTTAAGAGAACAGGTTCCACTCATAACAGGCCTTGCCATCGTTGGCCAAAGAAGTTGAGTGCACGTTCTCATGGTCACATCAAGAGGTTGTCAGACGTAAGAATGCTTCCAGCATTGCTGCAGAGGTCGAAGGGGTGGGGGGTCAGCCTATCACTGCTCAGACCATACGCCACGTACTGCATCAAATTGGTCCGCATGGCTGTCGCCCCAGAAGGAAGCCACTTCGAAAGATGATGCACACGAAAACCCGCAAATAGTTAGCTGAAGACCAGCAGACTAAGGACATGGATGACTGGAACGGTGTCCTGTAGTCTGATGAGACCAAGATGAACATATTTGGTTCAGATGGTGTCAAGCCTGTGTGGCGGCAACTAAGGAGTACAAAAACAAGTGTGTCTTGCCTACAGTCATGCATGGTGGTGAGATGTCATTGTGTGGGGCTGCCCGAGTGCTGCTAGTATTGGGGAGCTACATTTCATTGAGGGAAACATGAATGCCAACATGTACTGTGACATATTGAAACAGATCATGATCCCTTCCCTCTGGAAACTGGGCTACAGGGCATTACTCCAACAATATAATGACCCAAACACACCTACCTCCAAGATGACCACTGCCTTGCTAAAGGCTAAGGGCAAAAAGGTGATGGACCAGCCAAGCATGTCTCCAGACCTAAACCCCATTGAACATCTTTGGGCCCTCCTCAAATGGAAGGTGGAGGAATTCAATTCAATAAGGTCTCAAATATACGCCAGCTCCGTTATGTGGTCATGGAGGAGTGGAAGAGGATTCCAGTGGTGACCTCTGGTGAACTCCATGTCCAGGAGCGTTAAAGCAGTGCTAACCCTAAGCCTAAGTCACAATGAGCAGTGAGATAAAATAGGACACTATTACCCGATGGGGTCAGTAAAGAATGTTTTTTAACAGGAAAACTAACATCTTCATCTTAAAAACCCCCAGTCCCGCTGCCCCTGGTCTGCTGGAAAAAAAAACATGGGGAAGGCATTCTCATCATTTTGTTGTAAAGAAGGATGGCAGTTATGCACCATAAATACGAATGTAGGCAAACTAACAAGATGCAGGTAAAGTTATATGAACAAGTGAAATTGACCAATGATGACCAAGTATGAAACTGTAAAACTGCAACTCTGGTTAACAGTTTCATGGAAGTAAAAAACAAAAATCACTGTAAAATGAAGGCAAAATGACTTACTTTGGTATTACTATACATTCACATGTGGCAGCAATACATGAGTTTAATGAATTGTAAGCTATGTCCCCATGTCCAAAGATCATGAAGAAGATTTGACAAGGTTTAAATCCCATATTTTACACAGGCTGGTATCAATCTGCATTGATCTAGACGGAGCATATGACATTAAAAAATAAAGAGAGTTTATGCCAATTTTCCCCCACATTTTCAAAGCACCCTGATAACCTTCTGCCTCCAAATTACCCCATTAAAGAGATCTTTGAAACAACAGTCAACATGACCACTGTATCAACCAGAGCATGCAGGGAAACACTGTTGAATAATGAATGTCACATTTCTGCTGATCAACTCGCCATGATGAAATGATGTTTAGGGATTGTGAAGACACGTGCTGGAGAATCATCTGGTGATTTACCACCAATTCACAAAAACAATTAACATCCAAATGCTTGTTTAACAAATAAAGAACCCAAACATACATACACCGGTGACCAAAACCATCTTTTCATGCTCATCAGATATGACCCATGTGGACGTTCAGAGACTCCAGTTACAATGAAAACACCATCACCTTCTACAACATTGATTCACCAGAAAAACCCATGGGATTGGATCGGTGACAGTGGATGAAGGCAATTGTTTTTATGTTGAGTTAATGATAGATTTGCCAAAAAAGTTATGTTTTCTTCAGTTTTCTTTGTTTTTGATATTATAACCTTCAAATTTAACCTGATCTTCGATGAACATTTACAGTCCATGATCAGTGAATTAAATACCAGAAATTTATATCAATAAATATTGCAACCGATTCTATCAATTCTGAGAGGATTTAGGTAAATCATTTTTACTAATCTTTTACAAAATTACAAACCATATAAATACTGTATAGGCCTAAACCAGCTACCTGAAGTCATATATGTTTGATAACCCTACTCCAAATGCCTGTGTTAAAAAAAGGCATATATTAAATATGTGCAAATGTTTAGGGGGAGTTGACAGGATATCATGTTTCATTTTCTTGTCATAAAAGCATATACACATTGTAAATAATTTATAAATGACACAAAGTGAATGCGTTATAGTAAGGTTAACAGGTCTTCATTCTATCCCCTCCTACTTCTTGGATAGTTTGTAGTTTTTTTAGTGTTGAAATGGCAATTTAATGGGGCCTAAAACTAAATCTTGAGTTCCCCCTATGGGTCATGACCTAATCACTAGGTCACTGGTGTTTCAGAACAGATGATGATTAATGGAGGTGCTCCCAGTTGCCACTGTGGAGACTCTAAGGTGGGCCAAAACTGCCCACCAAGAGTTCCCATTTTACACATTGAATGAATTTGCTAAGTGGAAAAATTGCACTGATGATTTTAACAGTCAAGGATGCTGAACTGGTTTTACATCAGTGGTTGCACACCAAAAACTGAAGACCAACTGTGATCTCAGATAAAAGGATAACATAATTACCTCTATGAAAACTCCATATTTTTTTGTTAGAATAGAAAAATAGAACTTTATTCATCCCCATGGGGGAAATTCAAAAATGTTCTTTTATTAAAAAACATTAAATCATGAAAATGAATTAAATGGGGATATTCTAGACAAATACTGTATGAACAACCTGAAATGT
>JAPTHA010000012.1:5165931-5200747 GCA_029814585.1 Gymnapogon annona | reverse complement strand
TAGATAGATAGATAGATAGATAGATAGATAGATAGATAGATAGATAGATAGATAGATAGATAGATAGATAGATGGATTTTTCCCAAAAAGCAACAAAATCATGTGAGAATTATACATTATATAAAAATGAAATGTTTATTTAAGAATTAAAGTCGGGGGACCCTGGACAAGTCGCTAGTTCATCGCAGGGTCAACATCAATACATGAACTATTTTCTTTAAAAATACTTCATTTATTTACAACATGTTTATTCATCCTAACCTCATTTTTAGAGTATTCTATCATCACCAAGGACGCTGAAAGCATATTAAAAGTATTTCATGTACAGACTTTAAAGCACAAGTGACACTTCATAACCTTCCTAACTCGAACCTTCTATTTGTAGGTTTTCAATTTCCTCTTGTAAATCCTGTTTAATGATTAGTGTGTTGAAAAAGGAATAACTTCTATTATACTCTATGCTGTCGGTAACTTGCTTACAAAGTGTCTCCTCCTCACAACATTGCTGATTGGATTTCTGCAGCAGTGATGAATCCCATTCCTCTACCCTGGCATTTTTAATAATGTGCTGATTGGTCCACAGGGTGATGACAGCATCTGTGGGCAGTGACAGTTTTCCTACTGGCTTGATAATTGGTCTGTCATGATAACCAGCCACCATCTTATTACTGCTGCAGTAGGTCGGGCTGAATTTCTTCTCTCAAACCATCTGTGGTCAAGGTGATCCATGATGTTCAGCTAAATATTAAAAGAACTGTGATGGTGCATAGAGCATTGCACATGTGATGGTGCTACTCATTTATTTCTATATTGATGCAGCTTTTCCTGACCTGCTCCTGGCCCAGGATGATGACTCCTCCGGGTTTAATGGGGTGCCATGCAGCCAGGTTGTCGCCCATACCAAGCTTTTCCCCATCTTGGTAAGCCTCCCATTGGCCGTCTCGTGTGGTCCAGGAGATGCAGATATGATGCCAGCGTCCGTCGCGCACCTCCAAGGGCAGCTGAACTACCTAGAATCCAAAAATATAACAAACATACACTAAAAATATGATACTGCGTGTCTTTATATCTTATAAGAAATATGCAGGGAATTTATGGACAGTATTGAAACGCAAACAAAATATGAAAACAAAGCTGAACTAAATAACTTCTGAGTGTAAAGTCGTCCACATTGGGGTAGCTAAAAATATTAGTTACTATTTACAAGTTTTAATGAAATTACTACATCCTGCACTTGAAAGCTAACTTCACTACTTATTGCTTTACTTCACTGTTTGATAAACTGATAAAGGCTAAAATTTAGCATGTATACCAAACAAACACAATGACCCTTGAGTCATTGTACATTACATTTTTAATTAGAACTATGGTATAAAGTTTTTTAATACTAGGCAAGAACAGCAAATGAAATAAATAAGAAGTACAACTATGAAAGAAAAATGCCATGTCTCACTGGTAAATCCAAGCAGTGTCACATTCAATTTTTAACCTCAGATTTTTTACTGCCAACAGGTTTTCCAACCAGTGCATCTCCCATGCGAATTAAGGTTATTTTTGGAGAGGTCTAATGATGTTCACTAAACCAGACATGGTGCAAATAAAAGGTTACAGCAAACCAGGATGGAACGTTCAAATGAACTGTGATATTTAAGGAACCATCCACCACTTGCCTTGTCATTTATCAGAAGCTCAATGGGATTATTACCCCATTCGATCAACACAATCTCATTGGCTTGCCCAGGCACACCATAAGAGAAGGGCGTGCCTACACCGGGGCTGGCACTAGACTTGATCCACATGCAGAGTGTGAAGGCATACATCTCCGGCAGGCTTTCAGTCATACGTCCGTACAAGTAGTTGGTGCGTTGGGGGAGGGACAACTTAAACTGCTCTGGAGACTTGAAATCTCCTCCTCCTGTAATGAGCGAGTCAAAGACGGAAGGATTAGAAGACATTGGAGGAGTCTGGTGAAATATACATACTTATATCTGGAAAATTAACCTGAATTAAGTCATGGAAGCAACACTAATGGAACCATGTATTTGGAGTCCAATAACAGACGGAATAAAGCATTTTTAAGCCTTTCATGCATAGTGGTCACTACAATGGACAGGTACTTTAAAGTGGTTTTCTCTTATATGAATGAGTATTAATGTCACAGTTGACAAACAATCCTGAACTAGGTTTTCATAATTCATACATGAAAGGGTTCATGATTGCCATTACTTGACTCGTCAGTCATGTTATCTTCTTTCATTCATCTAAGTGCTTTCCCTGGACTTCACTTCATTAGAGGATAGGGTAAATTGAATAGCATATATACTTGTGTGCGTTCTTTCATGTATCGCCATGTACAGGTCTTTCATGTCCTACCACTTAGGTATATCCTCTTATATCCCCATCTTTCTGGCAGCGTCATTGTGACAGTGCTGTGGTTTTCCTACAAACATCCGCACTTACCTTTCTCCAGCTCATTGATCCTCTCCACCAAAGCGTTGAGCTGACTTTCTGTCTTCTCCCTGTACGTGGCTGTTGCATTGGACAGCATGCTTTTCTCCTCCTCCATGTTGCTGACCTTCTTCAGGAGCTGTTTCTCCAGCTCCCCGAGGCGTCGCTGCAGCAGGTTGCGGAGCTCGCTGGGGAAGGACGCCCCAGAAAGGTTGGCCCGTCTCTGCTGTTGCTGAAGGAAACAGAGACAATATTAAAAGGAAGAATTGCACAAGAATAAACAAATGAATCCTCTGGCTGCTGAGAGTGGTAATATACACAAATGTTCACCAAATTGAGTCTTCACTGTTTTTATGTAACAAATAATTATATTGGTGGGGGGAGTTCTTTGTATTGTATCACCATGAAGGTTTCTGTTCATATGATTAAGTTACTTTTAGTAGTTATTTCAACCCAGATTAAAAAATAAGCACAGGATTGCACTTCCATATGTCTGAAATGAACAGTTTTGATGAAACAGTTTCTAGTGTCCATTAAAGCACCGTTTTGTCACTGTGTTGGAGGAATTGCACGGAGATTTTTTGCGCTCTTTCCCTCTGTACAGACACAGGTCACAAAATCTGCGTAACGGGAAAGTTGAGGTTTGCTAAACAGACATTTAATCTGTTTCCAGATACTCCATTAACTGGAAACAGGTTGTGTACTCTAATTATATAGCCCCTTTGAGCCTGCGTAAAGATACATCTGAAAATCTTCCAAGTCAGGACCAGGAACTAAACAAGGTTCCTGCTTTTACACCTTTGGCACGGCGGTAAAATATTGCGCAAATAGTGGCTCTTACTTCCAGGTTTTCCAGGCGGTCCTTGAGCCCTTGCATGGTCTTTCCCAGACTGTCGATTGTGTCGTTGGGATCTGTTGGAACATCACCCATTGTATTTTGCTTCACTTTATCCCAGGAACCCCCCTTCTCGTCCTTTCTGTCATCAGAGGCAAAGGCGCACAGCGACAGCTTGGTGGTCAACTCATTGATGGTGCCAACCTGTTTGGAAATAGTTTCTTTTTGCTGAAGAATTGTCTCCCGTAGCTGCATGACAGTATTTCTGAGCTCCTCTTCCTGGCTCCCGGCGCTCAGCTCGGGCAACAAAGTCACCGGACAACTGCTGTCACCGTTAATGGGCACTGCCCGGCAGATGTACCGTTTTCCATCGTCCGGTTGGCCGCTCGCTGACTGCCTGGTCCCCAGTGCACAGAAACACAGCAATCCGCAAAGGAGTGGAAACATAGCTGAGGTGTTAACAGCTATGAAAGTCGAGTTGGGAGGAAAAAAAATAAGCCTGAACCGTCAAAATTACGCGATCAACTTGTGTGTAAAAGTCTCTCCCAGAGGTCTAGAAAAAGAAACATAATTAACGATTCTTAATAAACCGTATCACATACATATATGTACATATAAATAGTACAGACAATCCAATCCCGGGTGCTCACTCTATGTGTCAACGTGAGCTTATTTATCGTGGTTCGGTTTAGGGGACTATTCCTGGCTCCGAAGGCGCGCGCAGAGTGGTGCTGATCGGACAGCTCCAGTCAGGAAAGAGGATTATCAAAAAAAAGGTGGCTGTGGAAGTTACTGGATTGGTTGTAATGGTCTGACGTCAACCACCACCTGGGTGAAACAAAACAAAAAAAAATCCCAGTGTACGTTTTTAGGTTTAACGAATATGAAAGCAATCGCCATCTCTCAGCCGTAAAGACTGAAAGGTGTCGTGAATTGTTGTTGCATATTTGGCCCCGTGCATTACGTTATCACTTCTCCAGATTCTTCTTTTACCCCTTTAATATCTTCACTCTTCTCTACTATGAAGTATATATATTAATGAAACATACCCAGCACAGTGCTCTCATAACAAAAATAAGACATGTTAGTGATTATTTAAACAACCTGCTGCACATCTTTACACTACAATGCCCAAAGTATAAGAAATGTGGCTATTTTCTCTCCTGTCAAAAACAAGAGTATTGTTCCGGATGCAGGTGAGTCATTAAACTAGACAGTGAAGAAACAGGATGTTGTGGAAAACAATTAGCCCCAGCTGCCTGCCTGGCTGTGAAAGGTCAATAGATCCTGGTGTGCAGACTGGAAGGCTACCACTGTGCTTTGAACGCAGCATGTAGCTGTGTCCCACATCATGCAGTCACTACTGAGGACTTTTTCATAATGCACAGGAAGAAGAGGAGGCAAAAGGATATTATTTAAATGGTTGTTAATTTTGACCTACATTTATTCTAATGACATGAGGGAAAGAAAACCTCTGAAATGCTGAGTATGGAATCCCCACCGAAGCAACTTTTAAAGGACACCTCACTATTTCTTTAATCAATGAATGCAGAAATCTGGTAGTTTTCACCTATTTTAGCACCAACTGAAATGGACACACCACACTGAGGACCTCTGTTTATTGAGTATTGATGGCGTCTTCATGTGTGTCTAACCAAAGATATATGTTATTCAGCAGAGTCCACACCTTAAAAGTAAAAGTCAATAATGTAACAGATCCCTAATTTTTATTTGTTTATTTGTTCCCTAACCTTATATTTTGTTCCCCAACATATATGCACTAATTTGAACTCTATTGATACCATACCAAATTTACAAAAAAGTACAATATTTCCACTGAATGTTGCACCCTTTAATCTAAAACCAGTGGATGAAATTGATAGACATTCATGTAGCAGAGATTTTCAGATTTTCAAAGATGTCCATTTTTATTAGTTTTTTGTTCATGTTTTACACTGATTTTGTCCCTTTGTTTCACGGTGGCTTAAAAAGTGGAAATAGACATGTAGCGTCTGGGATACTCAATAAATTCTGTACAATGGCATCTTCTTATTGCAATACATTTAAAGTCAAATAAAAAAGAAATGAGTTTAAGTATGAATAACTCATACAATCAAAAGTCAAAAAAATCATGACAAATCAATGAATAATTATTACATATTAAGTGAATACTTGTTGCACACAAAATGCTTACAGAATAGAATACTTCAATGCTGCAAAGAGGGGTTGAATTGGGGCAGAATCACTGAAATTGGACGGATATTTTAAGGCAGATTATAAAAAATACAGCGAAAAAAACAAAACAAAAACTAAACCAAAAGAAAAAGCGTTTCATTACCGGCTTTGCAAACCTTATGAAAACCATTTACCATCACAGTAGGATGTGAAATATGATGTCAGAGTGATTTTTTATCTAAAGATTAATGGTACCTGTTTGTTAAAATAATCTCTGTGCAGTGCAGAAAAGTCAGATGGAAATTGTAAATGTAACAGTTCTATTATAAGACTTAGCTTTTCAATGATGGAAATTCTGGATGTTGTTTGTCTGACTCACATTTCTTCTCATTTCACAAGTGCATATGGATAAAAAGACTCCATGCACATGGGGGTGGGGGATTAAATGCGTGAATAGATTTTCAGGGCATTAGTAATGGTTCAGGTGGAGTCCCAAGAAAAGTGCCCCTCTTTCTATACGAGAAATAATGCAGGGGTGATCCGCCTTTATCACTGGGCCATCAGCAGCTTCAGAAATGTTCTGAAAAAACACAAATCTAATGGACACATGAGTGGTTTTGCAAAGCTGGAGAAGCAATGTGTCATCTCAGGATGAAACCCCCAAACAGAAAGATGTGTTAATGAAATGAACAGGACAGTGCAATAAGCCTGGGACAAACATCCTTTAGCAGATGATTATTACACCTGTGAACAGAGCACACCAAAGAGAACAAGAATGTCATATTACATGTCAAATTATCTCTTACATTCTATGCGGCAGTCACAGTCTGAAAGGAATATCTCATTTTCTGCTGTCTTTTTCCCAGCAAGTTCACTCTATGGGAGGAGGACGCTGTGAAGCAAAGAATTATGAATTAAAAGCCATTAGCGGAGCATGTGGGCAGGAGACAGATTTGATAGAGGAGGCAAGATAAATAATGGTCTGTATCTTTCAATAGGACTTCATTATTTCACCGCTATTACAAGGCATGGTATGAATACATCTGCAGGGCCCTCACAAATGTGGCCTTTTTTAGTATTTATCCCTTCAAATGTGACAGCTTTGACACCACTGTTGTTGTCAAACAAATAACAGAAATATACTAATATGACAATTCATTTAGGCTCTTCTCAACAAATTATGAAAGTTTAAGCATTTCAGCAACTCACAAATAAAAAGGGCTCTTTCTTATCCCATGAACACATCATCTCTCAAGCCAAAACACCCATGAAATTGTTTAAATATTGAAATTACAGTGTGCCCCACTTCCCTCTGATGAATAGCAGGCATCTATCATCCATTAGTCAATCTGTCTGAGATATATTAAATGTTGTTATTAAAAATCAGGTCCAAAGACTGCGATCTCTGACCAATTTTCCTACCTCTCATTCATGTCAAGCACGTTTATGTAGCCTCAGTGAGTCTGAGGTATCAGAGGACACAGTAATGCGTACAGGTCTGGCGTAATGTTGGTATAGTCACACTTTCACTCAGACTCACTTTCATAGTAGAACATATCAATTAAGGCCCCACACTCCATTACCACTAATCTTTGTTAGCTGCCATCTTGTGGTGGAAATATATGACAGTAAACACTGCCTGCACATCAAACATATGTGGAAATGAGTGTTCATTTGAGTTTTCTACATGTTTCACATTATCTTGTGGCCCTTTTCTGAAGACACCCTGATTAGACAATGGTGTTGCGCAGGTTTAATGTAATTCAGAGTGATTATATCACAATGCACAAAATGGGAGGTAGCAGGTTTCTACATTAGTATTTATAAAGAATTTAATGACTTGTGGGCAATGGCATTATGTTTCATGGTGATATATAAACGAAATAGGAAATGTTAAAATGTAATGCTCAGTTGGTACCAAAACCCGCTGGTTATAATAATCAAAATCAAAATCCTCCATAAATAATGTATAACGTGGCCTTCATTTTTTATAGATAATGATAGAACGTGGCTAATAAAATGGTAGGTCCTTTTTTAATAGAGATGTTTTAGGCCGACTCTGATAGTTTGGATTTTGATTCAAAACTTTAAAAGGAATGTCCCAACTTTACGCACTGAACTGAGATTTGGATTTATTCGGTGGCAATTTTCCCTCGCATGGCTGCGCCGCCAGTAAGTTACGCAGGTGCACGCAATCTTTTCTCTTTTGCAACAGCCGCAGGACTCCAGAAGACCATCGAAACTGATGGTCTTATATTGACTGAGCGTTTGTGCATATCCATCCGCGGGCACTAGAATATGATGCATTGACTGATAAAGCCCATTTTTATACAGCGTGATACTGCTAATCCTGGTTTACAAATAATGAGTATGTCAGAAAATTATTATTTTTTCAATGCATATGCTTTAATCTGCAAAATATTGCGCGCAACACGCGGATGGATACCCCACATCGTTGCTGGTTGCAAGCCCAGAGCACAGCGCGGTGGACATAGAGCGGCGGTTTTCTGTTGGCGTTGTGTAAGTACAAGTTATTTGGTTTTGAATGAACATTAGTGAATTTTAATGGTGCTATCACAGTCCTTTATTAGAGTACAGGTTTTGTAGATTTTGTTTACTGGAAAAAGTGCATGAATTCAATAGGCAATGCTTTCCGCTTAAAGCCAGTTTAAACGCTACTGGATAGACGATCGCTTTCTTTCTTTGAGAAAGCTAGCTTGTTAGCTAACACTCGATAATGTTGTTTTGTTTTAGCTAAACAAAACTGGGATTATACGTTTTACGACATGGATAAACTACTGTTTGAGAGCAGTAATTAATTGAAGGACCTTTCTTGTAGATCCATAGAGGAAAATGAAGAAATACGGTATGAGTGTACAAAATGTGCTAGCTGACGCTTCAAAATGACGTAATCGTTGTGCGTCGGATAATAAGAGGCATGTTTATAAACTGGCTACCGGGACGCTTGTGTCTGTTTTTTAAATTCTGTATTATTTGGCGTGAGAATGACCGGTTTTAATCTACGTAGATTCTTATTTTCTACAGGGTATAATGAAATCCCATTGACAGTTATGCAGACTGATGTCTGCTTTGTTTCCTACGACAGCTCCATTTGACTGAGCAACCATGGCATTTGTGCCGGCTCCCAGTCCCACTGTGGTCGACCAGACCACACTTATGAAGAAGTACCTGCAGTTTGTCGCGGCACTCACGGACACCAACACACGTAAGTTACGCCTCTTTATACCGCAAAATGTAACCAGGAATTCAAATGCTTTTATGCACTGCATCCTCCTTATCCATTCAATTTTCTAGGCAAGTATTATGACCACATGTGTTGCGAATACATAATAACATTACCTACAGTCTTCCAGAGTTAGCTACTGTTACAAAGAATGGCTGTTTATAAGGCAAATGCCTAAGGCCACCTATAACTATTTGATTTAGCAGGTTTACAATAATCATTCAATATATTATACGCCTGTTTGTTGAGATATAGCAAGTGAATGCAAAATGCTGAGTATTTAAAACAAAGCAAATCATAACTAAATGGTTGATTGATTGATTCCTCAGACAGTGGTCACCATTTAGTGTGGCCTCCATTTCCATGAATAAAAGTAGACAAAACCAAATGAAGGGGTTCAGTAAATCGAACGGCATGGAGTTATTATCCTACATACTTGCCACTTGTGGGTATACTTTCTTCTTCCTGTATAGAACAATCAGTGGTTCAGTTTAGGGAATTGTGCTTAGCATGGTGATGTGATGAGAGCGATCTGCTTTAGTCCAGTCAAAGGTACGGTGTGTCTGTGTGAGTGATTGGTGTGTGTTAAGTTGAATGTGTTTCTTTATGTACCTTTTGATAAGTCTGGACGATGAAAGTAAAACTGATAAGATCTGAGAATCCCTGCTGAGCCCAATGTGATGGTAAAGAAATGTGAAGAATGTAAGGAAACAAGCTTATTAAACTAGACAATGTCTTTCAACCTTCAGCCGATGAAACTAAGCTCAAGATGATGCAGGAAGTCAGCGAGAATTTTGAGGTAAGTTTGGGAAATGCTGGTGTTGCGTAATATAGATTTTTTTTCTTTCGGAGTGGAATTTGAAGCCAGTCAAAGGGCATTTAAATGTGACTTGTGTTCTCACTTATCTATTTTAGAATGTGACGTCTTCGCCTCAGTACTCTACATTCTTGGAGCACATCATCCCGCGTTTTCTTACATTTCTCCAGGATGGAGAGGTTCAGTTTCTTCAAGAAAAACCTACACAGGTATGTAATAAACTAATCCCAGCCAAGTGAAGATTCAGGTTTACTTAGAGATTAGCTGAGAAATCAACTCAGGTGTCCCCATACCTGGAGTGTTGGCAGCAAGTAAAACCAGAACATTTTAGTCGTTGTGCTTTTTACAATATCTAGGAGCAACAATGAGTAGGCCTGTCGCGATAATCGATTAATCGTATGGTAACAAAAAATTAGGTCAATAAGTTTGCCTTGTGCGATAATTGTTTATTTACCAAAGACACTGGAAAATGAGTTAAAACCGCTGTATCTGTGAGACTGATTCTAATGAACCGTCTCACTCCGCTGAGAATGAGGAGTGAGCCCCTCTGTGTGTAGTGGGGTGGGGCCCCGGAAGTGCAGCGTGAGGGTGCATGAGGAGCAGAGGGAGAGATTTGGAGAAAATAAAATAGGTTTATAAGACAAATAGAAACACTGAGGAATCAAGATAAATGAGTGCGTGAAGCACAGACTCAATGAACCGATATCAACATGTGTTTGAAAAGAGTTTGCGCTAAACGTGGAGTTTACTGTAAACGCGATATGGCAAACGCACCTTCACCTCAAACACACACACACACACACATCGTAGTTTTCCCAGCTGGAAAAAAAGCCCTCACCCAAACAGGCAGAGGGGCAGTGGACGAGGTCTGACAGACAGACTACCATCACTACCACCATTATGAAGAACACTCACACCTTTAACACCGTCCAAAACACACTCACACCTTTAACACCGTCCAAAAGATGGTGCTTCCACAAATTTAGGGTGTTTTGATTATTTATTTTTGATATGTACGTCTTTTTCCCATAATATAATTCCAATTTGAAATATTCTTAATAAATACAAGTGTATTTATCCTTAAAAGGGTGTAATTGCATTTTTATACCATTATTATTATGCATCCATCCATCCATCATCAACCGCTTATCCGGGGCAGGGTGGCGGGGGCAGTAGTCTAAGCAGGGAGACCCAGACCTCCCTCTCCCCAGACCCTTCCTCCAGCTCTTCCGGAGGGACCCCAAGGTGTTCCCAAGCCAGCCGAGAGACAGTCTCTCCAGCGTGTCCTGGGTCTGCCCTGGTGCCGCCTCCCGGAGGGACATGCCCGGAACACCTCCCTATTATTATTATATTAGTTGAAAAAGGGTATCAAAAGGCAATGTTATCGCTTATCGCAATAATTCCTGGGACAATTTATCGCCCACCAATATTTGTTATCGCAACTGGCCTAACAATGAGTCGTCATCGAAAATTGACCAAAAAAAGATCCGCCATTAGATTTGTCACCTTAGAGTGATGAATCTGGGTACTAATGGCTCACAGTAATTATGACTGGTGCTTTGTATGATTTTTGCAGTGACAAAAATTTGGCAGGTTCAACCAAGAGTAGATTTTTGAACCTGTGTGTGACTCCACAGTTCATTGGTCCATACATATTTCCACATAAATATAAGATAACTGATTGATACTGTGACTGCCATGACTGACAAACTCCAGCATTTGCACTCCAAATACAGATCTGTATGAAGCAAGGTGACATCCATTTCATATAAAAAACTTGTATCACGTGACCATGTAGTATCTGAAGGCTGAAGGTGATATCACCGTGTTATAATGCAGTGGTTGGAAACAGTGAGCATCTGTTAGTGACGATCATCATATAAGTAATATATGTGACTGAATCCTTTGCTATAGCCCAATATTTTTTTCTTTATTTTAGCAACTGAGAAAGCTGGTTTTAGAAATAATTCACCGCATTCCAACAAATGAACACCTCCGACCACACACCAAGAACGTTCTTTCTGTGATGTTCCGCTTTCTGGAGGTACGTGTCCTCTTCTGTCACAACATTGCAGACACCAGTTATTGTTCTTTTCCACAGACGCATGTTCTTTTGTTTTTTTTGTTCTCCCCAGATTGAAAGTGAGGAAAATGTGCTGATATGTCTTCGCATTATTATTGAGCTTCACAAACAGTTCCGCCCTCCAATCTCTCAAGAGGTGAGAATCTAGTCTTTGCAGTTGTCATTTTCCCATGATGGTGATATCATGGAAAAATTATATTATTAGGTTATTGTTATCTTGGTCTAATTTCAGAAGCTGTCAGTGTTTTCTGAGAAATGTCATACTTGTAGTCAAGGTCACCTCATCTTAAATACTCAGCACAGTACTGTTTTGTCATCAAAACACCATATATGTGTTAAGCAGACCAACATTTGGAGATGTCAGTTTTTAAAGACATAACAAACAAGTTCTGAATTATGGAATTGCATGTTTTACTCTGTTCTCAGATTCATCACTTTCTAGACTTTGTGAAGCAGATATATAAAGACCTTCCAAAAGTAGTGGTAAGTACAGCGTTGTAATACTTTAATGAACTATTAATTGTGAGAAATGTCAATCTTACCCACCTCGTTTATTTGCTTTTGGCTGCAGGCTGCACATACACCTGCACCTCCAGTCATAAGACTTTATAAGTTTAATTCCTAACTTGCTTTCACCTCCTCTCCCCTCTTCCACCAGGCTCGGTACTTTGAGAATCCACAAGTGATAGCAGAGAACACGGTTCCTTCACCAGAGATGGTAGGGATGATCACATCTGTGTTGGTAAAAACTGCACCCGAAAGGGAAGACAGCGAAACAAGAACGGTAAGCTTACCACAAGTCATTGTCAATTGCCACTTCTGTACTGTACTCTTAAGCAATACTCTGTGTAACCACTGGATGGAGGTAGTGCACTTTGTTGGCACACTTTTAACAGAAGAGACTTCTACAATGAAAAAAAAAAACTCACCTAAAAACACATAAAAATGAGTTGATGCATAACTCCGGACCACTGTGTGCTGTAGGAAAGTATGGCTGATATGATAATACATCTGAGATTCAAACCTTTGAGTTGGGTACTCGGTTAGGATGAATGTTGTTTTGAAAATTTAATTTAAATGAAGACTTTACAGTTATAAATCAGTTAATTTAATGTGGTTCCAGATGTAGCCTGACACATAATTCATGTAGCGTTTACATCATGTGGTCATAACAGATATCATGATGGTTCCAGTTTTAGACTTAGACTTCCTTTATTGTCATTACACAGACACACAATGAATCTGGTTTTGTGTCCATATCTAGCACACCATTATCCCTCGAGGGTCCTTGTCCCTCAAAGTGTTGGCAGAACTGCCCATCATAGTGGTGCTGATGTATCAGGTGAGTAAACAAATCCTACACTTTATGCTAGAGGTTGGTTATGGTGAAAAAGTAATCTCTACAATTTATTCTTTTTAACCAATTGTTTTCTGGCTGCTTGCAGTCAAGACAGTTTGATTAAAAAAGTCTTGTTCTTTACTAAAACCGTCATATGTGAATGGAGAAACATAGAAACTGTTAATATATTATGAGAAGTAACAGGGTACATTTTGAAATTTTGCTGAGCAAGAAAACCGAAAAATATTCTCAATTTCATGTTTAATGCATTATTCATAATTATTATTCAGTATCCTGACTATGGCCATGGTTTGAAAGCAATTAAATACTATTAGTTTGCCCAATGGATTGTCAAATGTTTTCCTCTTTCCACAAGAGCTCTCAGAACTATATAAAGGAAATGATTAAACCCTAAACCAAAATATACATATATGTGTGTTTCTTTATTACAAGTCTGCAGACAGACAGACAGACAGCAGACATGTAGGAGCGACTGTGGACAATTTGATGTAGATCACTTGCGCATCTTTTGGCTGTATGTGTGTAACTGTATGTGTGTAACTCATCTGATGAAAGAGTAGTGGGAAACGACAAACTTGGTTCAGATACTTTTATTGGCTTGAAAAAAAGCCATTGCAAGGAACTGAGGAAAGCGAACCAGCAATCAAGGACCAGTGGATTACAATTATTTAACTGGAAAAAAATAACAAACTGAAACTACAAGAACCACAAATGGGCAAAAAAAAGAATAAATGGATTGATTACAGAACCTGGATTGGTGAAAGCACCGAATGCTGTGAATGTATGAAATCTAAATATAGGCCTAAGTGAAGAAAAAGAAAATTGGTAGTTTTGAATAAATCCTTCAGCAGCTGTTATAATGTGTGTGTGTGTGTGTGTGTCGGGTTTAGACATGGCTTTCATTAACTCAGATGCTCTTACTGTTTTGTTCCCACAGCTTTACAAGCTGAACATTCACAATGTGGTATCAGAGTTTGTTCCTCTCATCATGAACACCATCATGCTCCAGGTTTCACCACAGGCCAGGTAACAAGCATCGGTGTTTGTGTGTGTTTATTCATGCATGTTGGCTGTGTAAGTGTGTGTCAGATTACCTTCAGAATGAGTCTTTACAAATTAAATTGTCACTTTACAGCTTCCGAAAACGAGCTCAGCACATTTAAAAGAATTGATTCCTCTTCCCCCTGATGGTGTTTCGCTGCACTTTGTTTGCCTACATCCAAGTTAAATCCATTTGGCAAAGTTAAATTTGTAGAAATTTGCTTAGCGGGAGGTGAGACCTTTTCAGGGTAGGAGCAGTGCATGTTTAGCATTTGGAACGGCAAGAAAATGGAATAGAGTTAATTTAGAACCAAATTTGTCTGTGTTCTCTGGCAGGTATGTGGAGAGTTTCTCTGTCATGTGCAGAAACAGCTGCGAATCAAAAAAACAAATCACCCATATAGAGTCAACTCCCATATGTAGACCCACAATTTTAGCCTCTAATTGCCTCCTACTGCAGGTACGCAGTATCATTAACGCTGTACTCAATGGCTTTTCCATGTTAATTGTACTGCTTCCATTCCAGGCAACACAAGCTGTATAACAAGGAGCTGTATGCAGACTTCATCGCTGCACAGATCAAAACTCTGTCATTTCTTGCCTACATCATCCGGATCTACCAGGTACAGTACATCTGTTTGGTGGCTGACAGTGGCATCAAGTTCAACATGGAGTGTATAGCTGTGTTCCATCAAGTGGAACAGCTGTATCGCTAGTTAAAGCTCAGCTAACCCTATCTGTTGAACATAAAGTTTGGGACATTTTTGTTCATATTCTGTATACAAGCATATTTCTTAATTTTGTTTTAAAGTCATAGTAGGGTTAATTTAAATTCTTAAGGCACATCCTTAAGGTTTTTAACATTTTTTTCAGAAAGATATGTTGGAGGTGACCATGCAGATGTTACAAAGCTGGACAGTAGAAAGCTGCTGTGCTCAGAGTTGACAGCCACCTTATTAACATTATCATTATGCATTTTTACATGATATTATTTTCATATGCCATTATAGTATTTCATACTTCAGGGGGACAAAAGCACCCCTGAAGAAAAGGGGAAAAAAAACATTGAAATTATAGAGATAAAAGAAGAAAAGGCCACTATAAAAATGTTGAAAGTAGTGTGTGTAAAAGTGCTTGTGTTTAAAGGTGCTCCCTTTATGTGTGTGTCTTTAGGATCTGGTTGGGAAGTACTCTCAGCAGATGGTAAAGGGCATGCTGCAGCTGCTGTCCAACTGCCCCTCGGAGACCGCACACCTCCGCAAAGAACTGCTTATTGCAGCCAAGCACATCCTCACAACTGACCTGCGCAGCCGTATGTAACACATACCAACACACACACATAAAATTAAGGGGTTCAGAATTAAAGCTGTGTTACTGCATTTTTAATGCATATTAGTCTTTCTATAGGCTTTTTTTTTCTTGGCGTGAAAGCTGAAAAATACTACTAATTGTCCTTGAACATATTCTTCCGGGTCCACATGTTAGCAGACTAGATTAACTTGCCATGTCCTACTTTTTCACATTCTACACTTCCGAAATAGCATTGTTATTAACTGTCAAACTGAACGTGCAGAAGCTCATTTCGATGTGGTGACAGAGTGGTGATAAGTGAGTCTGAATGGAATGGAATAAAAGCTCAGCCATCCATCACCCAAAACTTGTGCCTGCAGTGCACATGTAGAATGATTCTCTGCATTATTCCCAGTTACTTCTGCTTTAGTGACTCAAGCCATTTTCAGGCCATTTGCCGAAAGAGCTTCTACATTGCGGACAAAAAAAAATCTAACTACGATCCATTGTTTGGGAAATATTTATGTTGTACCTGCCAAAATAGAGGAGGATACCATTCTGTAGTCACTGCCTTTGATCAAAGTTATGTTATGAGTATGTCTTAGGTTTTTTTTTTTTTTAAGGATCATCACTAATTCTCTCGAAGAGTGTCTGCCCCATTTTATTTACAGTCAAACATAAGGAACACTATGAAAGACTTAACACATATGCACTCACATAGTCACTTGTGTGAATTAAAAGGATTTTGACATTCAGGTTAAGGTCATCGAGTTTGTGAATTCAGGATATGAAGAGATTTTTTTTTTTTACATTTGGAATAAATCATCTTCACTGATTAGATTACCTAATAATAGACGTTAATGTGACCAATTTAAATCCACAGAGATTAGTAAACTGGTTTTGATGCATTACTTGTCTATGATTGAACTGTTAATGGCACTCATTCTGTTATTTCTAGATGCCATGTGTGGTTTTCATGTTTGCAATGTCCTCAATGACCTTTTGGTTCAGCGATCCACCTTGAGTCACGCCATTCAAGTGATCCTGTTATTGTGTTTCAGAGTTTATTCCTTGTATGGACAAACTTTTTGACGAATCCATCCTGATTGGTTCTGGCTACACCGCTCGAGAGACTCTTAGGTAAGTGTGTGTGGTGTGTGTACTGTCGTTTGATCTCTTTGGTGTCAGAACCCTCTCTCTCTCTCTTGGTGGTTGATTGCTCAGCCAGGTGCATGTAAAATGTCCTAGCATATTAATTAGACTTTGGATGCTGCTGAAATTCTCAAGGAAGGTGAGTGCAACACAGATCACTGTGCAGCACAGATCACTGTCAACTTGTCATGTACACCTGCATCTCCAGAGGGCGGGCTACCTCCTACAACCCTCCCTCAGGTTGATTTCAATACCTCCTTGACCCCCCCGTTTGCCAAACGAGCTCACCTCATCAACAAAATAGCTGTCATTTCACATTAGTACCATTTAGGAAACAAGGCGGTTCAATAAGACCTGGCAGTACTATCAGTGTCATTCATTAGCTCTGCCTTCCTTCATACGCCCGTTTTAGTTGCATTCCATATCTACTTTTCATTCTGAGTCTTCTGCTCTACTGATTACCACTTTTTTTTCCCTCCCAGAAAATGTCAGATGGTTGGATTATAGCCTTTTCAGTATTCACTTCAACCAAGTCAAGGAATATGGCTATTATTGTACTTCAAATGTCACTGTTGCTGTGTCTCCTCTCCCCTTCAGACCTCTGGCCTACAGCACACTAGCAGATCTGGTGCACCATGTTCGTCAGAACTTGCCCCTGACAGATTTATCTCTAGCGGTGCAGCTCTTTGCCAAGAACATTGATGACGAATCACTTCCCAGTAACATCCAGACCATGTCCTGCAAGCTGTTACTCAACCTGGTTGACTGCATCCGCTCAAAGTCCGAGCAGGAGAATGGTAATGGACGGGACATTCTAATGAGGATGCTTGAGGTAAGCAGTAGTAATAGCATCGCTTCAGCAAAGAAGGCATGATATTTTTAATTCACCAGCCTAAGGGTTATGAGCTATAGGTGCTGTGTCTGGCGGTGTCGTCGTCGGCTATTTCTTCTGACGAAACTATGGCTTGGGTTCATTTCAAATTTTATTAGTGGCTTTCTTGGGACAGTGTCTACAAATGTTCACAGTTTTGAGAAATGTGGATCTATGGCAATTTTTTTACATTTAAAGATTTATCTTTGCAATGGTTCATATTTTGATGGTTTGGAACATGCAATTGGTTAGAGATATCAATGTCCTATAATGAGCACTAATGGGAGGCCAAACATAGACCTTGAATGGTCAAACTCGAGGTCATCGATGTCTAGATTTCAACAATCTTCTCTGAAACTACTGGTTGGAAGTTTTATATGCAGCTTCCTTGGGACAGTGTCAGGTGGTTCACAGTTTGGGGAAATGTAAATTTTCATATTTTTCACATTTTTAAATAGCAAAAATGTAGTTTTTCCTTTAATGGGCCACATTTAGATGCTTATGAAATGTGTGGTTAGAGACATCAATATAGTTACGGTTGAGCACAGACTTTAATTAATTGAGGTCACTTCTGGTGAAAGTAACACCCATTTCTTCTGGGAGATTGAGCTCCTGCACCCAGACCACAGGACTCTTAACATAGCAACAGAACTTGACAACCTCACAACTTCAAGTTGTTATTGATTATTGATAGAATACAGGGCCACTGGTCCTGTTTTATACGTGAATCGTGTTTAAGTCATTTTGCGTCTATATTCTGTTTTTCAAATCAGGTGTTCGTGCTGAAGTTTCATACCATTGCACGATATCAGCTTGTGTCAATTTTCAAGAAATGCAAACCTCAGTCAGAGATGGGTGTGGTTGACCCTGGAGCGTTGCCCGGGGTACCAGCCACGCCTACTCCATCCACCACCCCTGCCATACCACCTCCTGCTCCTCCTACGCCTGTTGCTGCCACACCTGCACCCCCTGCAACTCCTTTTGATCGACCCAGTGAGAAGGAGGACAAGCAGACATTTCAAGTATCGGACTGCCGCAGTTTGGTCAAGACTCTAGTGTGTGGCGTGAAGACAATAACGTGGGGCATCACCTCTTGTAAAGCACCTGGAGGTGAGAGAAAACACAGAGGAACAAAGCATTATTTTTTGTTGAGTGCTTGCACTTAGTAGATATCCCTGTGGTTACAGAGATATTAAACACACATAACATATTACATGTCAGGTGTAAAAATGTGTATGTGTAAATCGCATACTTTGCTGCTTACAACCTTTTTGTCATAACCAACCAGAGGTCCAGTATGTTCCTAACAAGCAGCTCCAGCCAAAGGAGACACAAATCTACATTAAGCTGGTAAAATATGCCATGCAAGCCTTGGACATCTATCAGGTAGGATTTTTGGGTGTGGTTACTTTTACATTTATTCAATATGTGCAAAGTTTATATACAATAATAATTACAATTTTAAAATAGTTAGAACAAATATCACATGTATATAAATACTATGATGGCTACTTATAAATGATAAAAACCATTCAATAATCTTGTCTTTTTTTCTGTAACCTGTGGTTCTGATAACACCCTGATGTATCAGGTCCCTTATATCTCTCCTGATCAGGTACAGGTTGCCAATAACCAGCAGACGTACATCAGAGTGGCCAATTGCCAGACTGTACGCATGAAAGAGGAAAAAGAGGTTCTGGAGCACTTCGCTGGGGTTTTTACAATGATGAACCCCCTCACATTTAAGGAAATTTTTCAAACTACTGTGCCATACATGGTGGAGAGGATTTCCAAGAACTATGCACTACAGGTACAAATCAGGGAAAAATGTTGCATTAATCTTACCATTGTAAATTTTATTGTTTAGTTGTCTCAGTCCATCATTTGTACTCGAATTATAATTGCTGTTCTGTTTCTCAGATTGTGGCAAACTCTTTCTTGGCCAACCTGACAACTTCTGCCCTGTTTGCTACAATCTTGGTGGAGTATCTTCTGGAGAGACTGCCAGAAATGGGCTCCAATGTTGAGCTGTCGAACCTCTACCTCAAGCTCTTCAAACTGGTTTTTGGATCAGTATCCCTATTTGCTGCTGAGAATGAGCAGATGCTTAAGGTAAGTCTGCAAAATGTAAACCTGGTTAGAATGATTTAGAAGTCTTTCTTTTTGTTTGGTTGTTCCTTTTAATTGTTTTTTTTCTTTTTTTTTTGTTGGCCAGCCACACCTTCACAAAATCGTGAACAGCTCCATGGAGTTGGCCCAGTCAGCTAAGGAACCCTACAACTACTTCCTGCTCCTCAGGGCTCTCTTCCGTTCCATTGGTGGAGGCAGCCATGATTTGCTCTACCAGGAGTTCCTACCTCTTCTACCTAATCTGCTGCAAGGTAAGGCTTTCTGTGTGTTTGTTTCAATGTATGAATAAATAAAAAATAAAAAAAACAATTCCAGCCCGGTTTTTACTTAATTTTCTTTCGTCATTCCATCAGGTCTGAACATGCTGCAAAGTGGCCTTCACAAGCAGCACATGAAAGACCTTTTCGTGGAGCTGTGTTTGACAGTACCAGTCCGTTTGAGCTCTTTACTGCCCTACTTACCCATGCTAATGGACCCACTGGTATCTGCCCTCAATGGCTCCCAGACTCTGGTCAGTCAAGGCCTTCGCACCCTGGAGCTATGTGTGGATAACTTGCAGCCCGACTTCCTGTATGACCACATCCAACCTGTCAGGGCAGAACTCATGCAGGTGAGATGGTTGTTCTCATGGCATGTAACTGCAAAACTCAGTACAATTTCTATGAAGCTGTTGTACCTCACATAAAGATTTATTCTTCTTTATTTATATTTGTACTTTTGATAGTATTAGGACTTATTTGAATTTTCGGAGTGTCTTGTGTGTGTCGTGTGTGCTGCTGTAACTTGGAATTTCCCACAGTGGGACTAATAAAGGTATATCTAATCTAATTTTTGTGGTTCTACAATATTCTTCATTAAATTTCTATTCCTGCCCTCTAGTGGGCACAAGAGGTAGCATTATTAGGGTTTCCAGATTTTTCAAAAGTCTTGGAATCTAATAAAGATTTGGACAGGTCTTATAATTGATTGAAAATGGTGCTCACATGAAGCTGTTGAAATCTATTGCATCTTTATTTCTGTGGAGTTGTTTTTGGTTCGTCTGGACTGGTTTAGTTCTAAACAGCTAAATAAAGCGTAAATGAAAACTGAAAAGGTTATAACCGATAAAGATTTGCATAAAGGCTTTATGTTTAACTTGTCAAAAGATTGAACATTTACAGATTATATGCAGTTATTACTGAATTTCATGCTTCTGATATGGTGTTTTGAAATATGAAACCCATTGTCTTTCTATTCTGTGTAACGCTGAAGCTTTTTTTTGTCCATTGTCCCAGGCCTTGTGGCGCACCCTCCGTAACCCAGCTGAGAGCATCTCTCATGTTGCTTACCGCGTCTTGGGAAAGTTTGGTGGTAGTAACCGGAAGATGCTGAAGGAGTCTCAGAGGCTGCATTATGTGGTGACCGAGGTCCAGGGTCCCAGCATCAAGGCAGAATTCACTGACTGCAAGGCATCCATCCAGCTGCCCATGGAGAAGGTAAGACTGTTATACTGTCATATGTAGTGGCTGCTTACTTTGTTTTAACTGCAGAATTCTTGAATGGGAAGGTTTGTGTCTGGAACACTGCCTGAAGTTACTTTACAGAACATCCCCTCTTACCCTTTTATTTTGGTTTCAAAAGGAAAGAATCACACTTAAAAAAAGAGCTTTTATAATCCTCATTATTGTTCTCCACTGTGAGCTATATATCCTTGTCAGGGATTTGTGTGTGTGAGCGGGAAAGTGAGTGAGAAGATGTGTGTGTCCTCCAGGTAATTAAATTCATCTCCTGTTTCTCCTCCTCATCCCCAGTCAGTAATCATCAATCTAGTGTGTGCAACCATGACGGCATTATTTACTTTCACTAATGGCCGCTTCTTCTTTGTGCCTATCTGTCTGTTTGCCATCATCATGGGCCCAGGAAAAACTCACACACACTTACACACACACACACACACACTAAAGGCTGAAGGCATGAATCTCTGGCAAGCTCAGGATGCTGCATATGGTAACTGTTACAGTGCTGTAAGGTAGACACATCAAATAACAATGGTGAATATCCCTAGAATCACTTCAAAGTTCCAGTACAACATGAACATTGATGTGGGATTGGAGCTCCTTCCGGTTAATTTTCCTGCTGCTTTTATCAAAACACTTAACCACTTGAATCTTTGTTTTTAGCCATGACAGAAATATTTTCCAGGATATCAGTATTGTTAAGACTTGAGTAGAAAGCTGCATGACAGGAAAAACCTGATATCCTAATATTCTGACAGGTCGACAATTCAATTATGTTTGTGCCCTCATCTCTCCTCATCCTCTTGTCTGTTCTTTCAGAATTGTCTTCTCCCCTCAGTTCTGAGTGGCATTAATTAGTTCATTTTCTCGCATTTCAAGTATCTGGCTGCTCTGGCATGTCAACCCATTATATAGAAATTATAATGACCTTTGCATGGCCAGATGGCACCCTGTGTTTCCTGAAAATTGACCACATACTGCCTCATATTGCAATTTCGATCAAATAAGAAAAGTTATTTATTATAACATCAAACTTTGACATGTCGGAAGGAATGGTAGTCGTCTATGAACTTGAAGTGTGATTTGCATGTTATTTTTTCAAGGCAATAGAGACGGCTCTAGACTGTTTGAAGAGTGCCAATACGGAACCCTATTACAGACGCCAGGCTTGGGAGGTCATTAAGTGTTTCTTGGTGGCCATGACCAGTCTGGATGACAACAAACATGCTCTCTACCAGTTATTATCTCATCCAAAGTAAGTTCTGTTTTTGTGTTATTGTTGTCGAATGGAATTTATTTACAGTCAAATGATTTCAGTTGCATTCCACTATGGAGCTAATTGACCACGCCTCTCCTTATCACAATTTTACATATCAAATCACGAACCAACTGCAAACTATGACCCATGTTTACCTACTAATTAATAGTTGGTGCCACTGTTTCGTTTAGCTGGTTTCTGACTGTTACCATTCTATGTTATGTGTTGACTTGGTTCAGTTACTTCTTTTGGATCTAACTTGTCATTTTGAGAGTTTGTGTTGTCTTGTCCTTAAATCTTCAGAAAGTTTAATTAAAATCAGAAGCGTTTATGCAACAGTCTTAACCAATAGATAAAGAATGGTGGTCATATCGCTTATGTGGTGCGTAATGAATGTGGGGGCCTTTCTCCTCTCATCTCCCCTCCACCTCTTAACACCCGTTCACACACACTGCTCTCGTTTCTCACTTTGCATCTTCATCTCTGTCCCCTCAATACATTGCCTTATGAATCCCATTTCAAGAGCAAGAGCTGCTAATTACCCCCCACCCTCTGGCTGTTCCCACCGCTGTGAATCAGAGACACATACATGAACAGACAAACAGGAAGAGAGGGGTTTACTTGTTGGGGGGGCTCGTCACATTATCATTGCTGATCCCCAGGCATGAGCTAATTGACTTTACCCTGTCTGTTTACGCTATACCCTGCCCCTTACACTTTTAAATCATTATGCACTGACACACACACACACACACACACACACATATATGCAAGTCTATTTGTACACGTGTCTGCGGGGATAATGAAGTGTGTCAGTTATGATCAGGGGGGCTGCACTGCCTGCCGCCTTCTCTTGTCAGATGTCTCGATTTGCAGTGTCATTTCTCACTTGAAAGGTTTTCTCATTCTCTTCCTTCTTTTATCCTCTTACCACCATCCTCCCTTTGCCTCACTGTTTGGTCATTGTAAATACAGCCTTTCAGTTAAAAAGAAGAAAAGACACCTAGAGCAATTCTTTAAATGCCAAGTGGGAAGAACGGAGCAGTGCTGGAGTGGCAGGCCCCTGAATCAGTGAAGGCCAATTGATCTGACATTCTGTCAACCATCCAGCATCCCCACCTCACTCACCTTCATCCCCCACACTGCTGTACTTGCTCTCTTCCTGGCCTTCCTTGGTAGCCACCCACCACCCCCACGTCTTCTCCCTCCTCCTCCTAAGAGCAGTCTTTTAAATGGCAATAATGAAATGAAGCGATCCATCAGGTCTGCCCCTGGCGTGTGGCATTATAAAACACAAGCTCAAGCATGGAGAAAACAGCTGCTCAATCACACCATGGCCCAGTTGCCATCAGCTGCAGTAAATAACAAAAATACCAACAGGGAACAAAGAGGGAGGCAAAGGAGTAGAAAAGCTAACTGAAGTCAGAAGACTGAGAATAGATGACAGAGAGTATCAAAAATTTTGGCAGGGGGACTGCATTTCCCTTGTACTTCAGTGCCGCCACAGCAAAAATGTTAATATGTTGTCCTTGTTAATATGTCAACATCAAATTCAATGTGTGCTTTTCCTTCCCAACAGTTTCACGGAGAAGTTGATCCCCAATGTCATCATCTCTCACCGTTACAAAGCACAAGACACGCCTGCCCGCAGGACTTTTGAACAGGCCCTGACTGGAGCGTTCATGTCAGCAGTGATAAAGGACCTGAGACCCAGTGCGCTGCCCTTCGTAGCCAGTTTGATACGCCACTATACAATGGTGGCTGTGGCTCAGCAGTGTGGTGAGAGACTGGTGCCCCTTGTACTCTCTTCATCTAATATTAGCTTTATGGGTTACCCTGGGTTACTTCCTCTACGTCGAGAAGAGTCAGCTGAGGTGGCTCGGGCATCTGTTTCGGATGCCCCCCTGCCCTCCCTAGGGAGGTGTTCTGGGCATGTCCCTCCGGGAGGCGGCCCCGGGGCCGACCCAGGACACACTGGAGAGATTATGTCTCTCGGCTGGCTTGTGAACGCCTTGGGGTCCCTCCGGAAACACTGGAGGAAGTGTCTGGGGAGAGGGAGGTCTGGGCCTCCCTGCCTAGACTGCTGCTCCTGTGACCCAGCCCCGGATAAGCGGTTGGGGATGGATGGATGGATGGATTACCCTGAAATGAGCTATTTATTATATTCTGCACTGATACCATAAGCTACAATCTGCTATTGATACAATAATATTAACACCATACCCATTATACACTTAATGTTGAATCGGCTAAGCTGATTCCTCATTGCTTTCCATTTTTCCCACCATCCCAGGTCCATTCTTGCTCCCGTGCTACCAGCTGGGCAGCCAGCCCAGCACGGCCATGTTCCACAGTGAGGAGAATGGCTCAAAAGGCATGGATCCACTGGTTCTGATTGATGCCATAGCCATCTGCATGGCCTATGAGGAGAAGGAACTGTGCAAGATTGGAGAAGTGGCACTAGCTGTCATTTTTGATGTGGCCAGCATCATCCTTGGCTCCAAAGAGAGGGTCAGTAACGAAGATACGAATAATAGCATTAGATCCTTGCATTCTGATGCTCACTTTAAATGTTGTAGTTTGATGTCAAAACATCAGAGGAAAAAGTACAACTGATCCAAATCAGCTTTATAAATCAACATCAAGTCATTATATCGTGTTTTTTTTCTCTATTTATTCTGTTTTAACCTATATTCAAAATGTGAATATTGTGATTGAATAATCATTATGGTCTTTGTTCTCCAACCAAAGGCTTGCCAGCTGCCCTTATTCTCTTACATCGTGGAGCGTCTGTGTGCCTGCTGCTATGAGCAGGCCTGGTATGCCAAGCTTGGTGGCGTTGTGTCCATTAAATTCCTGATGGAGAGATTACCTCTGATCTGGGTGTTGCAGAACCAGCTCACCTTTCTCAAAGCCCTCCTCTTTGTCATGATGGACCTCACAGGAGAGGTAAGGGGATGTCACTGTTTTGATTTTTATTGTCTCTGTTTGACTTTGTTGTAAATATTCACGGTCTTTGCGTTGTGTCTGTCTTCTCCTACATCACTGCACTGAATCACTGACTTCCACTCAGGTGTCAAATGGAGCGGTAGCCATGGCGAAGACTACCCTGGAGCAGCTGCTGGTGCGTTGTGCCACTCCGCTGAAAGATGAAGAAAAGACTGAGGAGCTACTAGCTGCACAGGACAAGTCATTTCACATGGTGACTCATGACCTGGTCCGAGAGGTGACGTCCCCCAACTCAACTGTCAGAAAGCAGGCCATGCACTCCTTGCAAGTGTTGGCGCAGGTCACTGGCAAGAGCGTGACCGTGATCATGGAACCACACAAAGAGGTAAGAACCAAGGACCCCCAACGTTTTCATGAACTGGGTATCATCTATTAATTGTATGGCAGCCAAAACTCATTTAACACATTTTTTTCTTTTCTTTTTATTTATGCATAGTTTTTAGGAACAGGCAGAAAAAAAGACAAAAAAAGAAAAACATAGGTCAGGGGGATAGCATTGAATTTTTTAGTAAATATACATTTACCATCAAAAATGTACGTTTTGAGTGTGCTTCAGTCCAGATTTTAAAGACTGCCACTGTCTTTAAAGTCCAACCATTTCTGCCAGCGCCTTTTTCCTTGTTCTTCTTGCAGCCGTAGTGTGTAGGTCATGCGTTCCATGAGAAACTAATTTAACACATTTACCATTTATATTAGCCAAGACAGACAGATTATGAAAACAAACCGGAGGTTATGCATATAACCAATGTTCCCTGAGGGAGGGAAACGAGGTACAACGCATCAGTATGGGGAATTGCGTCCATGCGAGACCTACCTGAAGGACCTCTCAACACGCCTGTCAAGGCCAATAGGACTGCAGCAGTCAGGGAAGTCCCGCCTACTTTTCGGGCTATAATAGCCACTGTGCGGCCTCATTCTTCAATCGAGTATGCACTGAACCGAGCTTGTCGGCGGCGAGAGGCTGAGCTGTGTTGTACCTCGTTTCTCTCCCTTAGGGAACATTGGTTATATGCATAACCTCCAGTTCCCTTTCAGTTGGTACACTCAGTACAACCCATCAGTATGGGGCTATAGAACACGCCCCGAGGCGCCCCACACTAGATGAGAACTATGGCCCTTTTCTTCTTGCAGAGAGGACTGCCTGAGTAACATCCTGTGCTGTTACAGGTGATAAAATTTCATAAATTTGTGGGGAGATGCCCAGCTAGCTGCTGAACACGCACCTTGCCAGACAGATCCTTTCCTTGCTGCTGTATGCATAGGAAATAGCTTCCACAACCCAGTGGGAGAGACATTGTTTTGACAGAGCTTCTTCCCCTGACGGGGTTAGCAAAACAGACAAAAAGCTGATCTGTTAAGCGGACGTCCCGTGTCTTGCTAATGTAAATGTGTAATGCCCGTACGGGTCATAAAGCATGCAAACGCCGGTCCTCTTGAGAGGAAAATGGCGGTGGGGAATAAGATGATAGTTCAAATGGCAGCGTCTTATAAGATGCTAGAACCTTGGGAATGTAAGCAGGGTTAGGATGTAAGGATACCTTAGATCCATCCATAGCAAAACAGGTGCAGGAAGGATGGACAGAGCATGAATATCTCCCATGCGTTTTGCAGAGCACACAGCCAACAGAAATGCTGTCTTATATGATAGCATATCAAGGCCGATGGAATCCAACGGCATCCTGAACCAGGGTGAGAGCCCATTGTGGGACCGTGACTCTACGCGCTGGTCTCATATGAAGCACGCCTTTCAAAAACACACCACCAAGGGATGAGCGCCAGGTGATAATTTACCAAAACCAACATGACATGCTGAAATGGCGGACAGATAAACTTTAATAGTTGAAAAGGAAAGGCCCTTTTCTAAGGGTTCCTGCAGGAATTTGAGAATGTTCACAACCGAGCTTTGAAAAGGAATAACGCCTCTCTCTCCGCACCACGCCTCAAACGCACGTCATTTGCACGCGTACAACCCCTGGGTAGAGGCTGCTCTAGCACTCTGAATGGTCATTATTACATTAGGAGGCAAACCTGCCACTGCTAATCTTTCCCTTTCAGGGGCCAGGCCCACAGGTTCCAAAATTTGGGCCGAGGATGCCATATTTGGCCCCATCCTGTGTCAGCAGATTCCTGCGCTTTGGTAAATCCCACGGGTTCCCGTGCAGGAGTGATGTGATCTCCTTGTTCAGTCATGCGCCCTCCAACGTGGCCTGAATCAGCGCCATGGGGGGGAACGCACACAGCAGGGTCTGTGGCCATGGATGAGCCAGTGCGTCCAGCCCAAGAGGTGCGCTCTCGTCCTGTAGCGAGAAGAAAAAAAGGCAGTGAACGTTTTCTTTGGAGACGAACAGATCGACGGAGGCTCTGCCGAACCGGTCCCATATCTGTACCACCACCTCCGGATGCAGTCTCCATTCCCTCGCCAGAGGAAATCCTCTGGAGAGGAGATCTGCCCCGTTGTTTAGTACTCCCGGAATATGTGTACAGTGATCCCTTGCTATAACAGGGTTTACTTTTCACGGTTTCGCTACTTCACGGATTTGCATCATGCATTATGTTCTGCATTCTGATTGGCTAAACAGTCACTCTGCCTCTTCTCTACTTGTGCGTCAATAACGTGGCGGTTTAATATGAACACGTACGTAAAACAGCTTGCCGAATTTAAAAAGCAATGCGGCTGTAGGTCGGCATTACAGAATTAATGAATCTTCCATTCGTTCCATAAAGAACGAAGAAGAAAACATAAGGACGACAGCAGCAATAAGTTGTAATAAGGATGCAAAAATGGTTGCCAAGAAGAAAAAAGAGCGACAACAAGTGCCTATCACTATGTTCTTCTCTCGAAAAAACACACCTGCACCGTGGGCTTCAGATGAAGAAAAGGCTGCAGAGCGGAGTCAGGATGCAGCGGCTCAGTCAGAAGAGCAGTCAAATACACCTGAGTCACTATTTTTCCGACTGTACTTTGTATTTTTTTCATAATCATTTTTCATTTTCTCCCATTCAATCCAATTACTCGGGTCGCGGTGGGCGGGGCTAATCTCTGCAATTTGAAGTCTTCAGTTCACATTGATGATTAAAATTATTTGACAGTACAGAAGTTATTTGTAAAAAAAAAAGTTTATAAAGTACTTTTATTTGTGAAACAAATGCTTGGGCCTGTAAAATGTTTTGTTCTTTCGTTTCAATGTATAATAGAGTATTTAATTGTATAATAATTGCAAAAAAAAAAAGGTTTCTACTTCACGGATTTCGCCTATCACGGGTTCTTTTTGGAACGTAACCCCCACGAAAAACAAGGGTTTACTGTAGCTCTGACCGACATCAAATGGGCATTGCTCCAAATCAGCAGGCTGTGCGACAGAGCAAGAAGCGGGAGAGAGCACGTCCCTCCCTGTTTGTTAATGTGCGAAATTACGCACGCGTTGTCGCCGCGCACCAGAACATGCTTCCCTGTGAGCAGGTCCAGGCGGTGGAAATGTTGCAAGGACAGAAAAACTGCATACAGCTCTAACTTGGGCAGAACCTGATACTCTTAAGCCGTGTCCTCGAAAGCGAAGCGCAGAAATTGTCCTAAGTTTCTCCAAAATTGTTATGTGAAAATAAGCGTCTTTTAAGTCCACAGTGTTCAACCAGTCGTCTGGACGGACGGATTGCATCACTTGACGGAGGGTTAACATTCTGAAACTGAAAACTCAGGTGCTTGTTTAAAGTGTGTAAGTTCAAAATGGGACGGAGACCTCCGTCCTTCTTTCGTACCTCTTAATAGCGGCTGTAAAACCCGCTGCGCGCCTCGTTTGGGGGAACAATTTTTATAGCTCCCTTCCCCAGCAGGGAGTAAATTTCCTCCCCTAGTACTGAGGCATAAGCTTATTGCACTTTTGACATGATTGCGCCTTTGAAAATCAGAGGGCGCTTCTGAAATTGGATCCTGCAGCCATGTACTACAGTGTCCATGATCCATTGCGGCAGTTCGCAACGCAGCCAGTACTGTGCTCTGACAGCCAGCCTCCCGAGCATCATCTGTGGGGCGTGACTGCCCCCTCCTGGGGAGGTCGGAAGCTGACCAGGATAGATGTGGTTGTCCCTGTTCACATGTAGGCGAGGTGACATTCCCTCGCTTAAATCCCCAAAAATAAGCTTCAAAGCGGGATTCAAAATGCTGTTTATTTAAACATGAGCATTTATTACAGGGACATTGTCAATTGTCCGGGGTCTTTTAAACTCCAGAGCATAATAAACTTAGGGAATCTCTCGATTTACTGAAGCAGTGTTAAGTGCGCGAGCTGGCACGCCCTGAGCGCGGTAAATCTTCTCTAGCTGTGAAGCAGAGAAGCGGCACTGCTTGCTAGGGAGAGCGGGCTTGTTGCTAGCCATGTTAGCTTTGGGAGCTAGATGGCAAGCCAGGGTTTCATCCATAGTTGGGATTTTAGTCAAACCTGCGGTCTACATGCCCTCCAGGTCCAAGAACTGGGTAAATGGCAAAGCGGGGCTTTAGGTGACGCCCACGAGCGTGTGAGTTCCGTCACAAAGCCGGGGAAAATGGGCAACTTGTGCTTCACTGCAGACTGCGGTTGCGGTAAGAAATATTTGCCCGCTAACTGAGTCTGTTACTGGAGAGGTGGAGAGGCAGGCCAGGACACATCCAAATGCACGGTCGCTCGGTGGCACAGCTCAAATAAGGCCGGAGTATATCCATTTGCTTCGGGATTGACATCTACAGTGCCGAAGGCCTGGGCCAGCTCCTCACTCTCTTCCTCACGTACCGCTCCGGTGTCGTCCTCAGAGTAGGTGCCAGAAGCAGTTAACGACATTTCATCTTCACAAAAAACTCTAGCCTCAGAGTTTCGACAGTGGTTAGAAATACAGATGGATCCTCCTACATAACTTCCAGTTTGGAAAGAGGAAAGGCGGTATCTATCTGTTCGTCCCACGATGGTATCAACCCATCCTCCTCTTCTAGGCGCTGACCGGCCTCCACACAGGACTCGATAGCTTGAGACAGAAGAGGGTCCTGGCCCGCAGCTGAGTTCCCCATAATTTTGGACAGGAACAACACGTCTCTCCAGTGTTGATTTTTGAAGGCCGTGACAATGCACACAGGACTCCGGGTTAGCAAGTGCCGCTTTCGCATGCAACATGCCAAGGAATACTGGGCAAACTTCGTGTGTGTCCGTCTCGGAGAGAAGGAAGCCGCAGACGCTGGGGCATCGACGTCCCCTGGTGTTGCGGGCTTTGCTAGCCTTGCTAGATGTGTTTGCTGTTTTCTTCTGGGCCACCATTTTTCACCTTCTCGCTGTAACGCCAGTTAGCTAGGCTAAACTAAGCTTTAGCGACTGGGGTTCCTTAGCTTGGCTAAACAAACCAGACGTTTGCAGTGCTAAACGTCGAGAGCTACAACAAGTCAGCAAGCTGAACAGGTGCAGCACAGGAACAAACCTTGCCAGTGACGCCTGTGGTAGGCAGCACGCTCTCCTCCAAGAGGACAGTTAAGTCGCTAGCAAGGGTCCCTAAAGAAGTCAGGTAAGCGAGGTGAAGTGCAAAAAGATTGAAGTATGAGGCTGCAGGAAGTAGGCGGGACTTCCGAACTGCTGCAGTCCTATTGGCTGTGTTGAGAGGTCCTTCAGGTAGCTCTTGCGTGGACGCAATTCCCCATACTGATGTGTTGTACCGAGTGTACTGACCGAAAGGGAAAGATTAGTTTCCTTCTCCTTTCTGAATTTGGTGAATTACTTGCATATCTTGTAGTCTGTTGATTGCACATGGGTTATGCTTGTTACCAGGTTTTGCAAGATATGGTTCCCCCCAAAAAGCATTTACTCCGCCACCAACCTGCAAACGCCCAAATTGGTCTCATGGAGGGCAACACATTTTGTACCACGCTGCAGCCACGCCTCTTCACAATGGACCTTAATGTCATGGAGCACAAGGTTTTCTACACAGAGGTATGGGAATTATTAGTAATCATATTCATATATATACGTTTTTGCACAGGTTCTTGGCTCAGTCAGGTGTGGATGTACTCACTTACCTTTGAGCACTCCAATGATTAACCTATAATGTTGTTTTTCCTATTCAGCTGTTGAACCTGTGTGAGGCAGAGGACGCTGCTCTGATGAAGCTGCCCTGCTATAAGAGTCTCCCTTCCCTGGTTCCTCTCCGTATTGCCGCACTCAGTGAGTTGCTGCATTTGATAATGCTCATCAAGTCAAATGGAAACATCATCCTGTGCTTATTACTCCTTGTTGTTGGCTTCTTCCATTTGTGTTACAATTGATTTCAAAAAGTTATCGTCCTTCAGTGTTATTGACATCCTTTCTCCCGCTTAGATGCCTTGGCCGCTTGCAATTATCTGCCACAGTCCAGAGAGAAGATTATTGCAGCCCTGTTCAAAGCCCTCAACTCCACCAACAATGAACTGCAGGAGGCTGGGGAGGCATGCATGAGAAAGGTGAGCGCAACACCCCTGTCTGCTGTCAACTTTTTTGCGCCAACATGTTTTACGGAGACTCGTTAAATTGAAATGTGCAGTCTTCTTTGTGTAGTTTTGATTGGTGTGGCAGTTTACAAGGATGAAAGTATGACGTCAGAAGTTGTAGTTGTGATGACCAAAGTTTGTTGAATGCATCTGGTAACAAAGTCTCATCGTGATACAAACGCTCCCTCACTGTATTTTCTTCAAGTTCCAATTATGTGATCAATAACATAGATATATCACACCTTTGTTTTATTATTGACGCGATTCCTTGTTACATGTTTGTATGTTTTATGTGGTTATAAAGTTTTCTTTATTATCTTGTTTTCCAATGCTCTCCTCATCCCTGCTTCCTCTCTTTCCTCTGTATTGCACGTCATTTGCCATCTTAGAGGTCTTTTATTAATCCTCCCCTCACACCATTTTCCCACCCAGTTATCTTCATGTAGGCCTCCCTCCACTTTATCACACTCTCCCTGAACTAGGGCTCCCTCAATTCATCAAAGTATCCATATCGTCTTAGCCAATATCAATCCACCCCGAGCTCTTTGTCCCCTTTTCCCTCCATTTTTGTGTCCTTCATTTTCTCTCTTTACAGCCATCACTCCTTTTCACTATCCTATCCTACCCCCCCTTTTTTGGGGGGGAGGGCTGGCCATTCTCTGCTCTCTCCATTCTTTCATCTCTGCCCTGCTAACACTAATGAGCGTTGCCATGGCCCGATCGATACAGGATGGAGTGTTTGTTCTCTGTGCTGAGAAGAAAATGAATGTGGCTGCCATGCATCATTCCCTCCTGTCTGCGAGAGGGTGTGCGTCATCAGCGTTTGGCTTTAACATGTGTGTGCTTGTTTATGACTATTCATACCCTCATTTGAGTGATCTTCGGACTTTAATAAAGACGCAAAGGGTAGTGAGCAGTTTATGCATCTAGAAAACCTGGTGAGGTATGGCGTCATATATAGAAGATTATTGATTTAATAGGAAATAAACGGTTTGATGCTGTGCAGAAAAGAAGGTTCTTTGACAGTTGGTATAATACTGAGCGCTACATGAAAAATACTCAGCGTGTCTGAAGATGATTTGCATAGGAATGAGTGCTACAAACATTGAACATGTGGTTGCAAAACCTTTATTTACCGAGTATGAAACTTATTTTCGTACTTTGCTTTTCTTGCTGTTTCTTAAAGCTCTCCTTCTCATGGGTTGCTTGTAACATAATTTTCTAGTCTAGAAGTTTGTGTAATTTTACTTTGTTTTTGTGGCATCTTCATATGGTTTTTGCTTACAGCTGAAAATGTAACCCCTTTCAGAAGTAGCTGTGCGGTATATCATCATTCACGTATAAAGACATGGTTGTATATAGCAATTGGGCATAGCAGTTTGTTGCATAGCAGTCTTTGAAGGTCCAACGAAACATTTTACACCACTTGCATTTTAAGAATAAAACTTTATCGGAATTGTCATTGGGCTGTGGTGTATTCTCGTATTGTGTTTCAGTTCCTAGAAGGTGCCACCATTGAGGTTGACCAGATCCACACTCATATGCGCCCCCTGCTCATGATGCTCGGCGACTACCGCAGCCTGACACTCAACGTGGTGAATCGTCTAACCTCTGTTACACGTCTTTTCCCAAACTCCTTCAATGACAAGTTCTGTGACCAGATGATGGTGAGAGACTTGGTGTCGTGTTTACTTTGCTGAGACTACCTCTGAGCTGATGATGGCACAGTCTTTAGTTTAGATCCTTACTTTGGCCAACACTGGTCATGTTGGTTTTGTATATCTGAATTGAAATTTTTTTTTCAGTATTCTAGTGATTACGCTAGAAATAATTCCAATATGCAAGTGAGAACAAAATGTATTTTAGGAAGACTTAATTATTTCGCTACCTTAAAAAATGCTGAGGTTTAGTTTCTTGTGAAGTGGCAATAGATATTGTCTGTGAACATATTTGTGCCTTTTATGGAATTGATTTTCTTATTGTTTTTATTATCATTTGCAATCTGAATCACTATCATAATATCTCTTTGCCAGCAACACCTGAGGAAGTGGATGGAAGTGGTTGTGATAACACACAAGGGCGGCCAGCGCAGTGATGGCAGTGTGAGTATGGATGTTTCAACCACACACGCACCAGTAGAAATTTGAGAAATCAACCTTTTTATCATTCATTGCTTTCTGATGTTTTGTGTCCCTGAACAACTGTTAGAGGAGGTCAGGTTGGCTGTCATGTGACATCTTTTTTTTTTCCTGTTGGTTGGTTTCGGTCACACCTAACTGTGCTCAGTGAAGGGACAGAAATGGCCTCTTATACACACAAAGCCATAGTCACATGTAGTCAACACCTCCACAATGTGGTCTCCTCCCCAGTGACTTGTGAGTGGCCACATTACAATCAATGATTAATTAGGCGCCAGGCAGGCGGTGGTGGGCCCAGCGCTGCGTCTCCTCATTATCTTCCCGACAGATAACCTTGTAAAAGCAGAGAAAAGGTGAGAGTGAGAGAGGAAAAAAAGCAGCTGCCTCCTGCTTATAGAAATAAAGCCTGTTTTGCCTTCTTTCTCTTTATGAGTTCATCCCTCTCCATCTCAAACTGTTGTGTTTAATTAGATGCAAATTGGCTCTTTGTCTTCCCCTCCCTCCTGCTTGTGGTCTTTGTGCCTGTTGACAGCACTGCAGGCAGCGACTATAAAGACAGGGTCATGGGGTCAATTAGCTAAGCCTGATAAAGACAAAACCTGGACAAAGACACAGGACAGAGGAGGATGGCCTGAGACATGATGACATAAAAGAAGGTGTAGAAAGTGAGAGGAAAAATTGTAGGAACTGGATGGAACAATTATCGGGCATTCCTGAAATAGGAAAGGAAATGTATTTTTCCAATAGGCTCTAGAGGTGACTCTGAATTAAATTTTTGTGTCTGGGTTTGTGACTGAACACCTGCCATGAATTTGTCTGAAAAACCGTTTGAAAGCTCTAGATTCCGTGATGTTTGTGTGACATTTTAGTATGCGCGTGCTGAGAGATGCTGTTACCGAGATCACTGTAAAATTTCTGTTCACTGCCCATTCATTTCACCTGAACTTCCGGGGGGGGGGGGGGGGGGGGGGGGGGGGGGGGGGGGGGGGGGGGG